>VMOF01000388.1:71427833-71488016 GCA_011764245.1 Trialeurodes vaporariorum
ACTGAAAAAAAGGTAAATTTATGCGACCTTTGCCAAAGAACCGTCTTTTTTTTCCCTCCCTATTTTCTTGCCTTTCTGAATACCTCTTCAGACTTCAAACACCACAAACCACCGAAATAAATTACATTAGTAACGCCAATTCTAAACAGAAAGAAACAAGGTCAATAGAGGGTTTTAGTGATGACTTGGTAATGACGTCATATGCACGGCGATGAGCGTTCCAAACAAAGACAAACTGTCTCTCATGCTTTCACGTAACCCCCATGTACTGCCATCTCACTCTAATTTAAAAAATCGTTTAAGTATATAGAGACATCTTTTGTGAAATTGTTTTGGCAGAAATGAATTCCTCGAGGCATTTTAATGCAATTTTGAAAATAATATGTCGTAAAACACGGCGCTATATACGAATTTCGAAACTAGAAAGAGATGGGTATACATGGGGGTCACGGGAGAGTGAGTGAGATAGTTTGGAACGCTACGCGAATTTCATCACAACCGATTGCGACCGATGAGTGCATTGTTGTGGTTGCTGTTGACTAACCTTTGACTTCGCACTAAAACCGTCTAGGACAAGAAAGTTGGTTTCGTTGTTTCGAAGATTTCAGGGTCGCTTAGAGGGGTGCCCGGAGGCGTCTGACTTGGGCAGCTGACTCCGACAAATGTAGGTCGATAAATCGCTTTACAAAAACCGGTCGACGACTGGAAAAATCAACGATTTTCGGAACGATTCTGAAAAAAGAACGAATCGTTGTACTGTGCTCCGAGTTGCGTTTTTCGCATCGTGCACAAAATACTAAGCCCGCGCACGAGATGAATAATTTCATTTCCGCTCGGGTGCATCAGCGCGGGCTTTGGACTTGACCCTCGCCCCCCCCTCGCCACCCCCCCTCACCCCATCGCCCACCAGTTCGGGGTTCCCTCACACCAGCAGCCCGCTTCCACCCTTCCGTATACTCAAAGTTAAGGCTTAATAGATTCAAAAATTGATTCCGTTGGACGGGGAGGGGGGGGGGGGGGGAGGGCTTTCGGGAGGTAAACATTTTCCAAGGTAGAGGGGTGAAGATTCGCGGAGTTAGGTGCTGTTCCTGTGCCTCCGACTGAACGAAAAACTCGCTTCCAGGGTCTAGTAAAATTAATCACCGACATTTTCTGGTTATTATCTGATTTCTAAGATATTAATACGTTGAATGTCAACAGTACACAATAATAATAAAAGAGAGCGAATGTATTAATCCCATTATTCTCTACCACCGACCTACGCGTTTTCAACTCCACAGAGTCATCTCAAAATATTTAAATTTTTCAGTGAAAAATATCCTAAAAATTGCTTCTTGAGGAACTTTGTGGTACCTGAACCATCGTCTGAGAACCTTTGAAATAAGTGCGATGTAACATAAAAGGAGGGAAAGATAATAATATTGGAGGAGCAATCATAACAATAATAATAAAATAAAATTGCAGGTTTTTTTGAAGGGGAGAGATTTTGCAGCTTTCCCTGTTCCCCTTTCTCTGCGTGAGTAATCATTGCCAGAGAGAGAGCGGAACAGGAGTGAATCGAAAAACTTAATCAAATTTGAAGCTCCGAGCAAAACAAATTCATAAAAGGAGAGAAAAAACACAGCCTGTCTTTCCTTCCCCCTGTTATGTCCTTCGGCGTTGGCCGCCCTGCAAGAATTTATCGCGAGTGTAAATATATGTTTTGACGCAAAAACATTTCAATCTAAGGAATTAATTAAATGTTTCATCAACCCCAGTGTAGTTTAATTGCCGGGCACGAAGGTGCTGGAGTGCTGGAGTCCGCTTCGAGCAACTTGGAAACTGGGAACTGTCGAAAAAAAAAGGAGAAAGAGAGGGAGAGAGAGAGAGAGAGAGAGAGAGAGAGAGAGAGAGAGAGAGAGGAGAGAAGAGAGAGAGAGAGAGAGAGAGAGAGAGAGAGAGAGAGAGAGAGAGAGAGAGAGAGAGAGAGAGTGAGAGAGAGGGGGGGGACGAAAGAAAAAGAGGCCAAATATAGCAAAGAACGGTGTTGAATGAATTTTTGGACTAAACTTAAAATCATTATTCGACTCCACGGCAGGGTTCCCTGGAGGGTGTGCCTTTGGGGTGGATGGAGGGGGGAGGTTATCTCAGCTATGCAAATTGTTTGCGCTGCGCTTTATAAACAAAAGGGCGAATAAGAAGGAAAAGAGTGGCGCGGAATGAAAAATTAAAGGCTTGGACGCGGGCGGCCATCGCCTTTGCTGGGGGGAAAAAATTTACATTTTTGTGACTTGTCAAGTGGAAATTCGAATTCGTAATTCACTCATTACCGTTGGATGCTGCGTTGAAGGGCTGGTTAGCGGTGCTTTCGGTGTTTGCTGCTTGCTCGTTGCTCTCATAATATGTTGAGAAGAGAGACTCAAGACTATATATTCGCGCAGGATAATCGCATTAAGTCGGAATATTTAATGGGACCGATTACTCAGTTATTTGGACAAGACCGAATGCGTGATTAATAAATCGATGACCCCGTCGACGAGAGTGTCAACATCCAAACCGGTCACATGGTCAGTGATTAGTGATCGATCAATGTTGATCGCCACCGCGCGAACTTCAAGACGATCTCGAGCTGTCATCACTTTTATGTAACGATCGCTTCAAATATAACGCGCACTTATATGGTCTTGTTGCGGACACGTACTGTAGCTACAGCATGTATGATTGTATGGCACATTTAATTGAATTTTAATTTAATTTAATTTTAATTTAATTTAATTTTAAATTAATTTAATTTTCATTTTAACTTAACTATAAAGTAAAATCCCGCGAAATGAGGCTCCCGCTAACTTTTGCTAAAAGCGATTGGACGATGAACGATGAACACTTTAAAAGACTACGAAATTCACTCGGAGACTCACGAATTGTCTTCAAAGATTACAGCATAACGGCGGATAGGCGGAGCTACGGAGGTACCATGGGAGATTTCTATCTGATATGCGGCTTTCCTCTGTGTGCTTTTTTTTTTTATTATTTTTTTGACGGGACAAGCCCTTGGACAAAATAACAAAACATAGGTAAATAATCAGTACACTAGGCATAACACGTATTAAAATGTTTGAGTAGAGATTAAATGAGAAAAAAAAAGATAACAGGATAAATGAAATTAAAATTAAGTTTAGAAGTTGAAACTGAAACTTGAAATGAAAAAAAAAAAAAAAAAAAAAAAAAAAAAATTCTTCTTCTTTGATGAGAGAGTGACACATTCGTCATTCAAGCCCGTGATCCGGGAATCCCCTCGACTATATTTTGCGTAAAATGTGTGTTAACAATGTTGTAGTAGTTATTTTTTTTTTTTTTTTCTGGTGATTTGCAATCTAACAGGTACTTAAAGCGCAATACGAACTCTTTCATACATTTACAGCGAAAGAAATGATTTTTTTAAGACAGTGATGTAATTTTGAAGAACATTGGGATTGGGTCTTAACGAGTTAGTTATGGATGTTAATCCTTTCAATACCACGCCTCAGTATTTATGATAAGATCTGCCCCACGCAATTTCAGTTTTTATTCACTATGTAATGGGGCTCTTGCAAACTTTTGCTACAAGCAAATAAACAGTCCAATCTTAAGTAAAGACCAGCAAAAATCACGAAAATTACACTGAGTAAGTCTAAAATTCAGTAATAAATTCACATAACTGCTATAACGGCGAGATGGGAATGGCTGTTCGACGCAGGTATCATGGGAGATTCCTGTCTATTATGTTACTTTCTCTACGGAAACACAGAGATATGTCTCAATTTAGATAGGAATCTCCCATGATATCTGCGTTCTTGAGTAGGACGAAACACCTCCCTCCCCCCTTCCCCACTTTTCTGTATTGTTTCACCAAGCATTTACTATTAGTTCATTAGTTTTTTACTTGGAGCCAAGGGGTGGAATGGAAGAGAAGACTTCATAGTCTTAATTTCGCCTCTTGGACACTATCAAATTTTGTTATTATCTATGTATGCTTTCTTTATTATAATTGTTATTTACTTTTGTTAGTGTTGAATAAAAATCGCTTTCTCTCTCTCTCTCTCTCTCCGTCATTAAGCTCGATTCTGAGAGTGAATTTCGTGAATTTTTAATGTACTCATCGCCAATTTTACAGATTTTTATGCAAGAATCAACTCTTCCACCCCGTGTAGCAAAAGTTCGCCAGAGCCCCATTAAAACGACTTTTTATTTATTTACCTTTTTTTTTTTCTTTTTTTTTTTGCAATTTTTTTTTTTTGCAATTTTTTGTTTTGTTTTTTACCATTTTCCCCTAGATTTTTTCCATGGTTGTCACTTGTTCATTGTGCACCGAAACAGTCGGTCCTTCAAAGTCAGCCGCAGGAAAATGCCGTCAAGGAATCCTATTATCCATCGCGATTTTTCCTCCCTTTTTTTCCTCCCTTTTTTTCCTCCCTTTTTTCCAGAGTCGCGCCGTCCGCGGAACATTTAAAAAAAAAGCGGATCGGAGGTTAGGGTAAACGGATTCACCCCGCAAATCTTATTTTATGGACCCGCGGCTTCGGGTCTCAGATCACTGCACAGTCCAATGTCCCTCGGATATTACTATGAGTGTTTCCTCTTTTTGTGAGACCGCAATTTTGCGTTTTTCGGGGTTTTCCATCATTCGACCCCTCATGCATAATGCATTCGTCTGTAGTACAGTGCTGCCATTCGTTATTTTTCTTCCGATCATAATAACTGTCTGAAAAATGGCAACACTGTGTTTGTCCCATTTGATTGCATGGAAAGTTAAAAGATGACGTAACTCCATATGAGAGGCGTGACCACCCTCTCAAATAGTATTTTCCGCTCTTTACTCCTGGTGCATTCCATTTTTACTACGAATGAGAGTAAAATTTACCCTAATTATTCTGTTTGCTCCGATTTTCACTCCGGATTTTTTGGCCGGCTTTTAACAGTGTGATTGACCAATTTCGAATTTCCCGCTTCTCCAGTGCCGTCACGTGCCATCTGGCAACAATGCAACTACTCCATTTAAACTCATCGAATACATCGAATTCTCCTTGTGCACTGTGCACCCCCTGAATTCGATCTTTTACTTGAGTTTAAATGGATAGAATACATTGTTGCCAAATTGCACGCGACGCCACTGCACTTCTCAATGACACAGTCTATATTAATTATGATTGCTGGGTCAAGATTTCTTCGATGAAGCACGGTGTGCAGCTGATCTTTCATTTCATCAGTCCGATAGCTTCACTCGGAGGTTGGATAGTGTTTTCGCCGCCAAGTTCCGACGGGAGACGCTGCTAAGTCAGCCGGACAGGGCCGAGGCAGAAGAGCTTAGACTCAATTAGTACTGCAATGCGAAAATAATAAAATATAATACCTAATAATAAAAAAAGAGAAATAAAAGTGTGAAGCCCGTTTAATTCTTTTAATTACTTTAATTATTCAAATGGAAAATTTATCGCTGCTGCTCCACTCCTTCACTCAGTGGAGCTGCTTCAACCCAGGCCCAGGCATCGGGCACCCTACTGCCCCTCGCGGCAACTCACAGTGATACTAAAATTGGATTTCTAAGGCTGACTACTATCGATACCAAAAAAAAAGGCCAGCAGGCTGATTCTCCCTATTTGGACGAGACGAGACGAGATAGGAAGAAACGATGAATCCTATTGGTTTAAATGGCGTCACGTGACAGATTTGAAGTCATTGAGGCGCGGAAAGAGCGAGATCAGAGTCATGATTTTGAAATGAATGACTCCAATGACTTCAAATCTGTCACGTGACGCCATTTAAATCAATAGGATTCATCGTTTCTTCCTATCTCGTCTCGTCTCGTCCGAATAGGGAGAATCAGCCTGCAGGTGCTACTGATGCCAAAAGAAAGTGCCTGGATTTCGAAGGCTAGGTACTATCGATACCAAAAGGAAGGGCCTGGGTTTCTACGGCTAGGTACTATCGATACCAAAAGAAAGGGCTTGGGTTTCTAAGGCTAGGTTACTATGGATAAACCAAAAGGAAAGGCCTGTCCCAAAATTCTTTTTCGCTTGGGTGTATTTCGCCCATTTTTATTTCCTCCATTTTTTTTTTTATCCATGCATTCAAACAGGAAGAGAGAGAGAGAGAGGGAGAGAGCGAGAGAGCACTGACAGAATTATTTTTTTAATCCAAGTTGTATTTCGTTTGTGTTAAAGAAACTGCACAGTGAAATATTGACTAAGGGGGAATTCCTTTAACCCAAGGAAAATGTCTACTGCTAACAAGTAAAAGATTCCCTGTTGTGACAGTGATTCTCCTTCATGCAATCAGAACTTTACTTCGCGCAAGGAAAAATGTTACAAGTAAACGTGTTTCCTTGCTTTTAAAGAAAAGATCTCTCTCAGTGTGAGGCAGAAGCGGCCCGAGAGATTTGGCAACCATGCATTTTTCCCACTTAAACTTAGGTAAAAAATCGATTCAAGCGGAGGCTGGCAGCCTCCTCGAGTTTTGATTGTTTTCCATGTATTTAAATGGGATAAAAACAGTGTTGCCAAATCGCACGAGCCGCCACTGGTGTGAGGAGGACAAGTTTCTAAGCCGCCTATACGGTCCTTAGGCAGATTAGAAAATGGCGCTGATGGAGTTGAATGTGGCATTCACACATGCACACGTAACAAGTCCATCGATAATGCCAAGATCAGATGAAGGGACAGGATAGTGGATAGTCCATCCCTGAGGCATAAGTTTTTGAAGGCTTCAGATCGATGGGGTCTTCTCGTAAGTCAGTTTCCCCATGTAAAATAACAAAAGGCGAAGCGCCCCAGTTCTCACATATTTTGCATCAAAATTATAAAGAGTCCTCTTCCGTATGTTGTTTCAAACCAACTTTGATTGCAGGAAATGCACGATTGCACGCATTAGGACCAACTGTGTGCTCACCCTCGGACGATCTAATCTACCACAGTCTTTCTACACGGGGGAGGGGGAGGGGCGTTGGATATGCTGGATGCTGATGCTGAGCTAAAACCGACCTGACCGACCGCGCGGCCGGGGCCGTGGAGCTAATAAATATCGGCGTGGAAACTGCCCGGGGCCCCGGTTTTCCAATTGCATTTTATTTTTATGATTTAATTTACAATTCATTTACATAAATATGAAATGATCGGGGGCCCCCGCACCCGATCCGCGACTCGGCCTGGTTTAAACCCCCCTCCCTCCCCACCACGGTACCTAAGGCTCCCCTCATATACTTCGCCCCCGCCGCGTGAACGACTCCTCTGCGTGGGCGATCCTGTGCTCTCAGTGTGAGCTGTTTTGTCTTCCACACCGCCGCCGTTCGCCACCCCCACCCCCACCCTCTACCTCGCCCTCCAAGCAATCACCATCCCCCCTATCCTACGCCTCCCTTTTCGTTCCAACGTCGTATACACTTTGAGCTCGAAAATCGTGATCCCTCTTCTGGCACAATTTACCGACCCTCCCCCCTCACCCTCCCCCTCCTCCCGCGTGTAAGCTCCGCGCCTGCGTTTGAAAGGAATTGTGGCTAATACTATGTTCTTGCAACATGTTTTATTACGATCTTACTGAGCAACATTACCCTCTGTACTCTTCCCTCCCTGATCCTATTTCTTTCTCAACTTCCACCCTCCCTCCCTCTCTCCCTCCCTCTCCCTCCCTGCCACGCCTGCGACGATGAAATCAGAGCAGGATTAGCTGAGAGAAAGGTTATTCTTCGGGAAATAAACTGACAATTTTAGCAGGATCTTCGACAGCCTCGGATGAATGGAACTCTGCGCAGAAGTGGACCAGTAACAAAGGAAACTCAAAGCTTTTCTATACATTTTTTCATTCAGTAAGTTGAGTAAGTACTATGACTTTAAAAAAAAAAAGTACCCTGATTGAAATTCTAATTGTTACATTTCCCCGTCGTTTCCGATAGAAGTTCCGATTTTTCATGACGTACTCTGAAATGGGCATTCCAATTAGCCTTTTAACACTTGAAAGCTGCAAAACTGTTTAAAGGTTGCCGGGATTGAAAATAGTAAACATTTCGATCAGGAAACTTTCTTTTAAAAGTCATAGTACATATAGCAGTAAAGGGTGTTTAAAAATCGACGAGATGACCAAAACCACCAATCCAACAAAGGGATACACCTTAAACACGACGAAAAAACAAAACAAAAAACATCGAACAAATAAAAAAATTGAAAAAACAAACAAACAAATAAACGAACGAAAGAAACAAAAAAGCAAAATATTTTGGTGTTCAGGATACTTTATGTTTCGATCCAGTGTGCGCCCTGCGAAGAAGCTATCGAACGGGAGAGAGGAAATCGGATAAATGAAAAAATTGAACGTTAAAACCATTTTTGATAAGAGCGCAGGCGACAGGATTTACCACACCCCCCCCCCGGCACGACGAATCTCAAGCCGCTCGTTCACGAGTGCCGAACTGCTGACTGCTAGGATGCACTTTTTATCGCGCGGGAGAGAAAAACCCCACATTTCATTCTGTGGCCGGGATATCGGGAGGTTCGAGAAATCGACGAGCGCTGAAGAGGAGCTATGATTGAAGTAGTGTGGCTGGGAAAAAAAAGTGCCCGTAAATCATAGGGTGTGCTCTTTCGGAGGAAATAGCATTAGGATAGCATTGAGAGAACTAGTGAAGAGCAGAGATGGTTCCTTCGTGGGCACTGAACTCAGCTACCATACCGCAATTGATTGATATGTCCTGTCAACGAGCAGGGTCGCGACTGCAACGCAGCCAAGCGCGCTTCGCCCCGACTTACAATGTGAAGCATAGTGGCCGATTTGACGACCAAAAATAAGAGACTGTTTGATAAGAGATTGTTTTGTTGTACCAAACCCGAAAGTAACCAATTTTTAAACCTGACAGGAGTTTTCCCCTAAACCCAGAAGGTTTTGGGTTTTGGGTCCCCCCCAATAATATTACTTTATACGTTTTTTTTTTTTTTAATAATATGACTTAAAATGGTTCAAAGAACCAGGACTAATTTTGGACACCTGAGTCACATTCCTCGACTACAAAATTGGATCTGTAGCAATTTTGCCGGTAAAGGGTTGATTTCTAGAGTAAAATAACATGAAAATAACGCTGGGACCATCAAAAACTCCAACAATTACAAACTCTCCGGGGTCTAGTGGTCAGCGCAAAAATCGATCAGGGCTGCTGATTTTTCACGAGTCACCCATCATACTAGTCGTAGAAGAAATAGATCTAATCGCATTGACCCAAAGACAACATTTACAGATGGCTATAGTACATAAAGTCACAATGGGGGTGTCCCATCTAATTTTCTATCACCCTATGGTAAATCACTTTTCCCAGCATAAAGAGAGCGCAAGGAGCTGGGACAATCCCATTGGGACTGTCGATATAAGACAGCCACCTTGGAATATTGTTTAAACGCATTTATATAGGTCTGTGATTAAATTATGAAATGTTTAGACCGTTAATCCAAACGTTATCTTCAAATTATTTTCAGTAGAATGGGTCTGTTGCATACCTTCGCTACATCAATATAACTCATTGTTTCTAACGTAAAATTCGGCGAAAATAACGATGCGCACATTAAAAACTTTCAAAATCCACTCATTAACTCAGAAAATACCTTCCATTTCAAACAACCCGCGCTACACTAGACACTATATCACCGACTTATAACTACATAGATGGAACCATCTCGTTTATGCAAACATGAACAAAACTTACAAACGTTATAAAGTTTCATTTAGATGCGTAATTTCTTTGTATTATTTTGTAATCTTTGAAAAACTGAAAAGACCAGACAGCGAATGCAGCTTATATTTCACGCATTAAAAAAGAAATTCCATCATTTTGTAGTTACGATGTTGTTTACTGATGCACGGTGGTTCCGTCTATGTAGTAGTATACCGGTGCAAATCGTGTCTAGTGTAGCGCGGGCTGTTTGAAATTGAAGTGATTTCCTGAGTTAATGAGTGGATTTTGAACGTTTTTAATGTGCGCATCGTTATTTTCGCCGAATTTTACATAAGAATCAAGGTTCTATAATGTTGTAGCAAAAGTATGCAACAGACCCATTGACCCTGACTCTGTTAAATGCTGGAACAAAAGTGTAACAGACCAATTATTATTAATCCGAAGAGATTTCGGTTAATGAAATTAATCCCAAAAACTTATAATAAGCTAAAATATGATTTTTTTGGTCGCCAAAATAGTAATTTCACTACCTACGGTGCGCCTTCGCGTCGCACGCCAGTCAACCGTTTTCCTGAATCGGACTGATAAAGATAGAGCAGATAGCAGCACTCCTGACGGACGATGAGAGGATACAGCGAGCGGAAGAAAAGTGCATAAAAAATTAACCTTATCGGTGATACTCAGGACCAACGTTGTCAGTTCGAGCGAATTTGGACCAGATTTTTTCTGGACCTGACTGAAAAATGTGACTGGTAGAATTTACCATCTGCATGGTTGATTTTAGATTCTGCTATTAACCCTTTGCTTGCTACGAACGAGTATACTCGCGGAAAAAAACCGTTCCTCAGAGCTACGCCCGAGTATACTCGCATTCGTGCCTTCCATTGAATTTCCGACCGTAGCGCTGTTGCGATTGAACTAAACATCAGACTATAGGTACGCATTCTGTCGGGGAAGATACGAACTACAAGTTACAAGTGTTTCCGATAGAATGCGTTGCCCCTTGATTTTAAAATATGTTTCTTCTCTGCATGTTTTGCTTCTGCTCAGCTGACGAAACCAAGCAAACCTAAGTTTGTTGGTATCGCGCTTGCCTCAGGGGTACGGATTTTTTGCAGCGAGTATACTCGTTCGTAGCAGGCAATGGGTATATCAACAAATATGATTTTGGATGATTTTTTTTGTTTTTTTTTTCTAATGATTTTTGGCCATCTGAAAATGATCGAATTTGCATAATTTTCGATTCCTAACTCAGCTGGGGGGTGGCTGCACCTGAATTCCTAACTCAGCAGGCAAAGGGTTAAGTATAGTAAAATTGACCATGTGATGGTAAATGCAACGTACCTTGTGGTGGATAACGATAACCTGTTGGTATACATTTCACCACATGTTACACTGCATTTACCATATGATGGTATTTACCATATGATGGTATATCCCATACTTGATAGCAGACTCCAAAATCAGCTATGCAGATGGTAAATTCTACCAGTCTTGTTTTCCCGTGCACGTCGACTAGAAGTACGTTGATGATGTTTTGCGCTCTTCTTTAGAAGGGTCCTTCTCATTCAGTGGCGTAGCGTGCAATTTGGCAACGCTCCTGTTCGTCCATTTAAAGCCATGAAAAAGATCGAAGTATTGGTGTACGGTGAACACCTTCGCAATCGACCTTAAACATGGGTTTAAATAGACAAAATACAACGTTGCCCAATTGCACGCTACGTCACTGCTTTCATTTCTTCAGCTGTGTTCAGATAAAAAATAAATAAAAAAACTTGAAAAATTTAATCATAAAAAAAAAAAAATAAAAAAAAAAAAAAATAAATAAATCAATCGATCAACCAAAAAAGAGAATAATATTAAGAAAATGTGCCACCGGTGGGATGACATATTCTATCAGGGATGCCGGGTGGGGGTTAGTAAACCCATTACGCGTGCGTGTGCGTATAGGTGTCCGATAGGCAGGCAGATTGCGGGGAGACGGCAAAATCATGCTAATTGTGTCAGTAGTTCAACGGGACACTCGAAAAACAACAAAAATAAAAACCAAGATCCCTTTTCGGATAACCCGAGGGGGAAAGTGTGTCATAAAGAACGAGTCAAGTAGACCGGCGATAAGTTCAACTAATCCGCATGCTTCATTGAAAGGTTAAATTTTGAAACCACGGGGTCAACAGCCCCTTCGCCCCTTCGCCCCTTCGCCCCTTCGCCCCTTTCTTCTTCCTTCTGTGTCGTGCAAAAAAAGGTTTGCGTGCGAAGTCTCTCTAGTTTCTTCATAAATAGGTACACTGGCGCAACCAGGATATCTTCCATCTCTCTCATTTCCCACTTGAATGTATGAGTAGGAAAAGGACAGAAGGAGGGGGTTTTATCCCCTTGTCCATCCTTGTCTAACATACGTCTCTTAATGGAGGAAAGAGAGAGATGAAGAAACTCTCGGTGCGCTACTGAAAAGGTAGCTGTTTCCGGAATCCGGCATCCAGGCCATTAGGCTCGTGCCCCAACTGCACTGGCGTGAGGATTATACCTTGCACTTGCAAAGACGACTTGAAGACTTGAACGCTTATCATCTCCAAGTGTCCGACTTGTACCCCCCCCCCCCCAATTCGCCACATTGGCGGATCCATAGGAATTTGTTCTTCTCTTTCTTCTGCCATTAGAACGCAAGTATTAGAAAAGAACAGATTAGGGGCAGACACCCCTCTTCTATCCTTTTCTGATATACATGCAGAGAGGGAGAGAGAGAGAGAGAGAGAGAGAGAGAGAGAGAGAGAGAGAGAGAGAGAGAGAGAGGGGGGGGAGAGAGAAAGAGAGAGGGGAGAGAGAGAAAGAGAAAGAGAAAGAGAAAGAGGGAGAGAGAGAGAGAGGGATAGAGGGGGAGAGAGAGGGAGGGGAGGGAGAGAGAGGGAGGGGAGGGAGAGAGAGAGGTAGTGAGAGAGGGGGAGAGAGAGGGGGAGAGAGAGAGGGAGAGAGAGAGGACAATATCCTGGATCTGCTAGTGCCTTCCCCCCCCCCCCAAATTTCTCTTCTTCTTCTTTTTAACTCTCTTATAAGAGCAATTCACTGGCGTCAAATGCAAAATCCACTATTAAGATCGATCAATGACAAATATGTAAAATCATGAACACATTCTCAACAAATCGAGTTGTTACCAAGCGGTAGATTAATGCAGGCAGATGCATTAGCGTATATTTGAGGGTGAAGGAACGTGCGAGGTGTACATCTCTTGGGAGGTTCTAGGTTACCGCAAAGTCAGTCGGTTCACCAGAATGGGGTTATTGCACACTTTTGCTATAAGCGATTTAATAGTAGATTATGGCGTAAAAACCTCAAAAAATAACGATGGCGGCACTAAAAACTTCCAAAATCCACTCCTAAACTCAATAAACGCAGTTATTTGCGCGAGCGTAATGGCGGCCGAAGGCACTAACAATGGGAGATTCCTATCTTAATTTCGTCACTCTTTCTATGCTGACAAGGATGATTCACAGAGTAATTAGTCATCAGAGTGATGATCCACATCCGATGAATGGTACCGCAACACCAAGTGACACCAATGTCAAATGAAAGTAGTCTCTTATAGGTCACTTCTTGATAGAGTTTCAGAATCGTTAGATGGGAATCTCCCATTGTTAGTGCCTTCGGACACCATTACGCTCGCGCAAATAACTGCGTTTATTGAGTTTAGGAGTGGATTTTGGAAGTTTTTAGTGCCGCCATCGTTATTTTTTGAGGTTTTTACGCCATAATCGACTAATAAATCGCTTATAGCAAAAGTGTGCAATAGCCCCATTTTTGCACCCAATCAGCGGAGGAGCCATCCATCAAATGGATTCAACGCATAATACAGTGTGTTGAAAATCTGTTCCCGAATATTTCAGGAGCGGATTCTACAGGTCAAAATAAGACTTTTTTTCCTTATAAACATGGGTCCGAAATTGCAGTCTTTTCGAGTTAGAGTGTTGCAAAGTTTCCGAAAAACAAATTGAAAAATTGTCATAACTCCCTCGTGAATTTTTCTTAATGCTCATAAATAGGTACTCTGGTGTAGTTTTAGGCGTTCTTGCCAATTTTGGCCGTGAAAATGCTGTATGCAAAAATTTGAGGGGGGTTATGGGGGTTTTTCTTGATTTTTCTCACTTTTTTTGGCCAAATTACGTGAAAACATGCTTTCGGATTCATTGAACCCAAAAATGATTTGCATTACTCAAAAGTTGGTAAAAAAGTATGCATTTTTAGTCCTTACAAGTTTTTCCATTTCGTTAACCATTTCCAAGAAAATCGTCCCTGAAGTTGCAGAGGTCGGCCAAAATCGCTTTTTCTTTTATTCTGTCAATTCTTGGCCGACTTCTCCAACTTCAGGGACGATTTTCTCGGAAATGGTTTACGAAATGGAAAAACTTGTAAAGACTAAAAATGCATACTTTTATACGAACTTTAGAGTAATGCTAATTGTTTTTGGGTTCAATGAAACCGAAAGCATGTTTTCACATAATTTGGCCAAAAAAAGTGAGAAAAATCAAGAAAAACCCCCATAACCCCCCTCAAATTTTTGCATACAGCATTTTCACGGCCAAAATCGGCAAGAACGCCTAAAACTACACCAGAGTACCTATTTATGAGCATAAAGAAAAATTCACGAGGGAGTTATGACAATTCTTCAATTTGTTTTTCGGAAACTTTGCAACACTGTAACTCGAAAAGACTGCAATTTCGGACCCATGTTTATAGGAAATAAAAGTCTTATTTTGACCTGTAAAATCCGCCCCTGAAATATTCGGGAACAGTTTTTCAACACCCTGTATATCGACCTTGTAAATTCACCAATCACAGCTCACTTAGTGACGCAAAGTCGCTCGGTTCAAAACAGCGCTGCATTTATTCACCATATTTTTATGAATCTCTATTCTCTACCAGTATATTAATTCTATACCTCGAGACGATACGAGCAGTCGAGCACTTTGAAGAGGTTTCAGAAGGGTTTCAAATAGCTCGCGCTCACACGGAAAGAAAAAATAAAAAATAAAAGCCAAAAATGTCCAACGACTAAGAATGGTGATCGATTAATCGAATCGTTGATTGAACTGTAGGAAAACTCAGGAATTTCCGCTTCTTTTTTTGGATATTCTCTAAAAGCGTCACTTTTGGCAAGAGGAACTCTTGTAGATATTTTTTGCTTGTCGTCTAGGTTATATGATTCCCTGATCTTTGACATAGATCGATCGATTCACTTTGTAAGTATGACAGGTAAACGCTGAGAACCCGTCTTGACATAAAGCTCCTCCAACCGAAAGGTATGTTCGTAGAGGAGGAATTTCTCCATCAGAACAATAATTACTGAACGTTTGTTTTTTGTTGTTTTTTGTCTCTTAGCAGATTATTATTTTAGTCAAAGGCATAGCGCGGTTTAGCACAAGGCATCAAATACTGAAGAAAAGGGTCACCAGAAAGACAACAATAGGTCAACCGAGGGAATTTTCAGCATAGTTGCCAGACTTCTGGCATTTCCACCATAGTTCTTGATGACAATAAATTCTGACGGAAATACCAGAATTTTCTTGTAAAGATAATAGCAATTCCTCGGTTGACATATCTTCGTGATTATGCCAATATTATTAGAATTAATCAGGATTATTATATTTGTTTTTTGTTGTTTTTTTGTTTTTTGTTTTTTTTGTTGGGAAGGCAGAACGTCCTCATTTGAACTAATTGTGCACTTGTACAAGATTAAATCCTCGAACTGGGGGCTGATCAGCTCCTGATATTAAAATTAGTTTTAAACTAAAAACACACAATTTGATTGAGAAAAGATTACAGATCAGAGATTTCCGTGCATTACAAACATACACTGAATTGAACTACGTAATCTTTTTGAAACCGGTGGAATCATCGGTGAATTAAAAATGTCACTTATTCTACGCAAATTGGCAGCTCTGGTTCGGAGAGAATGGTTATAGCCAATGCTGCCAGATTTGACAAAAGAAACATTAATTTAACATTGATTCTCAATAGAAATTTTTATATCTTTTTCACTAAATCTGACAGTACTGTTAATGACTTTGAGGAAAATTCAAACTTACGGAAATTGTTCAATTGTATTTATTCAAAGGTGCGAATGAGTCAGGAAACTTACCTATAATAAAAACAAACAAGAAAATAAAGCATTAATACTATTAATAAGGAGCTCGCTCAAAACTCATGAAAGGAAAAACCTCCACACGAAAATAACTTGGCCGAATGGAGCTGTTGCAAACGTTTGCTACGGGCTTCTTCATAGCTGATTGTGGGGTAAAGTAAAACCATCTAAAAATAACGATTAACGTCCTAAAAAATCACGAAATCCAATCTCAAACTAATAAAATGCTTTCAAACGAGAGACCGTAATGGCGGCTGTTGCCGCCGATTACATTGGGTTTGTCTATCTCAATAAGCTCCATCCTCACGAGGCGTTCTCGCGACATCCACACAAGAAGAAGAAGAAGCATAAAATCTCCATAAGCTTTAGGCGGCAACGGCCGCCATTACGGTCTCGCGTTTGAAAGCATTTTAAGAGTTCGGGAGTTGATTTCGTGATTTTTAAGTGCGCTAATCGTTATTTTTTCAAGGTTTTACCCCGGATACAACTATTAATAAGCCTGTTGCAAAATTTGCAATACCTCCATTGTCCGAAAAAAGTTTCACAGCGAGTGTCGAGAGAACCTTTCGAGGACATTATTCGAAATCTTTCCAACAAACAAAGAGGAACTGATTCAGAAAAGGAAAATATATACATAAACTACATGGAAACAAACAGAAACATTGTTTAAACATTACTTTTTTGAAGGTGTCCCATCATGGAGCATGACTTTTTAAGCGGATTTCCAACACGTGTTTGAAAATGACCCCCCCCCCCCCTCACTCAATTCGTTTTACAACGCCCTTACAAGCCATTTTACGTCCTTTTCGGGATGCGACAAAGGGTAATGCATATTTCCTATAGCCGGTGTGACCCTCCGGGTCGGAGTTTACGATTTTCCCACAATGCACTTCGCGAAAGGGCCGCGACGAACGGGCGCGAACGTCCGGCACAAAACCATTTAGATTACACACACGTAAATTTTACAGTTCACTTTGTTGTAAAGCTGAGCTGCTGAGCATGAGGGAAAGGAGACAGTTGGTTCGGTTCAGATAGAGTGACACGGTTGCCAGAATGTCCCCAAGAAACCCATTTCCACTAACCTATACACTCACTTCAAAGTAAAAAGTTCGGTGAAAGATCGTTTCAGTGCAGAGCTACCGTTGTGCGTAAAATCAATGCACGGAGAAAAATTTCTGACTGAAATTACGGAACGTATTATTATAATAATGGGGTAAAATGAAATTCCTTTTAAAATAATAAGAATTATTATTGATTCAACGAGAATTATCATTGTTCCAATTGAACGTTCTGATGATTCAGAAGAATCAAAAGAAAAAAATAGTTGGATAAAAGAAAAAACGGATCCAGGAATCTACCTTTCTCTCTCTTCTCCCATTAGAACGCGTATGATAGAAAAGGACAGATTAGAGGCAGTCACGTGATTTTCGCCCCCCTCTTCTATCCTTTGCTAACACATGCATTCTAAATGGGAGAAGAGAAAGAAGGACTCTAGGGTCCGCTAGTGATTCGGCAACCCCGCTGCACCAACACAGACGCTAGAGCATGCTACCCGTGCATACTGCTTACACTCACACTCGCTCACACTCTCGCGAACATTAAATAAATGTTCACCTACCGGAGCGGAGGAGGAGACGGGGGAGGAGTAATTATCTCTTGGGGGCTGATGTGCTTTTCTCACAGATTGTGCCCGTGCAAAATAAGGGGAGGAACGGGCACGGACGGGGGGAGGGGGCGGTGGGAGATTGAGAGGAAGATGACTGGGGGAGGGGGAGAGAGGAGGATGACAAGCAACGTTGCCGAAACTCTGTATTGATTTCGGGATAGATCTCGACGGATTAGGAGGCATCTTTTAAAATCGTAGATCTGGAAGTGTGTCTCTCACTGGGTGTAAGGGTAAGTGACAAGTGTCCAGATAGTCGATTTAAACCGAGGCCATTTCGATAGCGCTGTAGTCTTTGTACGACCAAGTTGGCACACTAAGTTACACAAATGGGGGTTGGTTTCCCAATTTGGTCTCGTCCCACTGACGGTATAGTAACGGAGCAAGTGTGTACAGTCGGGGACAAAAAAAAATGTCAGACGACTCCTTGAGGTAGGCCTGCAATGCTTAAATACATTGAGAAGAGTATTGCGGGTGGTCTAGTTTAAGGAGAAGTCCGACATTCTTTTTGTCCCCGACTGTACCTCTCACTGAGAAAAATATTAAAGTATAAAAAAGTAAAGATTTGTGATCAAATGATGGGAGACTACGATATTCAAATGGGAGTTGATTTCCCGATTTGGTCAGGTCCCACAGAATTGTCGGCATAAATGAACGGAGCAAAAGATTATAGCACAATCGGATGGATCTGTTCAAAAGGACCTTACGTATATGCACGTGTGTCTCACATGTCCTTTGGTCACCCAACCAGGAGAAAGTAGAAAGCACGTACCTCACATCGATAAACAGGTCTGCCAGTTGCATGGATAAGTCAGTAGAATTTTCACCAGAACATGAGCAATTCTGTCAACCTAGAGTTAAAGAGCAGACCTTTTGTTTATAGATATGAGCTAATTGTAACCAGTGCTCTTTGAGTTTGGTTTGGTAAGAGCTTCACCTACATACTTACGGCTCCATATTTTACTTGTAATGAGTCATTATGTACAATCACGGACGAAAAGAATATCAGACGACTCCTGCATTGGTAGGCAACCCGCAATGCGCATTTCAATAAAATCAAGCGTTTTTGGTGACCTAGACTTACCTAAGCAAAAACCTACGGAGTCGTTTAGCATTCTTTTCATCCCCTAATGGACGCATGAGAAAAACTACTCTTGATGTGATCTCAGCTCGAAAGGTCAATCGTTTCGATATTTCAAGACATTGGTCCGTTTTCAGCTAGTTCATTAAGCAACTGACATTTTTTTACTCCCCAAAATCAGTGGGGACAATGCTTTCTATTTAAGTCAGTCCCCCTGTTGGTACCCGAGTAGATACGATAGAACCACCATTTGTAAAAAATGGCCCTTCAAATTGGGGCGAGGTGAGGAATCTTCCCAAGACAACTTTTTTTTTTTTTTAGACGTCCTCAAGCCTGGATTTAGTTTTTCATCCTGACTGACTTCGCAACGTTCACAAGTCATGTAAAATAGACTCGACCTGCGGTTCATGCATTTCGATTGAATGCGTCAAGATGCAGATCACGATACGATTACGGCTAGATCAGCGGAGCGGCTACGAATAGTTCGATGTTGCCAAATGTCCGCTTATAATTCAGTGATAATAAATTTGGCGGGTTATTTGAAAACTTTACTTCGAGTTAAATGGGGGGGGGGGGGGGAAATGCGTATGAAATGCAGAACGGCAGCCCTGTTTAAATCCCTGTATGACTTTCATTGCGATTTTTAAACGCTGGATATATAAGTTTACCTATATATACGACTGCACTGGCGCAACCAGGATATCATCCATCTCTCTCATTTCCCATTTGAATGTATGAGTAGGAAAAGGACAGAAGGAGGGGGTTTTATCCCCTTGTCCATCCTTGTCTAACATACGTTTCTTAATGGAGAAAAGAGAGAGATGAAGAAACTCTCGGTGCGCTACTGTACGACTGGCAACACTGGGATCTTTCGACAAATCGACGGACGTCCATTGCAGCACCCAACACTCCCGAGTGTCCGATTCGACGCTGACGCAAAGGTTAACAACTTTCACTTACTGGCGCTAAAGGTCTACCTTTTATTGCAGCTACGTTTACAAGATTCGCTTCACTCTTGCTTTTGTTGGATGAAAAATCATATGATCGACTGCCCTCCTTCCTCCTCGTGACCCCCCCCCACTTTCTCATACGATACATCAATAAGGGAGAGTACAGTTACCAGAATTCAAGTGTTTGTACCATAGTTCTTGAACATTTTTAGGAAATCCTAGTTCTATGACCATATTCTGAATTCTGATATTAACACCATCATTTTCTGGTCAAAGTACAAGACTTTCTGTCTTTTACAAATCGGTGTGATTCTAGTATAATATGACTAGAATCTGGTATTATGACTATCGCTTTATTTTCAGAGCAGAATAAATTTTGGTAAAAAATTCGAACATTTCTTGCCACAATGACCAGAATTCTTCATAAACAGACCAGAATATATTTGCGAAAACCGCTGGAATTTCCTCCGGAAACTTTTTTCTAAAATTGAATTTTAGGCATTTTTAGTAGAATATTTGCCTCCGCGGATACTTAATGATGAGGAGCGTCTCTGGTAAGAGGCACGTTTGAACGCAACAATGCGACATGTCTTAAACTTCTCATGTTGCCAACATTGCTATTTTCTTTTTCTGGTAATAGATTTCAGAGCCTTAGAAGGCTCTGAAATCTGCGATCCGAATTCGATGGACAGAAATTTTATAGGACAGATGAAAGTAAGAGTAATTTTATGAGTACGGTTTGGTACCAAAAGAGTTAGTTTTTTAAAAAAAATCTTATGCTTTCATCAATTCACTCATTGATTATCTTTTCTTATTTAGCCCTCAGCACCCGAAATGATCAGGAATGGTACGTTTTGAACTTTCAAATCATTTTGAATGTCTATGTATTTTCTTAAGAGTGATTGAGACTTGATGCCATGCTGTTTTGGCGGGAAATTCAAAATTTAGCGGGAAATTCAAAAATGCTACCTTGACTATGAGTTAAATGATATAAGACGGCAGCTCTAACTTGATTAACTGTTCGAGGATCAACCAAATAAACGCGTTCTATTATGTTCGAGGTTTTACACTTTCCGAAATGGATTGAAGGGCAGAGAAATAGTTACTTCAATGGCAAATAGCGACTTGGAATAAAATAAACGGAGAGAAAGGAGGGGGGAATAAAGTAAAATAAACAGCAATTCAAAGGGGAATAAAGGTGCAAAAAAGCTTTCCAAGCTCAGCCCAGACAAGGAATTTAAAACGATGCGAGTCCGGATTGAACGAGAGAAAAGGAGACGCGACGAGGGTGAAAGAAAAAAAGTGAGGGGATAAATTGGACTCAAGAGAACGTCGCTCAGTTGGTCGGTTTTTTTGTAAATCAAAGAAACACCCGTGTGATAATCTTTGGAGCTGATTTTTTGATCGTTTTCTTAGTTTTGATTGGTAAACCAGCTCTGGTGAATCAACTGACGTTGCAAACCTACATGTATACTTACATATAAACTCCCGAGAGTTTCTTCATCTCTCTCTTTTATCCATTAAAAAACGTATGTTAGACAAGGATGGGCTAGGGGATAAACCCCCTCTTCCTGTCCTTTTCCTACTTATACATTCAAATGGGAAATGAGAGAGATGGAAAAAATCCTGGTTGCGCCAGTGCTGCTGCACCTATGTCTGCATTAATCTACCTTTGATCTCTGCAGATATTTCCTTTAGTTTTCCCCTGTTTTCCTTTCGGAAGCAACTCGAAATAAAAGGAACACGAGTTTTCCTACATGAAAATATACCCGGTAAGCTTTCGGACACATAATTCGTCACGCTTCCCATCAGTGTTGCCAAATTTGAGGTTAAAAAGCCGTATATTTTACACTGATTGCGAGTCATGAAAAACGAACGACCTGGAGCCGAATAAATGGCAACACTGCTTCTCATCATGACTACGGAAAATAAATAATAATCAAGCTAGGATGATTTTTTTTTTTTTTTTTTTTTTTTTTTTTTAAATTCCCCCTTTTCTTCACACCATTGGATTAACCATAATCTCACTCCCACTGTGCGACACAAAGGGGGGCGATGGTGAGAGGGGGGAGCGAGGTGAGAATAAATCGGAGATACTTGCGATACCTTCACAATCGCGCATATAATCTCGAGAGCGCCCGAGAGAGGAGACTGAGAAGAGGAGAGGACTTACAAAGGGGAGCGAGTGCAAGTGCGACAGAGATACAATAAAGGAAACAAGGTGTTGGAAAGAGAAAGAGAGAGAGAGAGAGAGAGAGAGAGAGAGAGAGAGAGAGAGAGAGAGAGAGAGAGAGAGAGAGAGAGAAGTGAGAACAGAGAAAGGAGGAAGTGGTGCATAATGGAGGGGGGCGGCCGGGCGGGGGACAGTGATATTGAGAAAGAGGGGCTGGGGGGGGAGCGCATCCTCCCGCATTTAAAATCCTCCAGAAAAGTAACAACGGAGGAGACGAAGGGAGTTGGAGATCTGTGAAAAGTTTTCGGAAAGAATCGTAAGTTCAGAGGATGGCTTCCGAGATGCAAAAGGTCGTGCCCCCCCCCCCCCCCCCCCCCGGCCTCAACGCTTCTTCAACGAAAGGTCCAACTCGACAAAAAGTTTTCGTTTTACTTCCGCATATTTGATTACATTCGCTTGACTCGCTACCTATAGCCAAAGACACCCTCTGTCCCTCCGAACCCCCCCCCCCCCCCCTATTGAATCGCCCGCGTCCGTGAGGCAATAAGTGATGCGCTGCAGGACTGTCGCCGTGGATTTTTCTAACCCTTCTCCTATCGCTATAATGCTGGGAATGCACAAACATTGAAGATGAGTCTTTGATCGAGACGTACACACATAAGCGGATCTAGGAATTGTACATTCTCTCTCTCACACACACACACTTTCTCTTTTCCTCAAATGAACGCATCTTCATGGAAAGACATATAGGAGAAGGGGCGAAAGTCGAGTACTGCGCCTAATCTATCCTTGTCTAACACATGCGTTAAATTGGGCCGAGAAACTTGGGAAAACCATTTTACCAGGAAAAAAAAAATAGTAATGTTGGTAACAAGAGAAGTTCAGGACATGTTGCATTGTTGCGTTCAAACGTGCCTCTTACCAGAGACGCTCCTCATCAGTAAGTATCCGCGGAGACAAATATTCTACTAAAAATGCCTAAAATTTAATTCTAGAAAAAAGTTTCCGGAAGAAATTCTAGCAGTTTTCGCAAGTATATTCTGGTCTGTTTATGAAGAATTCTGGTCATTGTGGCAATAAATGTTCGAACTTTTTACCAAAATTTATTCTGCCCTGAAAAAAAAAGCGATAGTCATAATACCAGATTCTAGTCTTATTACTAGAATCACACCGATATGTGAACGACAGAAAGTCTGGTGCTTTGATCAGAAAATGATGGTGTTAATATCAGAATTCAGAATATGGTCATAGAACTAGGATTTCCTAGAAATGTTCGAGAACTATGGTACAAACACTAGAATTCTGGTAATTGTACCATCCCTTACATAGGTTCACATACTGTCATGATTCTGGTAATCTTTTTTTTCAGTGTGGTCAAAAACACCAAATTATTGCGGTCAAAAATACCAGAATTCTACTTTGCAACTCACAACTGACCAGAATGCTCCAGTGGAAACTGTCAGAATACCTTTACGGAAATTTTGTAACAGCCATTTTTAGTGGAACAGTTTTCTGTGAATCCGATTCGAAGTTTTTATTTATTTTTTTTATATTTTTTTTAAATCAGGAAATTTTCACGGTTATTGAATATCAGTTTAGGGAGTGTGGAGGCTCCAACGATTAGAGCCCCTACATACTATGAGAATTGCGACAAGACTCTCAAAATGAAGAAGAAAAAGCGGATCAATGGAGCCCTCAAGAGGCAAATTGCAAATGGCGGATGGCTATTTGCCCCTGCGCTGTTGCCACTATTTCGCTATCTCTTATAGGTTAGGTTCAGATTCTCGACAATAACGGTCATTATTGAAAGAGATAATGTTCACCAGAATAAAATTCAAGCAGAGGAAAAATTAACAAAAATTACGGTGGTCACTGTTACTTCAAATGTGTAATGTAAGCGAGTTCGCGAATAGTAAACAAACCCTCCGCCATTTGCAGTTTGCCTCTTGGAGCTTTCTTGACACCCTAAATTTGAGAGCCAATCAGAAATGGATTCAGCAATGGCGCAACTCTCATAGTATATAGGGACTCTACCAACGATAGGCTTTCACTCGGGTGTACACAAACAAAGAATTCTCAAAAATTTATCACAACAACAGCGATAAAGACGGATGCGAGGCTCAAGCGCATTCTTTTCTTTGCGACTTTCTCTGGCGTGATTTAAAGACGGCTTATTTCATATACCTACGTATAGGAGGATGCTCTTTTCACAACTGCATTGTTTCGACGAAATGAGCGAACGACGCGACCCGGCACGAGCTCCGCCAAATAGGATTTATTTAACCCGCGGACAGGATTACGGTGAAAACGCGTTCCACTGACCTGACTCATAATCAAGGCTCTAAAAGCTTACATGTAATCACGTCGTTAATTATAAATTAAGAGCACAAGAAATTGCAATTTCCTCGGTTAGTTCCTGATTAAGCAGACCCACAGACAGGACAGAGGCAGCATGAGATCATTAGACGCAAAATGTAAGTGCATAAAACCTCTAAAAATAATAAAAGATACTCGTGGACCAGAGCGAACGCAGCCGCGTCACTTTGCATCCCATAAAAGTTAAAACTTGAAGCAACGAATATGCAAAAATAATAAATTGTCAACCGGTTAATTTCGAACCTGATTCGACTTACTAGCGGAGACAAAGATACCTAGCCAGGGTATGCAATAAGCAATACACAGCATCCCATTCAACGCGTGTATTAGGTGTGTTGCGTGTTGCATACTCTGGCCAGGTATCTTTGTCCCCGCTAGTACAATTGGTGATTTATAATGGGTCTGTTGCAAACTTTTGCTATAGCGACAATAAGTGTTAAATCCGATGTAAAATCGCCTGAAAAGTCCATTGGTGGCTTTATAAAGTCATGAAATACAATATTAAACTCACAAGAGGCGTTTACTGAAATCCAAGATGGCGGCAAAATATCGAGGAATCTTAATGTATGCACCGTGATCATCCAAGGATTGCCAACTTTGACAACCTCACTGGAGGTTTAGGTTATGTGTTTGTTTACGTTGTGATTGGTTGTGATGGATATTGTGAGGTTGGCTATCCTTGAATGTTCGTGGTGCATGCATACAGATTGCTCGATATTTCTCCGCCATCTTGGATTTCATTAAACGCCTCTTGTGAGTTTATTATTGCATTTCATGGCTTTCTGATGCCACCATTGGACTTTTCAGGCGATTTTACATTAGATTGCACACTCTATAGAGCTGTAGCAAAAGTTTGCAACAGACCCATTAGGATGATGTTTGTTGTTGCTGATATTAAATAGTTTATTGGTGGTCAAAGAGAGAGGAAAACAAAGTCCTGGCAACGGGCCATGGGCGGAGCTAGCAATTTGGCAACTGTGGATTATTCCCATTTGAATGAATGAGAAACAATCGATTAGAAATGGGGCTACGGCCCCCTCAAGAATCGATTGTTTCTCACGTATTCAAATGGATAGAATCCACAGTTGCCAAATCGCTAGCTCCGCCCATGGCTACGGCACTGGTTTTTTTCAAACTCACTGAAAAAAAAGAATTAATTTCTAAATTCTAGCAATATTACACTGATTGTGAGAGAAATCATTTCTTTAAAAACAAGGCAACACGTTTACTTGTGACAGTTTTTCTTGCGCGAAGTAAAGTTCTGATTGCACGAAGGAAAATCACTGTCACAACAAGGAATCTTTTACTTGTAGCAGCAGACATTTTCCTGTAGGATTAAAGAAATTCCCCTCGGTCAATATTTTCACTGTGCAGTTTCTTTAACACAAACGAAATACACCTTGGATTAAAATAAGAATTCTCTCAGTGTACCAGACATGGGAACCGCAAAGAGTCTAATATACTTTTACCAGAAAATTCTCGTGTGACAATCACAATATGGTCATAGTACCAGAATTTCCTAAAAATATTCAAGAACACTAGTACAAAACTAGAACTCTGCAGGTAACAGTACCATTTTTTACTTCAATGGGGCTGTTGCACACTTTTGCTATAAGCGATTTAACATTTTAACTGTCGATTCTGGTGAAAAAAACCTCGTAAAATAACGATGGCAGCTGTAAAAACTTCCGAAATCCACTCTTAAACTCAATAAACGCTTTTATTTGCGAGGGCATAATGGTGACCGAGGTCAGTAACAATGGGAGATTCCTATCTTAATTTCGTCACTCTTTCTATGCTGACAAGGATGATTCACAGAGTAGTCATCAGAGTAGTGATTCTCATCCAATGAATGGTACCGCAATACCTAGTGACACCGGTGTCAAATGAAAGTCGTATCTTATTGGTCACTTCTTGATGGAGTTATAGTATTGTACGATGGGAATCTCCCATTGTTACTACCCTCAGCCACCATTACGCTCGCGCAAATAAAAGCGTTTAACGAGTTTAGGAGTGGATTTCGGAAGTTTTTATAGTGCTGCCATATCGTCATTTTTTGAAGTTTTTTCACCAGAATCGACTATTAAATCGCTAATAGCAAAAGCGTGCAACAACCCCATTCACACATCATTATGCTCCTGATTATCTTTTTTTTTTCTCTCTGTTTTTTCAGTGAGCTGAAATCAAAGTCTTTGACGGAAACATGTATTTGTTCGTTTGATGGCAGTCGAGGTTTCATGCTGCAACTTTAATGACATTCATAGTGACAGCGACGAGTCCTGTTGTCGTGGAATCACCCAAGTACATATACCTACATTTCAAAAAAAAAAACAAACAAACAAAAAAAAAAAAAAAAAAACTCTACGACTAACCCCCCCCCCCTCCGCCCACCCCCGGCGAATCCATGTCTTTTACCACTCCTCGTCCCTATACCGTGAATTACCTTGGAAATACTTGCCGAATAAGAGTACTGGGGAGGGTAGTTGGGGGGGGGGGGAGCAAGTTCATTTCCTGGTGTCTATTACCGCGGGTCGGTCAAAAGGGCGGAGTGGTTCGAGAAGCAAAAAAGGGGGACTGGGGCCGGGGGCACACACAAAAGAATGGAACGCGAGCGAGGCGACGACGACGAAACCAAAAAGGCTTTGAGAAGCTGAAAATTACGGGTCCGCGCGCCAAAAAGCTTAGTTCAACGGGCGAGACAAAAGACCGCGCTGGAGTAAGAAAGATTGGATACTTCCTGTGTTGGAGGAGACAGATAATACTCACATTCACAACGGAGCGGGCGGAGGGGGTGGAGGGAGAGAGGTGACGGAGAGCGGAGAGGGGGGAGTGGCTTCGGGAGGAGTGGGATTCCTGAAGAGGGGGGAGAGACGAAGGTATATAAGAAATTTTCGATCGTGCACTCTCGTTTGTTTTGTCTCATCAAAGAAAGAATAGAAGAAGCGGTGAGGGGGGGGGGGTGAAAACTATCATACCACAAGTTTACACGACTGAGTGGACAATTCAAAGCCACAAAAATAGTTCTACTTAAAAACGCTCAAGTTTCTGGTAAAATACATTTTTTTTCCCCCATTCTGAGACAGAAAAGGTTGTTCCATACAGATATTGACGGCTCCTACGCGATACACCAAGGTAGATGAAAGAAGGTATGTGCAACACTCGCTCGCGCCGCTAGCAGCTGCTTCAAACTATGTTCTCATTTCTTCATGACGTCATGCGGGTGAAATCACTGTGATTGGCTGGCGATTATATGCCAACCAATCAGGGTATGTTTCCTCACCCACCAGCCAATCAGAGTGGATTCTCATTTCACCCGCATGACGTCATTTTTTTGAAAAGTTGTTAGCGCTTCTAGCGGCTACGGGCGGCGCGAGCGAGTTATGCACATACCTTCTTTAATCTACCTTGGCGATACACCCGATTTACTCTTCAGATATACAATGCCTTTACAGATTCGTTCACTACAATCCGGTTCACACAGTTTCGTTTCGATATTATGGGCCTTGCAGTAGCGCACCGAGAGATTCTTCATCTCTCTCTGTTCTCCATTAAGAAACGTATGTTAGACAAGGATGGACAAGGGGATAAAACCCCCTCCTTCTGTCCTTTTCCTACTCATGCATTCAAATGGGAAATGAGAGAGATGGAAGATATCCTGGTTGCGCCAGTGGGGCCTTGCAATCTTGTCCTGCTGTCCTCCCCTGAAATTCGGCAAACTGAGGTTCATTTGTAATATCTATTCAAATGGCACATGCCACGAGACCTGCAATATAACGGCCGATAGCTACAAACTCACGAAGACGGTCAGATAAGAAGAAAACTAAGGGAGAGGGACCATACATTTCAAAATCCGTGCGTATCTGAAATCGTAACACCCCCCCCCCCCCAAATTCAAACGCGACACATTAGGCAAGAATACACAGAGAAAGGAGATTTTGCTCCAGCACGTGTACTTACGTGTGGTCATGTGTTCACCTTTATCTTTCCGAACCGTTTGACACCACTGAGCACGAGGGGGGGGGGGGAGCACACGCCATGCCAGTGCATAAGGTTGGGGGGGGGGGGGGAGAAGTGATACGGAGTCTCGTAGCGCGGAGGGTCGCCCGAAGGGAGGGGGTTGGTTTTCATTGTTCCATCCCTGACAAACGGAGGAGCTCACCAGTCACCGCGGGGAATTAGGGCGCTCCAAGAGACGCCGAAGGGGCCACCTCAAGTTGACTTTGCACAGTTTCGGACTTTCAACGGGGGGCACGGCAAACCGGGCCACGTGGGAGGAGATGAGGGGGATGAGTGAGTGAGTGTAATCTATCGATTGGGTTGAAAAATGAACGGGGGAAAAAAGGGAGAGACGGGAGAAGGAGGGAGAGAGAGAGAGAGAGAGAGAGAGAGAGAGAGAGAGAGAGAGAGAGAAAGGGAGAGAGTTTACACAGCATATAGAGGAGAAAACGTTAATCTTGAAAGAGATGCCGAACACGTAAAATCGTACAATAAAGATCCAGTGAGTAATTCTCGCGTGTTACTCTGCTTTGTGCTCGCTCCATTCTTGGCAAAAATATCGGGGGGTGAGGGAGGCTTGTTTAGTGCGAGGGCGGAAGGGGGGGTGGGTTCTGTACGGGGAGAAACGCCTCGTGGTGCGAGTGGGCAAGAGCCTGGGCTCCAGCGTTCATTTCATGTTCAGCTTCAGGTTCAGCCCCAGCTGAGACCTCCCCGAAGAAGGTCCCTAAATTGTTTCGTTAACATGCAAGTCGCACGTTTTCCTCGGACGTCTAACGTAGTAATTCTCGCCCCGCGCGCGTGGCGTGGCGTGGAGCGGAGCGGATCTTGCGAAGCCCCGAGCAGCTTTGGCAGCGCGCAAAACGCTCGCCGATCGCGATGCGACTCCTCCACCCGCACGGCCCGCGCGACACTCCTGCGCATGCGCGCGCACCCGAGATGAAAGCTCTTTCCGGTATCCCAAAGTCCATTTCCTCACCGTCGCACTATGATCTGAGAGCGTCAAAAAGTGGCCAAAAGTTAGAGTGTAAATATACCATAAATTGCTCATTCAGAAACTTTCAAGACCAATTTTAATCATGGAGAACACTTTTAATAATTGGTTTAAACTACGAAAAATGTCACTGAAAAGTTTTAAATTAAGCTTACAAAGGTCGAAAACAATGTTTTTTAAATGATTTTTCTTCCCACTGATTTTTGGCCATTTATTTTGGATCTTAGATCATAGTGCACCGCACCCACAGTCCCACACGAAGGTCAGAGAAGTATACTGAAATTTGAAGAGTGCACTATGGTCTGATGAGATCGAAAAAAAAGAGGCCAAAAATCATCGTTTTCGACATTTCAAAATCAATTCCAACACTTTCCAGAGACATTTCTGGGTTAAATTGACTTGTCTAAAGTGTTCTCTGTGATTAAAATTGATCTTGAAAATAATAATTTCATAAAAAATTTAGTCTCATATTTTTGGCCACTTTTTGACGATGTCAGACCATAGTTATGGGTGGGTGCCAAGGTTATAGATTAAAGAGGTATGCTCATCTGACTTCGCGCCACAAATTCAGTGCAGGCACAAAATCATTGCAGGCAAGATGGCCGACAAAAGCAGAAAACGTATACTCTTTGCAGAAAACATTGGGTTGTTTTCTGCTTTCCTGCAGAGGGCAGCCCAATGTTTTCTGCAAACAGTGTACGTTTTCTGCTTTTGTCGGCCATCTTGCCTGCAATGATTTTGAACTGCGCGCCACTGAATTTGTGGCGCGAAGTCAGATGAGCATACCTCTTTAATTTATAACCTTGGGTGGGTGCCATAACCGTGCAAATAGAACCTGGCTTAAGAGACAGACATGCTCCCTGAAATGCGTATTTTTTTCCTTAAGAGCGTACACGTATACCCTGGTGCATCACTTTCATGTATCTAACTCATGAGTCCGGTTCAATATGCACGATGGAACTAGTACGAGTGGATCTGGTAAGTAGCCACGCTAATACACATCCAAAACCAAGGATGAGCGACCAGAATCGGTATCTCCTACTTTAGTACTCGAGTAGACGACTAAATTGCTTTTCTGAAACACATTTCGAACGAAGCAGCTTTGAGGTCTGGCTTTTCCCACCTAAAATGGGCGGTGACAGCCCGCCCAGGGTTAACTTATTTACACCCGCGCGGGATAAAGCGTTCCGAAGGAAGGAAAAAAAAAAACAAACAAAAAAAAATCGATTTAGCGGGTGGGAAGTGGAACGCTATGCTATACGTTAGGGCGGTATCCCTTTTCGGAGCTTTCGTATACATGAGCGCCGCAAAAGAGGTGTTACAGAGATGAACCGTGACACCTGTAAAACGAGAACGTTTTCCTAATTGATGCGATCTGTTCAACAGAAGGCTGGCAAAACTTCAGATCAGCTCTTAGCTGGAGATCCGCATCAGACGGCAATCGATAATTTCGCATGCCGAGCACACCGGAACTTTTAAGAGCCCGTTTCTAACATAACGCCTCGATTGAAGTTTCGTCCCCCCTCCCCCTCTCCGCAACTTACCGCGAATTAAGAGCGAGGAAAATACCGACGCCGACGTTGCAAGATTTCCTTTCTATTTACTGAAGAAATAGTTTTAATTTAGAGAGATATGTCTGACCTCTAACTAATCAGTACTGTTTTGTAGATATTTGCTGGCAATGATATGTAATTCCAGTCCATCGGTGATTCCTACGGTTGAAGCAAAGATTACATAACCGAGTTGGTAAGAACAACAATGGCTTGTAGATATCATCGAGTCGATAACCTTTGTTTCAATGAGTTGACTCACCGATGGAATGATAGCATCTTCGGATAAAAAAAAAAAAAAAAAAAAAAACACGAACCGGCAACAAAGCTCAGTGTGTCATTAGGTTGAACGACAGCAAGAGGTTACAAGATACCACAAGAAAAGTGTCGAATTGGTGATTAAAATTTACGGGATTGAAATTGCTCAAAATTAGTACATTATTCAATATTCGATTTTTCAGAACACCTTTGATATTTCCCCTACGATAAAGTCTGCTATAAAAAGTACGGTAAATTTTACCAAAATACCAAAAAATGGTAAATGCAACGTACCTTGTGGTAAAATGTACCAACAGGTTACCTTAATTATCACAAGGTTCGTTGCATTCATACCATACTTTATAGCAGACGCCAAAATAAACTATGCAGATGCGTAAATTCTACCAGTCTTTTTTTCCGTGTTATATTTACAATCAGTGGCGGCTCGTGCAATTATTTCCTTCGTTGCATTTACCATACTTCATAGCCGACGCCAAAATCAGCTATGGAGATGGTAAATTCTACCAGCCTTTTCTTTTTCCGTGCATCGACATCCTCTCTCTGAAAATTAGAAAATTTCACTGAGAAAAAAGTGGCTGTTAAAACTATAAGAATAGAACCATGGTTGTTTTTTTCCTTATTTCAATCATAAGACCTATCGTTGCAACAGTTTGGACGTTTGAATCTACTCGAATTCCGATTGTCTCTGTGGAATTCTGATTGCCAATGTGGGAAATAAAGCGCGGGAATATACTATCGGAACATTCATTGAAACAAGCAGAAATTTTTCTTAGTGTTCCCCGTTTTTTTTAGACACCCAGTGGCTGAAGACTCGCCTAAATCTGTAGTGTTAAACAATCAGTCACTGGCAACTCTGGTGTGAAATAATGGATGGAGGGAGAAAGGGCAGTACATGCCGTGGGGAGGGAAGGCGGGGGATGACGTAATTTTCATGCGGTCGGCCGCGTTTGAACTGACTTTAATGATGATGATTGGGTCGATCGTCGCGTTGCATCTGACGGCCGGCTCTTCGGCTGGGTCGGAATGTCGGCGGGTACGAAACTCCCGAGTCTATTAGACCATTATCATCATGAACCACTTCTTAATAATTACGGCCATGTCGCGCGGTGCCCGATACGTTCCTTGTCGGGCCTTGCGCTTGCTTGAAGAAAGAAAGAAAAAAAAGAAGAAAGAAAAAAAAAAAAAAAAAAAAAAAAAAAAGGTGCTTATGAACTTTGCACTTTTCTCTGATCGTTGCTTCCTTCTTTCGTTTTCAATTAATTGCATGCAACGGTGCATTCAAATATTCCCCACGACAAATACGAAAACACTTCCTCTAACAGCAATCACGCTCTATTCTTCATTGATCCAATCAGACCTCGATGGGATTTTCTTGCGACACTATAAACGTGTTTCGCAAGTTACAGTTTGAAACTTTCAAATTCCCTGTTTGAAATAACAGTTTTTTTAAAAGGCCGTTGAAACTAGTTAAAATGGGGCTCTGGCAAACTTTTGCGAAAGGGGGTAGGAGAATTGATTCTTGCATAAAGATCTATAAAAACGACGAAAAAATCACGAAATTCACTCTTAGAATCGGGCTTGGTGCCGGAGAGACGCAGGTATCATGGGAGATTCCCATCTAAATGTAGACATATCTCTGTGTTACCGTAGAGAAAGTGACATCTAAGACAGGAATCTTCCATAAAACCTGCGTTGAACCGCGGTCATTACGAGCTTGCCGTTTTAGCAGTTATTTGAGTTTGTTACTGAATTTTATACTTTCTTAGTGTGATATTCCTGATTTTCGCTAGTTCTTACATCAGATTGGACTTATTCACTTGCTCATAGAAAAAGTTTGAAAGATCCCCATTCATTTGGAATATTCACTTGCTCATAGCAAAAGTTTGCATGCTCACAGCGAAAGTTTGTAACAGAACAATTAAAATAACTCACCAAATAAATAAACAAATAAATACATAAATAATAATAATAATAAAAAAAAAACAAAACTGACAATAAGAAAATAAATTAAAAAATAGACAAAAATGAGATGCGTTTTTGATCCAAACCCTTTTAAAGTTCATTGTGGGGTGCTACATCGTTGTGGAATGGTAGGAGGCAAAACGACTTGAGCTTTTAAAGTTGCAACAGTCAGCATTTTGAGCTCAGAGAAACCTTATCCTACCAACGCTAATAACGTAGGACCCCGTATCCTGCAACTTCCTTTGGTCCCCTCCGCCCCCTTCACCATCAACAAAAAACAACGAGTTGTAATGCATTTAATTCCGGCTTTCCTCGTCTACTCTTTTCACCTCTCTCTCTCTCTCTCTCTCTCTCTCTCTCTCTCTCTCTCTCTCTCTCTCTCTCTCTCTCTTCTCTCTCTCTCTCTCTTGGTCTCTCTCTCTCTCTCTCTCTCTCTCTCTCTCTCTCTCTCTCTCTCTCTCTCTCTCTCTCTCTCTCTCTCTCTCTCTCCCTCTCTCCCTCTCTCCATTCAGACATTGTAAGAATTCCACGTAGGTTCCGAAACCCGGCAAAAGTGAAGCGCGCGCGGCGGATCATCGGCCGCCCGCAGCTCAGCAAGACGAGCCTCTTTCGTTATCTCCGGGAGCTTTTCCTGTTCAGTCGCGAATTGGGGTCGAATAATTAATTCAACGTTTACGTTCGATAATTCGATAATTCGATAAATTCGATAAATTCGCCGAGAGTCAAGGGGATAATCTGCCCGGATAAAATCGGATATGAATTCGGCTATTGCGGAGTCCGTTTCATTGGCTTCCCGCATACCCCGACCGGCCACGGCACTTTCGCACACGCTGTCGAATGCAAGCGCGGTGTTGTCCGATTTCACGATTTTTTCGGTCGACCATCTTTTCCTCACATTCGAAACCATGCAAAAATATCGATTAGAAGATCCTTATATAATGATCGATTTCCCATAGGTATACTTAAACGTAGGATTTAAGAGCGATCGATACTCGAATTTGAAACCATTCAAAAATATCAAATATAAAAGAATCCTAAAATGATGAATTATTTTCCGTACTTGTACGGAGGATTTAAAATCGATCCATACCTACTCCACTCGTACGTGAAACTATTCATTATGGATTCGAAGAATCCTACACTCCTACAGTGATCTATTATTTTTCTTTGGCTCAGTAGCGCACCGAGATTTTCTTCATCTCTCTCTTTTCTCCATTAAAAAACGTGTGTTAGTGTTAGACAAGGATGGACAACAGTATAAAACCCCCTCTTTCTGTCCTTTTCCTACTTATACATTCAAACGGGAAATGAGAGAGATAGAAGGGATCCTGGTTGCGCCAATGCTTTGGCGGCTCATACTCAGGATAAACGAGCTATCTATTTTTGTAATAGAAACCAAGAAAATATCGACTAGAAGAACCCTACATAATGAACCGATTCTTTTCCACAGATTTAAACAAAGGATTTGCGAAGGATCGAAGATAATTTAAAAACATCAAAAATATCGAATAGACGCACTGTCTAACGCTCGATAATTTTCGGTATAGAGTTACATACGGAGCGGGTTTGATGAGTGATCGATCATCGCTTGTCTCGTATTTGAGTCTTCAGACCAAAATCGGTTAGCCGATCGATTATTTTCCATACATTTAAATGGAAGGGATATCGATACAGTCGGCGAAATAAAGAATGTTAGTCAACTCCTTAAATGTTAGCAGGTTAGACCACCTGCAATGCTGCAATTCAATGTGTTAAGTATTGCAGGTTGCCTACCTAAACCAAAAACTAAAAATTAAAGAACTTCAGTCAACTCCTTAAATGTAAGCAGGTTAGACCACATGCAATGCTGCAATTCAATGTGTTAAGTATTGCAGGTTGCCTACCTAAACCAAAATCTAAGAATTAAAGAAAGTCAGTCAACTCCTTAAATGTTAGCAGGTTAGACCACCTGCAATGCTTCAATTCAATGTGTTAAGTATTGCAAGTTGCCTACCTAAGCCAAAATCTAATGAGTCAACTGACATTATTTAATATGTTGACTGCACATTGCAAACCAAGCGCTGCCTGTTTCACTATGTTCATAGGAAAGAGAGACGTACATAAAACTTGGCAACACTGTGCAGGTTTAAGGAGAGAAACCTGCGCTAAAGCTGACACACATGCAGTTTTAGCATTTTCACCCACCCATTCTGCCATCGCGTGGTTTTTGAAACGATACCCTCACAATGGCAGCGTAATACCTTTCAGTGTACGGTTTAGAGCGGCGATCAGAGGATTTATAGCGCGAGTAGTCGCGAGAGTAATTTTATTCGGAGAGTGACTGAACGGAAGGAGAGTCTGGACGAGGAAAACCAAAATAGGAAAAAACAAACGGAAACACAGACATCATAGATATCAATGCATGTAGTAAATTTGATGTATTTAGAGCCTATACACTTAAATACGAAAGAACTCCTTTATGAAATCACAAAAGTGTAGGACTCTATAGAACAGAATACTCTAATCAGAACGGAAACTCTAATTCATTTTGAAACATTCTTTACTTCGGGCCGCCATGTTCGAAAGTGAGTATCTTCGGCAATCTTCGGCAGATCTTCGGCAACTGGCCGAGTTGTGATTGGTTGTATAGCCTGAAAAGCATGTCCGCCATCTTGAGAAGTGAGTAGGCACAGTTGCCAGTTCCAAAGCTTGTTTCCATTGGCTCTTATGGGAGTTTCCCTTCTGATTGTATTATTCTGTGTCTATAGGAGCTTTAATTTTTCCGATTCGTCATTCTAAACGTCATAAATTGAGACACTTTGAACACTTAAAAAGTTATTAAATAAATAAATAAATAAATAAATAAATAAATAAATAAATAAATAAATAAATAAATAAATAAATAAATAAATAAATAAATAAATAAATAAATAAATAAATAAATAAATAAATAAATAAATAAATAAATAAACCAATAGATCAAAGAATGGTCAGATGACGCCATAGATTTGGATTTAGGTAGACTAGCTGAAATACTCATCACAGTAAAATTTAAACATTGCATAGTGCACTTTGTTGCATTCACAGTGATCTCACTATAAGGACGGGGCCCCCTATTCATTCACCTACTCTCTCAGTCGGGTCCCGAGGGAAAGGAAAAGGTACATTATGAGAAGAGAAGCCTCCTCTGATAAGACACTGCATGCATAGCCGTAGCCAGGATATTGTCTCCCTGTCTCTCTCAGCCCATTTAAACGCATCTGTTAGAAAAGGATGGACATAGGGGCTGTCACGTGTCTTCAGCCCCTGTTTCTGTCCTTTTCTAACTCATGCGTTCAAATGGGCTGAGAGAGAGGGAGACAATATTGTCTCCCTCTCTCTCAGCCCATTTGAACGCATGTGTTAGAAAAGGATGGACATAGGGGCTGTCACGTGACTTCAGCCCCTGTTTCTGTCCTTTTCTAACTCATGCGTTCAAATGGGCTGAGAGAGAGAGAGAAGGAGACAAATTCCTGGCTACGGCTATGATTGCATGTAACTCTAGGAGTGTTTGATGCAGGGCTGCCGTTTTGCGTAGAATCAATGCTATTTTTTAATTCACCGACGATTCCACCGGTTGAGAAAAGATTACATAGTTCAGTTCAGTGTATGACTGTAATGTACGTAAATACTCTGATCTGTAATCTTTCCTTAATCGGTGGAAACTTCGTTGATTAATTAAAATATCCGCAAGTTTTTTAAAGTCATCGACGACTCCACCGGTTGAGAAAAGATTACAGATGCGAGTATTTCACTTTATCATAGTCATGCACTGAACTGAACAGTGTAATCTTTTCTCAACCGGTGGAATCATCGGTGAATTAAAAAATAGCATTGATTCTACGCAAAACGGCAGCCCTGGTTTGATGCTCAATGATGCGCTGCGCTGCATCGCGTCATCCGAAAGTTGAAGGTCAGCTGTGAGGGGTAGAGGGGAGCTTCATGGCCTGAAGCTAAAACTAATTTTAGCATGTCCCTTAGGTAGTAAAAACTAAACCGAATGTGAGGCGAGGGTGAAAATGGGATAAAACGAACATTTTTATAGTTTTGATCATCCTCTGATTCATTCGATTGGCAGTCTCCTCACTATGTGTGGATGTTCGCAACTCCCCTCTTGAATTGACCTTTCATTTCAGGGCCTTGGGTCCATTTCTGCAGATTAAAGTGCTCGAGTTTAGGGATCAAGCGGGCGATGGTGACGCCACGACCACGCGGGGCTTTGGATGTTTGGAAATATGGAAAAACCGAAATTCAAATTGAGAGGGAACCTCTTTGAATTTGAGTTCAAAGAAGAGAGGTGAAGACCAACGCTTGGATCGAAGATATATTTTCTTTCAAAGAGGTTTTTTGAACACACAAACACAAAGTGTAAAAAAAAAAAAAAAAAAAAAAAAAAAAAAAAAATCGAAGTGAATCAATGAATTCGATGCATGTTCTTAAGGGACAGTGGTGCCGCAACCCGCAACGCTTACAAAACTGCGAGCAGGGATGAATTAATTTTCACACGTACCATTTACGCTTCTGTCGCTAGTTACTAGACGATAAAACTACCTACCTCGAAAAAATATGACTTTTTTTTGCTTGTGATTTTGAAAAATGTGATGACCCCCCCCCCCTTGTTTTGCTTAATCGTATTTAGAAATCTAAATATCACAATGAAATAGGTTAGGTAATTATAAACAGAAAACAATTGTTATACATATACTCCATTGTAACCAGGATCTTTCAATTCAAGCCACTGTTGCCACTACTATTTTTCACCCAGAAAGAAGGTGGGGAGGGGGGGGAGCTTTGGGGCTTGGAAAAAGTGGGGGTTACCTCCAAGCCCCATCCACGCTACGCCTATGCCGTCAGAGAGTAGAGCAGAGGCGAGTCGTACGATCTGGTAAACTATAAATAAATTATAAATTCAAGGAAAATGGCAACCGCGCATGGTAAATCGCAAATTCAATTTCCTCTGCGAGAGTTCCCGACCTTGTCACACTCGCGAACGTGCATCTCCGGCCGGCCTTGAGGATGATGCGGGGTGTGTTGCAGGAATAAGGGTACGGGGGAGGAGGAAGAAGGAAAGAACATTCCTCATCCCTATCATTCCTTCAGTAGTATGGTGAGCGCTTCAGCTCAGCAGCCGAGGCGCGCGGTTCACCGCATCTCGCATTCTCCGCTGCTGCGATGGCATGGTAGCATCGTAAACTGTGGTTTTGGAGCAGGGGCAGATAGGCAGCACTTTATACGCCGCGCCGCCGCTGGCCGAGAGGAGAACATGGTGCATGTGCACAGACACAGACGACACAGACGTTGTGTTGGGTATCCCCGCCCATTTTGGACCGCGACCTCGCAAGCCGCGGAAAAACGCCCGAAAGTTGCTGCTGGACACTTTCCAGGATCTTTTCTGCGGGAGCTTTTTTTTCCCTCGCCCTTTTCTCTTCGATGTTTAAGTCGGAAAAGGGTACAGGCGGGATTGGGGATGGGGTGTCAGCCAAGGCAGGAAGCCTGGCGGTAATATCTTAATAATGCCACGATTATTTATTTCCCTTCCTTTCTTTTCCTCCGCCTCCCTTGAACCAAACAAAAACGGAGAAGCGATAATCTTGTGCAGATCTGCCAAGTATAGATTAACTGTTTTGCCACATGGTTTCCAGAATCGACGGAACCGCGCGACCCAGAGTGAGTTAACCCTATCACAGTAGCCTCATCCCATACAGTAGCGAAACTCGATAGGCGTGCTTTGGCGAATGTTGTTTTTCAATGTCATCAAATGGGAAAATTGAGTTGTTTCTTCCGACTCCGTGGGGGCGCCACCGTCGCGTCCAATGCAAATCAAATGGAGGATGGAAGGGGGGTCAGGGGGTCTCCCCTAGAATGCCCCAGATTAATTTCATTTCTATACTAGAGATAGAAAACGAAAGATAAGTTGGCAACGTTGAACTCAGGCTCCGTTCGTCGGTGAATTAATCTACAATATTAATAAATGTGTGTTGTTTTTATTTTCCTAATCGGATAATCCAGGCGAAATTATAATTTAATTTTATTTTCGTTTATTCCTCTCTCGTGCCCGCGCGAATTTTTTTTGCGCATCGGGTCGATTCAATTCATCGTCGATTATTTTCTCGCCCAGTCGCCCATTATTTCTTCTTCCCCTTCTCCTTCTTCTTCTTCTTCTTCTTCTTCTTCTTCTACTTCTTCTTCTTCTTCTTCTTCTTCTTCTTCTTCTTCTTCTCCTTCTCCTTCCCGTTCTTCTTTTTCTTCTCCTCCTTCCCCATTTTTTAATCTCTGCGAAATTAGTGGCCATCAGAATTCAGAACAGTTTTCAATTTTAATACTCGTGAGGACTCAATTTGCCGCGGGGAAAGCAATAGTGGGAAGATGATGCTCCAATCCAAGTTTCCAAGTTGCCAAGTTCAACAAAAGAAGACAAATATTGCTACGGACGGGACTTGTGTCAACTTGAAGATGACGATGGAGCTTAAACCACCTCAAAATTGTACTGTAGACCACGATGGGAAAATACGGAAGAAAAATAATCGGTAAGATTTACCATCACGTGTGAATGGGTTTTTGCACTGCAAAACAAGATGGTAAACTTAACTACACGTCGGGTTGCATGAAATATGATGTAAATTTAACCTTAAATTCTGGCATGCTTAACTGACTGCTTCTTTCATTCAACCTGATGTCTGGTCAAGTGGTCAAGTTAACCATTTTGTTTTGCAAGTGCAAAAATCAGTCATCTTGACGGTAAGTCTGATCAATTACTTTTTTTCGTGAAATAGAGGAATCGCCACCACAACCATGGGCGCCCATTCAGGGAGCTTTGCAGTTTGCCCCCTCTCGGGAAATCGAAAGTTCAGGGGGGAAAACGTTTATAAAACGTAATTTTTGTGCTAATTATCAATCGGATTTTTTGGGAGTTTTTCACCATGTAGCTCAGCATTGAATTTTTGGTTTGACCACCTGAATGTTGACAAAAGAACGCCTATGACCACTGACCAGTGGCGTGGCGTGCAATTTGGCAACGTTGTACTACACCCATTTAAACCCATGCAAAAGGTCGAATGCGAAGGTAGTTCGATCTTTTTCATGGGTTTAAATGGGCATAGTACAACGTTGCAGAATTGCACGCTACGCCACTGCCTATGACCACAAGCTGAGCAGTGTAAGGAAAATACGTTTTATGCCACTACTGGTGCAACACGATATTCATTAAAACACAAGAATTGGCAACATGGGTTTCCTCCGAGGGTTGTGCCGTTACGATGAGTCGGTGACCCTATAATTTGGGAGGAGGCCAGGGATCGAACCGGTTTGAACCTTTTGACACGCGAGAGAACCAAATTGCTTCCTACTGATGAGTGCTGTTTACCTTTTCGGACCATTCGGACTATAAAGCGGAATAAGGTTAATCGTCACCTTGAATCGTACACAGTGGCGTCGCGTGCAATTCGGCAACAATGTATTCTATCCATTTAAACTCGTGTAAAATATCGAATTCAGGGGGTTCACAGTGCACAAGGAAAATTCGATAAATTCAATGAGTTTAAACGGAGCAGTTGCATTGTTGCCAGATGGCACGCGACGCCACTGATCGTACATACAGACGCGAGGCGTAAGTGTGGCGACACTGAAATACTCTACAACCGAATTTTATTGGATGAAGATGAGCAAGGCTGCCGTTTTGCGTATAATCAATGCTATTTTTCAATTCACCGGTTGAGAAAAGATTACACAGTTCAATTCAGTGCATGACTGTAATAAACTAGAATACTCGCATCTGTAATCTTTTCTCAACCGGTGGAGTCGTCGATGACTTTAAAAAAAACTTGCGGATATTTTAATTAATCCAACGGAGTTTCCACCGATTAAGGAAAGATTACAGATCAGAGTATTTTCGTGCGTTACAGTCATGCACTGAACTGAACTGTGTAATCTTTTCTCAACCGGTGGAATCATCGGTGAATAGAAAAATAGCATTGGTTATACGCAAAACGGCAGCCCTGAAGATGAGTCACGACCACAACAAGTTCCAGGGGGGTGATCACGGAGGATCGTTTCGTTTCGTTTTCGTTATCGTTATCGTTTACGTGTAACCTTATGGGTGGATCAACTGATCGAATCGTTTTGAGCCTCTCGTAACGATTGAAACGGTCGAAAGGAAGCGATGAGTTGGAGGCTGTCGTTTACTCGATCGTTTGAAGTAGGAAGAGGTGAGGAGGGGGTCACCTGCGCGATCGAGTTGCGCAGAAGCAAGCCCATTTGATTTAAAGCAAACGATAACGATAACGATACCGAAACGAAACGATCCTCCGTGATCACCCCCCTGATTGGCGCGGGCGAGTTGTGTTTGAAGTCCGAAAACAATACTGACCATCGCGATCGCGATTCGCGGAGTATCCAGTGCTGTCAAATTTGGCACACAAAAATAATAAATAAACACATTTTACACATTAAATCTTATGGGAAAGCTGTATATTTTTCACCAAATCTGACACCACTGGGAGTCAGTGGCGTAGCGTGCAATTTGGCAGCGTTGTAGTTCGTTCATTTAAACCCATGAAAAAGATCGAAGCGTTGGATGTTTGGTGAACACCATCGCATCGCATTCGACCTTTTACATGGGCTTAAATGAACGATTTGCAACGCTGCCAAATTGCACGCTACGCCACTGCTGAGAGTATCAAATCCCCATGGACATAGCTGTAGCTACAATAAGAAAAATCACTTCTTTAAAAAGAAAACACGTTCACTTTGTGCCAGTTTTCCTTGTGCGAAGTAAGTTCTGATTGCATGAAGGAGAATCACTGTCACAACAAGGAATCTTTAACTTGTAGCAGCAGACATTTTCCTTGGGTTAAAGGAATTTCCCCTTAGTCAATATTTCACTGATGCAGTTTCTTTAACACAATCAAAATACACCTTAGATTGAAAAAATAATTCTCTCAGTGCAGAAATTCGCCTCTCTCTCTCTTTACCCATTTGATCAAAAGTAAAAAAAAAAAAAAAATATAGGGGCTGGAGTCACTTGATTCTACACTGAGAAACAAAGATTACCGAAAGCACAAAGATAAGTGGAGAAAGTGAGGTGAAGCGTTAAGGAATGGTACTGTTATCACAATTCCAGTATTTATACCATCGATCTTGAATATGTTGAGGACATTCTGGTACTTTGACCATGTTCTGATCGTAATACCAGAATTCTCTTGTAAAAGTACTAGACTCTCCACAGTTCACAAATTGTTGTGCTCCTGGACTCCGGTAATATTACTAGGACTAGGATGCAGGAAATATTTTTTGTCAGTGTAGGTAGCCCCTCTGGCCCTCTCTATCCTTTTTTAACACATGCTGTTGAATGAAGAAAAGAGAAAGAAAGACGAATTTCTGACAACGGTTAAAAGCGTATGCCTGTATGGACCAGTGGCTGGGTGGTCTGTGGAGCGTGGGTCGATCTCTCACATTCGTCACGTGATCGTTTATAAAGTTTCTTCATCTTTAATATTTTGCTGGACGGTCATCGATTCATCAACGCAGTATTCCTCTGAGAGCCAAGTTGGATCAAATTTTGTCGACGGGATTGATATCAACTCGCTATGTAGGACAGTCGCGTCGTCGCTGTGACACAGTATAGCGGCTCGTGCAATCTGGCAACAGTGCTATTTTGCCATTTAAATCTGTGCTAAAAGATCGATTCTAGGTGAGGCACAGCGCCTCACCAAAGAATCGATTATTTTACATAGGTTTAAATGGAGGGAGTCCATTGTTGCCACATTGCACGAGCCGCCACTGCCGTGACAAACAATGAAAGTTCAGAGTCGGCGGAAGTTCGGCTTAAGGTAAAACGATCGGGTTTTTTCTTCTTTTATTTATTTTTTATTTTTTAAATTATTATTTTATTTCATTGATTGAAGAAACTTTTTCGTCAGTTTTTAAAGGTTGTGAACAGAGGGTCGCTCCCGCAATCAGGAGTCCTCGCACACGAGGTAAACATTTTAATTGCTGAATACGTCATTGGAATCACTTTCGAATGATTACAGCACTGATCACGTCCTCGATTTTAATTGTAGTTGCTCCGGGGGGGGGGGGGGTGTTATAAGAATATTGGAGAAGTGTAGCTGTACGTCAACCGAACCGGATTCCTAAATGATAATTTGATCAAAATTGAATTTTATTTTTTACATCATTTTTTCATTAATTTCCTATATTTTATCAGATACTTAAAGTTGCTCGCCTTTAGCAGACAGTTGGATTCTTAACCAGCCATGAATGATCATATTAATCTATCATTTATGGCTGGGGAAAAAAAAAAAAAAAAAAAAAAAAAAAAACATCAACAACAACAACAAACCGAACTTCTAATAAAAAAAATGTGATTCTGATAAAATTATCCAACCAGGAATCCAGTTGACACAGATCCACATACTCCAATGGTAGAACTCATATCAGTCGCGAAGGCTCAACCGATAATCTTCGGAATTTTTCCAACTTCACTTCTCAGATCTCATGATGGGATTGACTGAAAAGTAATTTTGTAGCTTTAGTTCTTCATCAAAGAGCGCATAGAATCACGATATCAAAGTCTGATGCACAGAAAAAACAGGAAAGAAAACTTTGATAGCACTGACAAAACCTTTGGTAGAAAAATAACTAACATAAGTGAAAGACTTTAATTGAACCAACCAAACCTTTGGTTTACCCAGCAGAATCTTTCCAGTTAGGTGAACAAAACTTTCGGTTAGCTACTAGAATCTTTTGCAGGGTCATTTTCTACCAAAAGTTTTGACAGCACTACCAACATGTTTACTCTAATTTTTTTGTATGGTGGAGACTGGATAGAGAGGAAAATCGAAGAAATCACCAAAGATTATCGAATGAGCTACGCCTCTTCTTCTGGAACGAGCTCTAATATTTTAAAAGTTTATATCGCGTTTTATTTCTCAGTTTCTCTCATTACTTTTTCACGAAAAGATGATTTGATTGATTGTGAGCCGGCCGAAATATTCATTAAACTTAATGGCGAAACACACTCACACTGCAACAGGATAGCGCGGTGCAGCGCAACGGTGGACGATGCACGGTCGGGAAATATTGGCCATTAACAGGAAAGAGCGCCGCTCGTCGCCCGCTCTTTGAGAGAAGGAGCTAATTAACTAGAACACTTTTATTTTTCCAATACACTTAAAAAGCAATGTGCTTAACAGCTTTTAGTGCGGGATGAGGCTTTCATATTTTGCGACACCCGACAAATACACCTAGCACTATACGATATACACTCTGCAGTACACGCAGTACCTATATACATACACACACACACATATATATATATATATATATATATATATATATATATATATATATATATATATATATATATATATATATATATATTTATACTTGATGACCCGATATTGAGCATAAGCGGAGCGAACCAGAACGCCATACACAACACCACACTACTCACTTTTCTTGAGTCTTTGCGCAACGTTGTCAAATGTGTCTGTCACGTACTTTTGCTGCAGCAACATAGCACATTGATACTTACATAAAATTCCACGAAAATGAATATGGACAAACTAAAGTTTTTTTTTTTTTTTTTTTTTTTTTTTTTTTTTTTTTCAAAATCCATTCAACACTCTGAGAAATTGGTTCCATTACAAACAGACCGCGCTGCACGCAGGTACGGCTCGTGCAATTTTCCCATTTAAACCTATGCAAAAGTATCGATATCTTGGGGGTGCATTGCACCTAATGAAGATCGATTATTTTACACAAGATTGAATGGAGAAAATACGTTGTTGCCAGATTGCACTATTTTCACCGACATACTACTTACTAAATAGACAGAACCACCAACAACATCATAACCAAAAAATGTTGAAATTTCCAAATAAATTAAATACATGAAATATTGGCTCTTATCAAAGATTAGAAATAACACACAAATTGTAAGTACAACTAAACGAAACAGACAAATGTTTTCAAGTTCTGTTGATGTTTACATAAACATAATAATACGTGATAACAGTGATAATAGTGTAGTGCGGGTTGTTTGAAATGAATGTAATTTGCCGACAAAATGAGTAGATTTATTTTCACCGTACAAAACAACAGAACGGCCCTCAGAATGTAGACAAATAATGCCAGAATACGCATTCAAATGCGGCGCCCAGGGTTTCACTTGTCCTAACTCCTTACAAATATACATAGGGTGTATCAGTAACATAAGTCGTCCTTGTAACCACGTATTTCTAGAGATAAAATTACCCCGCGACACCAATTTTCATGACGTTTGGTTCAAACAGGTGGTTGCTATTCCAAAAAAAAACCATACATTTTTAAAAACTTTGGGGGACTGTAGCTAAAAAAGTGGGCATTTTCGGAAACATGTTTATAGAGAAAAAAGTCTTATTCTGAACTCTAGAATGTGGTTACAAGGACGACGAATTTTTCTGATACACCTTGTATGTAGGAACTCGAAAATTGTGAGTTAGCAGTCATTCCTTCACTTTTTCAGAGCACCCTATAACGGATGAACGAGGAGCGATGATTTTCAATTCGAGGACCTCGACGTAGACACCCTGTATTATAGTCGTAAATGGGGATTGTGGTGGGGGTTACGGCCTCTTTGACCGGAAGTGGAGGAAGTAAAGTATAGCAGTGCTAGGGGGGGGGGCGGGGGGGGAGGTTGGTGTAGCAAGGGCGCTAAGAGGTTTATAATTAAGTTACGTACTGAGGAGCATGTACGACATCAAGTTTCAGCATTTTCTGCCCAACGATGGAATGAGTTGAGATGAGATGAGAGAAGAGAAGAAGGGAGGGGCGGGGGGGTGGCGAGGGGGGGGGGGGCGAGGAGACCAGTCGAGTTGAGATGAAGAAGCCTCCTCCTATATCGTTTCTTTTCCAGCCTCCCTGAAAAGGATGCGTTTTTGTCAAGCCGAGGCGAGCCTGTGCCTGTGCCCGGGCGGCGGCGGGGGGGGGGGGGCGGCTATATAGGCTGTGGCGAACGAATGAAAAGGGCCGCCCTCTCCGCGCCGAGCCGGGACGCGCAACAAATCTAATTAATTTTGTCATTCTCGAAACACTCCACACTCGTCGCGTTTAGTACATCTAAAGTGCGCGCGGGCAATTGCGTAGAGAATAAGAAATGCGAGGTGGCAAGCATGTAGCGGGGGGGGGGGGGGTGGTGGTGGTGGTGGGTGGTGGTGGTGGTGGTGGTGGTAAGGGAGGCTCTTAAAATGATCGAAAGGAACCTAACTCTATGTCTGTCTTCCTCCGTAACCTCACAAATGTATACAGCGCGGTCAATATTAAAGTGAAAAACCTCAATTTCAGATCTGCAGTGTTGTGTGGCCTTGTAGAGACGAAATCCCTTCGAATCTCGCGGGGAAGTGTTCGGCTCCTTAGTTTTGGGTTGACAATGTTGACATGACCGTTTGACGTTGCCGATTTTGGGGTAGAGAGCCGTACATACTACTGCGAGCTCAATGAGGAAAGTATGTTCGAATGTTCATCGAAATCGGTGAGAGAAATCATTTCTCTAAAAACAAGGAAACACATTTACTTGTAACAAAACTTGGGCGAAAAAAAAGTTCTGATTGCATGAAGGAGAATCACTGTCACAACAAGGAATCTTTTACTTGTAGCAGCAGACATTTCCTTTGGGTTAAAAGACCCCCCCCCCCCCTTAGTCAACATTTCACTGTGCAATTTCTTTAACACAAACGAAATACACATTGGATTAAACAAAGGACTCTCTCAGTGCGGTCTCGTTCAGTGTCAATTCAAAATGCGGACAATGTGCCTCTCCCTTTCGCATTGCTTGTTTGCATGGGGATAGTTTGGAACTTCTCGAAATGGCAGACCAGAAAATAATGCTTTAAAACGAACAGAAGTTTTCGTTTTGACTGCTTGATTTTGTGCTCGTATAAAAGAGTTAATTTATAATTTAACTCAAGTTATGAAAAGAGGTGGTGTTATCAATACAACATTGACTTGGCTCGACCCTTGCTCGCTTAATCGGTGCGGGATTATAAACTTAAACTTTAAACTTTAGTTATTGCGGATTATCAGAATAACAAAGGAAAAGAGGGTGGCGATTAAAATAATCAAGAACCCCCCACCCCCCTCTAACAATGATCGACGCGAAAGGAAGCAAAGGGTCTTTCATCAATTGTATCCACGGCTTTCAGGTACGAGTTCCCCCTTCATTTCCGTCCTCCGACCCCACGGCCCCCTTCCCTCGCCCCTCGCGGGTCGTTTCACAAACTCCTCATTATTCCACGGTTGCCTTGACTACGGAGAAAAGCCAACAAGTTTTTCCTTCGCTCCGTTTTTTGCGCCTCCGCGGCGCCCCCCCCCCCCCGCGCGTACTTCAATTGTTATTGGCCGTTTCCATTAGCCGGAAATAACTACTCTTTTCGATTCCGTCCCCACCTTATTGCCTACCCCTTCGGAACAAATTCGATTCACAAAAATCCTCGCTTCTTCTCCTCCTCGTCCCTTTCGTCACTCCCTCCGACTTCAGCACCGCAATTAAAACTTCAGAGTATTCTTGCTTTCACTCGATGTTGTCAAATTTGGATCCGATCATCCGATCCGTAGGCGGACCGTGACCAAAAAAAGGGGGGGGGGGGGCTAAAACGTGATGACCTTTTTTTTTTTATTTTATTTTTTTTATTTTATTTTATTTTTTTTCTAATGGCTACTTAAGTCTAAAGTGATGACCTTTTCCCGATTTTTAGCCCCTCCGCCCAAAAAAAGTGGGGGGGGGGTTGTAGCCCCCCGTAGCCCCTGATACGGTCCACCTATGATCCGATCCACAAAGTTTCAATTTCTATGACCACAGAATACTCTAATCAGAACGGAAACTCTAATTCATTTTGAAACATTCTTTACTTAGGGCCGCCATGTTCGAAAGTGAGCATATTCGGCAATCTTCGGCAGATCTTCGGCAACTGGCCGAGTTGTGATTGGTTGTATAGCCTGAAAAAGCATGTCCGCCATCTTGAGAAGTGAGTAGGCACAGTTGCCAGTTTGTGCCAGTAAATTCCAAATCTTGTTTCTATTGGCTCTTATGGGAGTTTCCGTTCTGATTAGAGTATTCTGTGCTATGACTCTTTGAATTATGAACTTTTGAGGACGATCATAGGTACCCTCTGTTTTGTACTATGACTTTCATAAGAAAGTACCCTGATCGAAATTCTTACTGTTACGCAATATGTGCACGGGCGCCCGCAGAAAAATTTCCGAGGGGGGAGCAAAATTGTTGAACCCTAATTGAAGGTCTTGGTCTAGGTACCCCCCCCCCCCGAGGAAAAAGGGAAAACTCCCGACCCCCATCCAAATAGTGTACAATTATTAAGCCATTGCAGAGGTGTATACAAATAATAATAATAATTTTGACGTGTTTGATATTATGAATAAAGAGACAACAGATGGTAATAGTAGATAGAGTTAAAAAGTGAGTTAAAATTACAATAAAAACTAATAATAAAGTTTGTCAACTATTACTCCTTTGATTCACATTTCAATTTCTTTTGGTCCTTTCATATTTTTTCGTGAATTTTGACTGTTTTGAATTCCGGGGGGGGAGTGCCCCCTTTTGCCCCCCGCTGTAGGCACCCATGAATATGTGTCCTTTGTTTTCAATAAAAATTTCAATTTTTCATGACGTACTCTAAAAGGGGCGTTCTGATTGGTCCTTAAACACTTGAAAACTGCAAATTAAATATCGACCAGGGAACACTTTCTTTTGAAGGTCATAGTACGTGGTTTTTTTCTTAAATAACTCCTGAATGGGTCTGTTGCAAACTTTTGCTACAACGATAAAGAGTGTTTCATCGGATGTAAAATCGCCCAAAAAGTTCATTGGTGGCATCAGAAAGTCATGAAATGCGATAATAAACTCACAAGAGACGTTTAATGAAATCCAAGATGTCGGTAAAATATCGAGCAATCTGTTTGCATGCACCTTTAACATCCAAGGATTGCCAACGTTGACAACCTCACAGCTTTAGAGGTTATGTGTTTATTTACGTTGTGATTGGGTGTGATCGATATTGTGAGGTTGGCTGTCCTTGGATGTTCGTAGTGCATGCATACAGGTTGCTCGATGTTTTACCGCCATCTTGGATTTCATTAAACGTCTCTCGTGAGTTTTATACTGCATTTTATGACTTTCTGATGCCACCATTGGACTTTTCACGCGATTTTACATGAGATCGAACACTCTATAGCGCTGTAGCAAAAGTTTGCAACAGACCCATTCCGATTGATTTCCATTTGATTTTTCTTCGCGATAAACTTGACAACTAAGCCTCTATTTTCAAGATGGCTTTCCCACCCCTTTCAGTTCTCCTTTACCAATTTACTTCTTTGAATGCTCGAGCACATCGCGCATTCAAGTGTTGCCAGATTTTCACATTCCGAATTTAAATCAATGATTAACATATCTAATTGAATTTCCCTGCAAATCCGGCAACACTGCCCCGGCGCACCCAATTTCGAGGAAAGCGCGAAGTCGCGGAAAACTTTCGGAAGCTTCGATTAATTTGAATTAAAACGCGAAATATAAAGCTCATGGATGATGACGAAGACTGGGCCGGATCGAATTTCTAAAAGTGACGCTTTGTACCTGCGAGGAAAGGAAATAGCAATTAAATCGAGTCGACGATGCAGCGACTCCACTTTCGCGCTCGCATCTTTCTTTTTCACGATTTTCATTGCATGTTTTCTTGGTAGAGTACATTTATATACAACCAGACAAAAATGATCGGCGCGCATTGGGCGAAACCAGTCATTTTTTGAGTTTTCTCCAAAGACATTATATCATATAGACGGAGTGCATCCTATACCATAACATTGAGCTGGGTGAGGCAAACTTACCGTACACTACAGTAGGCAGACGGGCGAGTCCATTGTTCAAAATTAGGGGAGGAACCTTCAACTGGTGACAAACAAACGAACATAAACTCTTAATCCAAACTTACTACTTTATAAAAATCGAGATCGAAGATGGATGAAACACTATTTAAATACCATTTTTATGACAACAGTATGATATAAGATCAAAAAAAGCTTCAAATAACTCAAAAAATTGGAAATAGTGTGCAACTTTCATTCACTCTCAAAATGGCGTCGGTTTGTTTGTCACCAGTTTTGCCAAAGATTATACCTAAAAAAGATTACCAATTCAAGTTTTGATGCAACCGTTGAGCAGGCTGATGACTGGTGATCATTTTTGGTGAACATGCGAAGTACCGCAAGTTTGCTTCAAGGATTTTGTTATGCACTCCGTCTATATGATATAATGTCTTTGCTTTTCTCTTCGTCCTTTTATAGGTAGCGTATGGATTTTTTGCTCGAAAATTTTTGTCCAGTGCTTGTTTAATGTTTGGTGCAACGGGGCTCTAGCAAACTTTTTCTGTGAGCGAATAAATAGTCCATTGTGATGTAAAAATAAGCGAAAATCACGACAATTGCACGGAGGGAGTCTAAACTTCAGTAATTAATTCACAGAACTGTAATGGCGGCTCAACGCAGGTATCATGCATCGGAGATTCCTGTCTATTATGTCACTTCCTCTACGGAAACACACAGATATGTCTCAATTTAGATAGGAATCAGGAATCTCCCATGATACGTGCGTCTCTCCGCCATTAAGCCCGATTCTGAGAGTTAATTTCGTAATATTTTAGTGTACCCGTCGTCATTTTTAAAGGTTTTTATGCAAGAATCAACTCTTCAACCCTTTACAGCACAATTTTGCAATAGCCCCATTCTAATCTTAAAACTGTTGATAAATTGATAATGTCCAATATCATGGGAAGCCCAATGCTAATGTCCAAAAGTAGAAAGTGATTATTTTGGATGATTTTTTTTTTTTAAACATTGGCAATATAGTACGAAAGCAGAAAGTGGTACATTTTAATTCAGTAGATATTGATAGTCACTACTCACGCACAATGGACAAAACAGCATAAAATCTTACCTGCAACAAAAGAACAAAAAAATAACATATTAATTTCAATGAAGTACGAAAAACGATTTCATTTCACAAATTCACAACATTGTTCATAAATTGCCTCGTTTGTTACAGTGACACTTTTTGAAATTAATGCACAGTCGCGAACCTGAGACAAAAAAATTTTTTCTGGGCGGAAAAACGCTCTGAAAAGTTTTTCACCGCGTTTTTCGCTGTTGGTTTGTTATTTTCCTGTTTTCGTTATTTATCTCATCAAACGCATCAATATCGTTGAAATTTAGTTTTCTGATGGTCAACGTCTCACAAAAAGTGATAGCAACGACCTTAATTTTCAATGCTCAATTGCTTACAAAACACAACACCCATACACTCAATAAAAATTGAAGCTGAACTGCTCTCCGACAGAAGAGCCTATAAAACATCAGGTATTCTCTTCCCAAATAAGCAGCACTGTGGTTAAGTTTGGATTTCCTCGGAAGGGCGCACCTGATGTTTCGTGGGTCCTTCTTCCGGATACCTCCAACATAAAACAATGAAACGAAAATCTATAAGGTCAAGGTCACTTAATTTTTTTTTTTGGTCAAATTCCTCCGTCTAATTAATTAACAATAATTGTAGTTCCAGACGTTCAAGGCGTGAAAAGATAGCCGAATGTAATAACTAGTGAGGGTGGGAGGGGGAGGGGGGCTTGGTCGCTAAGCAAAAGAGAGAGAGAGAGAGAGAGAGAGAGAGAGAGAGAGAAAGAGAGAGAGAGAGAGAGAGAGAGAGAGAGAGAGAGAGAGAGAGAGAGAGAGAGAGAGAGCTTGAGAACTCTTGATAAAAATGACAACTACAGCGTTCACATGCGGATGGATCACGTATGTTATGACAACGTCTGCGGGATGTTTTGCATAACTCTCGCGTTTACTAGCTTTCGCTATTCCATGGTATGGAACTGCCGTTAAATGTTCTCACATTCCTTCAATACTTCTCACATCGAAGTGGAGCTGAGAAATTTACGGTATACTCACGCGGGCAAAAGCTCCTCAAAACTTCTACAGTATGGATCTTCGCAAACTATAGACAGGAGACACACGACTCATACTCTCTTCCCTCGCGACAGTACATACTTTCAACGCTTCTCTTCACGTTACGCAAGTGCATGCCTTGAAGTGTATGCCACATGAAATATGAATGAATCGGACTACACGGAAAAAATATGTCCACAGAAAAATGACTAGATTTCTGATAAAAAGTTCTCGAAAATAAACTCTGGCAATTTTTAGGAAAGATCTGATCTTTTTAGTCAGAAATTCTGACGTTTCTCACCAGATTATGATAATCGTAACTATACCAGATTATCAAAAACACCACAATTCTACTGAAAAATACCAGAGTTCTCCTGAACATTGCCATCAATGCCATCAATTCTTTTTCGGAACTTTTTAGCAGAAATCTAGCCACTCGTATTTTTTAATAAACATCTGAACATTTTTCTCTAGGATATAGTTACGGATAACAGCGCACCCACAGTTTGTTCAACTTCAGGAACGACACTGACAAGTTTAACTTAAAACTACCCGACTAGATCTAGACAAAACGTGAGAAGTTTCACAAGGCGAATTTTCGCGATCGAATATCATAAACAATACCAACCTAATTGCATATTCGAGGAAACTCAATTGTGTTTTTAGATGTGTTTTCGGGGCATCGATGCCATGGCATCAATTCGATTTCGAATTCACCTCCAGACTTGAATTCAAAATCGAATTGATGCCATCGATGACAGGAAACACCGAAAAAGTTCGAAAAACACGATCCAGTTTCGTGTCATCCACTGTTGTCATGCGTAGGTTGGCAATGATGTAGTCGAATATCTTATTCGCGAAAATTCGCCTACAGCATCTTTAATTCAAGTAAACTATTCCGACTGCAGACAAGTTGAACAGTAATATCCGACGAACGATTCATTAATATTCAGACCCATAGGACATTCACGACACCAATGTAACCAATTCACTACTAATACCTCCAAACTTCAAAAACAGTTCTGCTAAAAATGATGGATGTAACCCCCACCTTACTCCTCCTTTGGGGGGAGGGGATGTTGCACAAATAATATTGTTGCCATAGAGAACACCACGCTTCATTGAAGCAAGGTATTTTCATTCCCCAAGTTGAAAGGGTCGCGTTGTATGGGGGGGGGGGGGGGCAAGACGAGAGCGGAGAAGGAATCAATAATAATCTTGCCCCTGTCACCAAAACAATATCCCGCCAAATTAGGCGCTGACAAAAGGGTTCGCTTCCTCGGTTGTCAAAGGGATCACGGAGACCACCCGTTGCGGTTTTGCGAAAGAAGGGGTTTCATAGTCACAGAGAGAGCCACAGACTCACAGGCGAAGAAGACGGAGGCACGGAGGATCTATGGCACCAACAGAAAAAAAGAGAGGGGGGAGGGGGGAGGGGGGAGGGGGGGGGGGGGGGCAGCGGAGTCCCGCAGGGCGACCGCGGCAACAGATCGGGGAGGGTAAAAAACATTGGAAGAAAGCAAGAGCGAATAAGCGAGCCGAGCGAGCGGCTGCTTGCCACACGCACACGTGCGCGCTTTCGACTTTCGCGGACCCTAAATCCTGCGCGACGTTTTATACGCGTCTTATCTCGCCCGGTCCATCCGGCAACAAGATACGCGAGTCTCAGATGACCTCCGATGCAGCTGAAGATCAGTAGAATAAACTTCTCCCAAAGATTATAAGAAGACTATTGATGATACAAGGCAGAGGTGTACAGTCCCTAAGAAAGGCAAAAGAAAGTGAGCGTAGAAAGTTTTTTGTTCATTTTTGTATGTTTGTTTGTTTGTTTTTGTTTTTGTTTTTTGGATTTATTTGGCTTTATTCATCGGAGAATTTACAGTCACCTATTATAGACACATTGAAAGAAACAGGATATTATGACATCCATGACCTTCCGAGATGACAAGATTCGAGATCGTCAAATCTTGTCACCTCGCCTCGGCCGGGATTCGAACCCGGGACCTCTGGGTTATATAAGTGGCCAGTTGCGCTGACCACCGGACCACGGAGGCCGACATGTGGAAAGTTAAGATGAATTGGAATTCAACCTTCAAGTTTGGTTGGTCTACGAGCAGTGGCGTCGCGTGACATCTGGCAACAATGCAACTGCTCCATTTAAACTCATTAAATATATCGAATTTTCCTTGCGCACTGTGCACCCCCTGAATTCGATCTTTTACATGAGTTTAAATGGATAGAATACATTGTTGCCAAATTGCACGCGACGCCACTGTCTACGAGTTTTAGACTCTTGCCGCCGTTGAATAAGTTTCTGCACAGTTGTTGTTTACCAAAACGGCCTGATTCTTTACATTCTTAACAGAGGCGCCATGGTTTTTTACGGATGAAAGAGTTATAGCTTGTCTCAGAAAAGATCGGATTCGACACTTCTATGGTTTTCATGAAAACATCAGCTTTTTACTGCTCCTAACCAATCAGGTTGTCCTTTCTGAGGACGGAAGCTGATATCACAGAATACTCTAATCAGAACGGAAACTCTAATTCATTTTGAAACATTCTTTACTTCGGGCCGCCATGTTCGAAAGTGAGTATCTTCGGCAACCTTCGGCAGATCTTCGGCAACTGGCCGAGTTGTGATTGGTTGTATAGCCTGAAAACTGCTGAAAAAGCATGTCCGCCATCTTGAGAAGTGAGTAGGCACAGTTGCCAGTTTGTGCCAGTAAATTCCAAATCTTGTTTCCATTGGCTCTCTTATGGGAGTTTCCCTTCTGATTGTATTATTCTGTGCTGATATTTTCATTCAAACCTATTATAGTTATTGTCAAGTCCAATCATTCTTGGGACAGCCTATAATTGTCAATGAACCTGTAATTTTAATCATGATCCATGTCATGAATGTATATAATTCCCAAAAGAATCCTGAAAAGCGTAATTAGTTGTCGGACAGAAAATTCAGTCAAAGATTACACCGTAAGGGACTCTACGGCGGCACTGTAATCTTTACAGCCCTCATGGTGTGAACAAATGTTCAAAAACGCATCCCATGATTTCACTCGTTTTAACTCTCCACAAAAAGCAGTAGCGCAACGAGAGTTTCTTCATCTCTCTCTTTTTTCCATTAAGAAACGTATATGCTAGACAAGGATGAACAAGGGGATAAAACCCCTTCTTTCTGCCCTTTTCCTACTTATACATTCAAATGGGAAATGAGAGAGATGGAAGAGATCCTGGTTGCGCCAGTGACAAAAAGGCACTTCAGATCCATAGAAACCTTTACAACTTTTTAAGAACTCCATTGTTGCAACTCAGATGGTGATGATAAAGTGCAAAAATAACCACGATCACAATCCGGCAACGGGGACACTTGCTCAGCGCAGAGTCTCATCTCCTAGTCTCGCTGTGCAAATTAACATAATTAATGTTTTCATTTTCTTCTGACAAAGCGCGTCGTCGCTCATGGCAGAGCATAGAATAGCATAGCAGGGCAGAGCATAAAACGCGGCCCAAATTTTTATTTTCATCAATTAGCGAGCGCGCAACCGTGATTAATTGCATTTTCCCTTGTTAGAGAGCGCCTCCGCTCCGCCGTCGTCTTCGCCCTGCCCGCTCTTCTGATTCCCCCGCTAAATCATCTTCACTAGTCTCGACACACAGACACAGACACACACACACAAAAAACACATACACGTACACTGGCATACGCAAACACGCATACAAAATGAACAAACAGAAATGCGTCTCTTACAAGCATTAATATTAATAATCATTCATGTTTCCAGATCTTAATTTACCTTTCTCACATAAATTCAGCTTCCAAAACCCGACCGCACTCGGCTCTGCCATATACCTTCACTTTCAACTATCTTAATCTCCTCCTATTCTTAACTTCTCTTTCCCCCCTCCCCCTCCCCACCACCCATCTTACCCTTCCTACGAATAAGTGGAGCGGGAATAAAGTGCCTTTTCAAACAAGAAAACTCGTATTAATGCTTAAGTTTTATTCAAGGCGTCATCACGTGTATATTTTGTCCCTTGATAGACTATCTATTTTAGTGTGACGTCTACAACCGCCAACAATCGTATTGGTTGAACCGGTAGCGCAACCATAGGATCGCTCTTCCATCGCTCTCATTTCTCATTTGACTGTATGAGTAGGTAAGGGACAGAAATAGGGGGTTTTATCTCATTGTCTGTCCTTGTCTATAAGAGAGGAATAGAGAATCTTCCTCTATGCGCTACTAGGTTGAGCAGTGAACGCGCTATTGGGCAGCAGCGTGCAATCTAGAAACTTCTACTTTTAGTTTGTCAATCAGGGCTGCCGTTTTGCGTATAATCAATGCTATTTTTCTATTCACCGATGATTCCACCGGTTCAGAAAAGATTACACAGTTCACTTCAGTGTATGGCTGTAATGAACGAAAATACTCTGATCTGTAATCTTTCCTTAACCGGTGGAAACTCCGTTGATTAATTAAAATATCCGCAAGTTTTTTAAAGTCATCGACGACTCCACCGGTTGAGAATAGATTACAGATGCGAGTATTTTAGTTTATTATAGTCATGCACTGAATTGAACTGTGTAATCTTTTCTCAACCGGTGGAATCATCGGTGAATTGAAAAATAGCATTGATTATACGCAAAACGGCAGCCCTGTTGTCAATGAATACAGAGCTTTGGATTGTTGATAAGGGTTTTATGGATTCTTCCACATCCGAAGTGTTATGAATGGGTCTATTGCACACTTTTGCTATAAGCGATTTAATAGTCGATTATGGCGTAAAAACCTCAAAAAATAACGATGGCGGCACTAAAAACTTCCAAAATCCACTCCTTAACTCATTAAACGCAGTTATTTGCGCGAGCGTAATGGTGGCCGAAGGCGTTAACAATGGGAGATTCCCATCTAACAATTCTGAAACTCCATCAAGAAGTGACCAATAAGAGACTACTTTCATTTGACACCGGTGTCACTTGGTGTTGCGGTACCATTCATCGGATGTGGATCATCACTCTGATGACTAATTACTCTGTGAATCATCCTTGTCAGCATAGAAAGAGTGACGAAATTAAGATAGGAATCTCCCATTGTTAGTGCCTTCGGCCACCATTACGCTCGCGCAAATAACTGCGTTTATTGAGTTTAGGAGTGGATTTTGGAAGTTTTTAGTGCCGCCATCGTTAATTTTTTAGGTTTTTACGCCATAATCGACTATTAAATTGCGTATAGCAAAAGTGTGCAATAGCCCCATTGAGAAGGAGTGGAGTTCAGAGTCTTATTTTATTTCATCGTCCCTAAAAGCTTGTTCTACCTAGACGAGTCGAAAGAACGCCAGAACGGCACTTGACGCGCATGCTTCAAATTCCGCATGATCGGATTAAGATTTCAATGTTAGATTCTTTTCTCGGTCGGACTTTACGCTAGCCAACTAATTACCCACCACTCAGGGTTGTCAGTTTGAACATTGGGAGGGGGGGGGGGGGAGCTTGCTAACCATCGAAGTTAACGAAAATAATCCGTTGATGCGCTTTACAATCGGCAAAGGTATAACATTTAGTGTCACTGTCTGTTTGGCTCCAACGATTTCTAAGATATTATAAAATCTATATATCGTTGGCTCATGCAATCGAATTTTAGGTAGACGGAATGGAGCAGGATTCATATCGCGATCTGATGCGCCAGAGTGCTCGAGCGACCACTAAATTTATAACGCACGGTTTTATGGCTTGGCTTTGAAATTCCTGCTCTACTCCTTTCCCGAGGAAAACGCCGCTTGAATATTAAGCAGATCCAAAATTATTCAGCTTAAGAACTCGGTTCACCAGCGAAATGCACCTGAAAACGATAATTAAGCCGGATCCGCTCTCATTTCGGGGCATCGTCAGGATGATTTAAGCTGGTTTCCAAGCGCTTCCCTCTCCCCCGCCGTCAGACGGTGGCGGTAAACGTTCATTGAATTTCACAATACCTGAGCTGATCATGCGATGATTACAAAATAGAATTTATACATCGGAGCGAAATCAATTTGATGCAAGTATTGCAATTGGCGAAGAGAATGAAAGTGAATATATCTAAAGGATCCGAGGTGAATTTGGTTGCATCTTGTGAGAGGTTTGCCTGGGAAGGGAGCTTTCATTTCGAATATTTTGCCGGAACGGATTATCTGCGAGGGTGAGAATAATCAGCGATTTGCACGGAGAAAAAAATGGCTCAATGGAGATAACCATCAGAATTCTAATCAAAAAGTAAAGAAATTCCGGCAGTTTTCAGAAGATTTCTGGTCTTTTCATATATATAGAGTTGTGACATTTCTTACCAGATTTTTCTGGTCAACAATGCCAGATGCAGATAATAATGCCTGAATTTCTGGCCAAAATGGACGAAGCTTCAACTGAAAAGACAAGAACTCTCCTGGAAACGTCAGGAATTTTTTTCAGGAACTATAATAATTAAAATTCCGTCCATTTTTAGTGCCTACAACCACGGGTCTACTACAATCATAATGGAAACTTCGGTTTATTTTGATGCATTCTTTTCTGGTCCGCCATCTTGAAAAGTTTCAAACTATCCCCAAGCAAAGCAATACGAAAAGCATAGACGATTGTAAGACCACCATCTTGAAAAATCACCGAATAGACCGAGAAAATGTTTTCATTGACTCTAATGAGAATTTCCATTCTGATTGTATTATTCAGATTATTCTGTGCCTGCGACACTTTCCTTCGTGCAGCCAAATGACCGCTGACAAAATATAATGTTACGGACAAATACTTAAGTCCGCGTTATAGTCACAAAGAGCAACTGTTGCGAAAAAAAAAAAAAAAAAATGAATTCTTCTCGCTTTGCGTGATTTCAATTTTTCGATAGAATATCTCAAACCTAGGTTCCTTGCGACGACGGCCCTATTGTCAGGGTATAAAGAGTGATACGTTAATGCCAAAGCTTCGATATCTTTGAAACGAGCGCCTTTTTGGCTCTGCCTTATCGCAATCGCACTCGGGACAAATCGCAAACATCAAAAAGACGAAGGAAACTAATAAAAAAGCACTATCAAAACTGGAGCTGAGCCGTGTGGCTGCATGAGTGAATCCATTCGAAGGGAAAAGAAGAAGAAGAAAAAAAAGGTGGCCGCATGAGTCACATTACATGTGGCCGTAGCTCAAGAATTGGCACGGACACGTCATTAAACAAAGTTTTTTTTTTTTTTTAAAAAGAGAATATATCGAAGAAAAGGGAAGGGGGAAAAAATAAAATATTAACCGGTTGGTAATTTCAGATTGAAATTGCAATAATAACTCCGACTTCATATTTCAAGCAGCGCTTGCGAGCTCGCAACCTACTGTAGGAACCCAACTCTAGACATATAAATATTGTCACTCGATTTCATGCGAGATATTCATATACCTGGGCACTGCCTGGGCTCGGCAGACACTTCCAGCGGTTGCCGCTTTTAGCTCCAGATGCCTTTTTTTTTTTTTTTTCTCCAGGAGAAAGTCAAGGATCTTGTCAGAGAAGGTCAATCGTACCCAGTGGCGAAGCGTGCAATTTAGCAACAATGTGCTGTCTGCATTTAAACCCATGTGAAAGGTCGAATGTGAGGGTGTTCACCCAACACCCAACAGTTCGATCTTTTTCACGGGTTTAATTGGACAAACTGCAACGTTGCCAACTTGCACGCTTCGCCACTGATCGTACCGGACCAGGAAGTATGCGAAGGCGCGGATATTGCTGTTTCCCTACGTTCAATTTGGCAACGTCACATGTAGCCAATCAAAACCCAGTGATGGGCAAATAACCGAATAACGAATAACCACAAATAATTAACAAAAATTATTCGCATTATTCTCATGTTATTCCTATTAGTAAATTGAAGTTTTGACACTACCAGCATATTCATCTGTCATAAGATGAAGGACTGGTAGTGTTAAAACTTTGATTTACTAATAGGAATAACATGAGAATAATGCGAATAATTTTTGTTAATTATTCGTGATTATTCTTTATTCGGTTATTTGCCCATCACTGTCAAAACCCTCGCCAAAGATCAATTTTGAGTGTGTTTACTGCACACCCCCAATCAGTGGCGTCGCTAGCAAAATGGCAACGATGGATCATTCCACTTGAAGACGTGAAAAAAATCGAACAGTCGAAGGTGCACGGTGCACTGCCTCAAATCGATATTTTGCAAGCGTTTGAATGGAAGATAGCGGCGCGGCGCACTATTGGCAAATTTTGGCCGTTTGGCGGTCATAAATCTGTAACTTTTTGAAAGTCAAAAGAATGACTTCAAACTCTCGGAACTGGTTCCCAAGCCTTTAAAGAGGTCAAAAATCAAGGCTGTGACCATAGATTTTGCAC
>VMOF01000388.1:71488516-71510869 GCA_011764245.1 Trialeurodes vaporariorum
CAAGGGCGAGACAATTCTTGGAATATTTCGCGATGTGAGCCAACCACGGTTCGCGCATCGAATCGGTTACATACCATGGCATTTCAGCTGGTGCAGAGCGAATTTCAGACATTCAAATTGGAGTGAATTTCATCTTGGGATATTTAAAAACACATATATTTACTCCTTCGACTCTGAATATTTCAAAACCTCGTTTAAAGTTTCGTAAAGCAGTAAGTTTCTGCTGTGAAAGCCCCAACAAACTACATGTTAACCAGGGGAAAGGGCTGCGAATGGTTATACAACCTGATTTTGTAAGATTGTGTTTTTGAATTTGTAAAATGAATAGCTTTTGTTGACAAACACCGATGGGAAATTTTCAGCGGCAACGAGCAACATTCAGTTGGTCACCTGTTGTTTTTGTGAATTTTGCCTGCACGATTGATTGCTCTGACTCTGATCTTCGGGTGTATTATTTGAGCGTTTACGGAGGTTTGTGAGAACTTGGTTTGACTGTGAAACGGCATCGATCACCCTTAAGTTAAGATAGTGGCATCATTTGGGGAGGGTGTGTGGGGGGGGGGGGGGGTTGGCAAGCTTACACAGAAACTTTAAGAAGCCCCGAAGAAAATTGTCAAATTTAGTGTCCACAGGTCCGAGGCCCAGAAAGTTTTTAATTTCAAGAAAAAATTTAATAACATGTATTTTTCCCCACAGTTTGCTCAGATTGTAAATGAAAAAGGGCATTGAAATGTAAAGGATCTGGAAGGTCAAAGTTTTAAGAAACAAATTCATATAAGAAAAAAGAAAAAAAAAATCATCAGCTTTTGCCCCCTGGCAAGCCCTGCAATGACGTCATGCCACAGAGTCAAGCTCTGGTTGTGACTGCTTCACTTGAGACTTGCGGTTGATTGGTGCTCATCGGTTGAACTAGGTCGAGTTCCAACTTAATCGGAGCCTCAACAGTCAACAGCTAGAAGATCTGAAGCCAGAGTACCTTTGATCGATAAGAAGATTCCTTCTGAAGAGACGGGCACACACATTTGCAGCTCTTTATTCTGCATTGTTTGTTTTGCTTGTATGAACGAAACACCGAGTGTAAAATGATACCGCCCAAGGAAAACACGCAACATGAAAGGGCGGGCGGCCCGGCCCCTCGCCTCGGATGGACGTTATCGTCACGTGGGAGCTTCAAGACCAAACAGAGATTTCAAAAGATAACTTTAAGGAGATAAGAGGGACAGAAAAAAAAAAAAAAATTCAAGACGCGGTTTCTACTTTCTATTCAGCACTTTTTGAGCTCGCATCGCGTCTTGCCACGCGAAGGTTCTCGACTCTCAAGCCCGGATGAAAACCTCGTGAAGAGGGCTGAGGGGCTCCTCATGCAAGCGTCGAGGCTTGCCGCAAATTTCTCTCCAAACCCCCTCTTCTTCTCACCCACTCTCTCTTGTATCCTTGTTTCTTACCCCTAAACAAACGAGTTTCGCAGAGAAACTTCCCCGTCCCCTCTTATTTACACTCCAGAACTTTTTTCCTATACTTTTTCCTTTTGTCTATTATTTCCTCTTTCCAGGCTTTGAAGATCCTGTCCCTCCTTTGAATACTGCACCGAGAAAAAAAAACAAAGTTGCTGGAGAAGAGAAACGTTTATTACACATAATCAAACGCTCTATTAAACGTATGAAAGCGACGCGACGGCTTGTTCTGTACAGCAGGTTTCGAAAATGTTTCGTCTCATCGTGATTATTTCCTGGTGGGGGGGGGGATTAGTTCATGCATGTCCTCTGCTGGCGAGAGCAATTTTTAATGGTTTTAAAAAACACTAACCATATTTTCGGGAGCACATCAGCACACCTGCGGCTCCTCCAAAAACATCCGGCTCCTTACAAACACTCACAATCAGAAGTTGCTCTCCGCCCCCTTTCGCAAAACTCACCGGTTGAGATAAATCACTTTTGCGTCTTATCAACTAGACGATCGGAGTGTATAAGACTGAAACATCGGCAGACGATGGGGTGGGATGCGGTGCTTTCATATATTTAAATCATCCCCCGACTTTTATAAGTCTTGATCGACTTAAACTCAGCTGGTGTTGCGATTCTACAATCAAGAGATAGAAGGGCGGGGCGAGGGTGGCTGGGGGTAATTAGAGGGGTAAGAACTGAGGCGCACGAGTCGCGATTCGGTAGGGGTGAAGCAGTAACACAAGGAGAGAAATTCTCTCTGTCCCTCTCTTTTCTCCAGCGAAACACGTATGCGATAGACAAGGATAGACAAGGGTATAACCCTCCCCCCCCCCGTTATTTTTCTACTCAAGTATACGTTCCAAGGGAAAATTAATTGAAGAGACAGGGAAAATTCTGGTTCCACTGCTATGGGGTGGAGAAAACCGATACGCATCCGTTGACGTTCAATGTAAGTACGTTTTCACATCATTCATTTATAATTGAAGCTTTTGAAAATTGGCGGGAAACAAGGAAGTGAGAAAGGAGCTCATTATCACGTCAGTCAATGGCGTCGCGTGCCATCTGGCAACAATGCAAATGCTCCATTTAAACTCATTAAATATATCGAATTTTCCTTGTGCACTGTGAACCCCCTGAATTCGATCTTTTGCATGAGTTTAAGAGGGTAGAATACATTGTTGCTAAATTGCACGCGACGCCACTGACGTCAGTTGTGCCGGAATTCCACCGATGTTTTAGACTGATAAGAGCAATATTTAGACGATTTGGCCCAACTCATCTGAATATTGCTGCCGAATTATTTGGGACATCTTAAGGCCATTCTGAAATAAAGTTGTTTATCAAACAGAGTTTGATTTAAAATCTGATGACTGATTATGGCTATAGTCGGGCCAATATAAGTTGACACCTGAAGAATAAGGCAGGTTTGCACTAACTGCAAAAGTGCAAAAACTAGCTTGAGTGCCAAAATCTAGAATACACTTAAATATTTCTCGAACGAACAAACTGATATTTAGGGGTAAAAGTGCGAGACGCATTAGGGGGAGACAAAGATACCTGACCAGGATATGCAATACTCAACACACCTAATACAAATGTTGAATGGTATCCTGTGCATTGCGTATTGCATACCCTGCCCATATGCCTTTGTCCCTGCTAGTACATGAATACTCGAGTCGCTCACGGGAAAAATTAAATTAAATCCGAAAGTATTGCTCTTCTTTACCACTTTCAGTGAATCATTATGTAAATTTAATCGATCAAATTTAACACCTTCACAATACAAGTGAAACGAGCTATAGGTTTTCTCACAATATTTTACGTGGAATATGTTAAAATTCAATAAAATTCCAGGCAGAAAATTGTCCACATATCAATACACAGAGACTGGAAGGGTTATGAGCTTTAATGCTTGCGCCTTTATGCTTTTTTGCTGCAAAAGAGTGAAAGAAAATAGAGAAAAATAAAAAGAGAGAGAAAGTACTGAAAGAGATAGAGAAAATAGAAAGAGAGAAAATACTGAAAGAGATAGAGAAAATAGAAAAAGAGAGAGAGAAAATAGTGAAAGAGAGGATAGAGGGGGAGAACTATAAGAAAGCTGAGACGCGCGCTATGGGTGATCCATATTTAATCGAATTGCACAGCAAGCTTTTGAAGAGGACGGAAACAATGATAATATTAATGCACAATTTCTTCGTCACGCAAGATTCCATTTTTAGTGTCGCGCAGCGCAAGCACCTTGTTTAATGTTCGGTTCTTAGAATTTCCATGACATTACCAGAACGCAGAACATTCTTACCGGACATTGCATGCGATAATTTCGTAATTATTTGAACATTGGATTCTAAACAAAGGTCAATACGAACGATTTGGGTGGCGTGGGATGGAAGGCGGACTTTCAGTAGCTGAAACGAGGCCTATACGCCCCTACCCGTATGGCGTATATAGTACAGGGAAGAGAGAGGGCGAGAGGGAGTGTGGGAGAGAGATGGAGGGAGGGAGAGAGTTAACAATTTAAAAAAAAAGAAAATGAAAATTACAACGTGAAGGAGGGCGGGGGTGGACGAACAAACAAAACAGGACAAGTTAGGAACATGTTGACTTTATAAACTTGACTCTCCCCCCCCCTTCCCCTAAGCGACACGATTCGAAAGTCCACTAAGACGCACAACGGAGCTAATGAATAGGCAGAGACCAACCAACGAACGAGGTAACGGGTGACGCAGGGATGAAGAGGATTGCATTGAGCTCGAGTCCCGTCCCGCCAGGGGCCGCGTTTCATTAACCGACTCGTCCTACTCAAATTTATGCCCGTATGCAGTGCAGTGAGGTATTTTCATTAAAACAGGGCGCAGCAGCGAATTTGCTTTGCGAGTTTTTTCGAGCATGTGTTTTCACGCTGCACGGGTGGCGGGACTGGGTTGTTGCCGGCGCGCTAAGCGCTTGACTCTTGCCGCCCCGTTTCCCTCGCTCAGTATTATTTTATTTCAATGGCTTTCAATTCGTTCAAAATATCAACTTTAACAACGCCGAACGAAACCAGCTCCTCTCTCGGTGGGTGACACTTTCAGCGTTTTGAGGTCGCATCTTGCTCGGTATTAATTTAAAGTTACTGCCTCTTCTCTCTCTCTCTCTCTCTCTCTCTCTCTCTCTCTCTCTCTCTCTCTTCTCCCTCTCTTGGTTCGGTCCCACGATACCTCGCATCCGGGATACTTCTATTCACCGAACGCATCCACAATTTACTGCTTTGAAAAACATAATTTCAAAAGTTGTTTTTTGCGTCGCCTTTCCCGGCTTTATTTTCCCAAACTACCCTCCACTCCACTGTTTTGACGATATAGAATTAGCTAACCTGCAAGGGTCTCGGAAGTCGATCAAAACTGAACAAACGTGATCATGGCCAGGAATTTGTCCTTCTCTCTCTATGCCCGTTTGACTGCATGTGACGGGAAAGGACAGTAACAGGGGTTGGAGCTGGTGGAGCTCTTATCATCCAAAATTGCCTAATTCATGCGTTCCAACGGCCAAAAAGAGAGAAGGACAACTACATGGCTATACGACGATCATCATAGTTCATAATGGACGTGATGTGTCGACCGAATAAATGCTTAGCTTTACTCCTGCACGTCGGCGTCGCTACGTAGGGGCAAAGGCATGATGCAAAAAAAAAAAAAAAAAAAACAAAAATATCGAGGAAAGCAATTTCGGTGACCGAAAAGTTCCTCTATCACAAGAAATTAAGAGACCCTGCTACATTAAGCTGTGCAAAAACAGATAGTTGGGACTGGTAAAGCAGTGTTACGTTCACTCGTTTTGGACACTAAAAATGGTATGAATCCAAAGTCACTTGATCAAACGAATACATTACAGCTGCAAAAAAACAACAAAATAACACGTGACTAGAATAAGGGTCCACCAAGCACCGGATGTGCCCTACACAACTATTAGAAGGCATAACTTGCAAACTCAATTAATTGAAAATAACAAAAAAAAGCAACACTTCCCTCGCACAGGAAAATGAGACAGGTCCAGGTCCTATCAAACCCAAAAGTTTTGAAAGTCAAGAATTTGAGTTATGAGGCCAATCCAAGATGTAATCAAAGCAATATCCTAATACGCTCCGTACGCACATTCTTGACTATTAAAAACTTTTGGTGTTGCTAGTCATGGGTCTGAATTTAGGTGTTTTTTTTTTAACAAGCAAAACATAATACTCGATGAGCTAAAAACGAACACGCCTTAGATTTGTTGCTACGTTTCATAATTCCGGAGATGCCAATTCGGTTCAGATTACATTCTTTGAAATGGGCCGTTGTAACGTCACAATTCGCCAAACACACTTGCATACGCTGAACCGAACTGCGCAATCTTTCAGTCAACCGATGGAATCGTCGGTAAATGGGGCAGTAGCAAGGGTCTGAAATAATGTGATTTTTTTTAAAAAGAAAATGATAGTACTTGATGAGCCGAGAACAAAGATGCCTTTGGTTTCTAATTTTACTAAGCCCCATTGTTCCGGAGATGAGATTTTGGCCCACAATACATTGTCTTAAATGAGAATTCCGGGTAGTGACGTCACAACGCACACGATTTTTTACAACTATACACGTATGTATCTCCAAAACTGGGACACTTAGAAAAAAAAACAAAGGCACCATTGACCATTGTTCTCAGCTCATCAAGTACTATCATTTTCTTCAGGGGTGCAAAATGTTCCAAAACTTTGGAAGTTTCACGCGATCCATGACTTATTTCCTCACAGGATTTTAAAAAATTTCCTCACAAAAATTTGAAAGTGATGACTTTTTTTTGGTTATTTTAACATTTCAACTCCGTATGTTCGCAAAATTATCGATATTTTCCCATTTTTTACACTATTTTCTTGGGAAATCCTTCTTGCCATTATTTAAAAAAAAAAAAAAAAAAAAAAAAAAAAAAAAAAAAAAAAAAAACTGCATAAATTTCTTCACTTTCCCAGAAATTTCCTCACTTTCACGCGATCCGCGGATCTCTAGATCGGGCACATTTTGCACCCCTGATTTTCTTCATAAAAAAAAAACAAAACCAAAAACAAAACAAAACAAAAAACACAATTTCAGACCCTTCCAACTGCCGCATTGGAAAATGTAACAAAGCGGCAGCTCTGCCAGAAACTATCCCCAGAGAGAAGAGAAATTAAGAAAATTTACAGGAAAAACCCAAATGAGAAAACGAGTGGTTAGAAATAATTTGTAAAAGAGGACGTTTTCGGCTGGGGCCTTGATATCTTGATGTCCCCCCTATTTAAGGAAGAGGGATTCGCTTCGAGAGGGTGACGGGTGCCACATTTGGCAAAAGGAATGACCCTCTGGTGATGGCACTTTCAAAGCGCGGAAAAACAAAACAATCGAATTAACTTAAAAGCTAGACTTTAAGCGGAGGACGGGGGGGACGCCGGACGCGGAAATCGGCGACTAATTCATTCCGAGCCGTCGTCTTCTTCAACTCGGCTCAAGATTTACTACCCCCGTTATCCCATTACAACTTCAAGATGTGTGTAATATCCTGTCTTAACATCCCCCTCTGATCCCTCCCCCCCCCCCCCCCCCCCCCATCCCCTCAATCCTCTTCGTGCGTCTCTAGACTCGTCTACTCACTCGCCATCCCTCGCGTCGCGACACTCCCTCCCCCCCTCCCTACTCCCACCCCTCAGGCACTACCAAACATTAAACAACAATCTGGTTTTGGATAGGGTAACAAACGCAACGCACAATGGACGAGACTGAAGGTTTTTCGGACCGAGGGGAAGTTATCGAGAGACAAAATTGGCGCCCACGTGACGCGGCTGAAGGCGCCGTTTTTAAAAGAATGCGATGGAAAAGTTACTTTGCGCATTACGGCATTAAAAGTAACGATCAATAGTGTCTGTGGGAAGGAAGGGGGGGGGGAGATTACCCCGGAATGTAGCACAGCCCAAAATGTCAGATCTTACAGAGACATGTTCACGGAGCAAAAAAAAAACCAAAAAAAAAAAAAAAAAAAAAAAAAAAAACACTTTTCAAAACACAATTTCTTCTACTGATACATTGTATGATCAGGCGGCTTCGAAGCAGTCAAAATATCATTTTGCCACGTCATTTCGCCTATTTTACCCATCAAAATCGGTACATAATTTCAAAGATTCATAGAATATAAGCAGTGGCGTCGCGTGCAATTTGGCAACAATGTATCCCTACCATTTAAACTCATGTAAAATATTGAATTCAGGGGGTGCACAGTGCACAAGGAAAATTCGATATATTTAATGAGTTTAAATGGAGCAGTTGCATTGTTGCCAGATGGCACGCGACGCCACTGAATATAAGTATACGCTCTGTTATTGCACGAAAAACTAGCAAAAATAAACGACTTTAAAAGAGATGTTCATTCATTTAATCATTTCGTAGCTTCAGACGTTTACATGATGCAATTATTACTTTGGCCTTTTTACGATATCAGCGATAAGTCCTGCTACCGTGCAGGATTTAAGAGTTTCTTACTGTACAAATAGCGGAAAATTCCCCCAGCTCCCCAATTTTAAAATTGCCTAGAGGACGCAATTTTGAGTTACAAAACGCAACAAAACTACAACAAAACAACGGCTTCATTAAATTTTGAAAATCTTAAATTGGGAGGGGGCGCCCCCCCCAAACGTTGAAAGTGCCTTTTACCCCTAAAATTTTTGTGTTACCTAACCTAACATTTTTTTTTGTGTTACAAGACGGCTGTGAAAAAAAATAAAAAAAATTATGACTTTAAAATTATAGGGGGGGGGGATGGGGAAATGTATGTCAGGATTTACCCTTAAAAAATACGAAAAGTGGTCACAGTGTGCGACAGCTTCCCTTATTCCCGTCGCTTCAAACCGGCAGCAGAGGTGGGATGGTGACGCGGGACGAACTCAGCGCCGCAACATTGAAAATCGAAAATAGCTTTTTTTTTCCTCCCGACAATCATTCAGTGTAGTTGATAATGCATAACACTTCTCTCGTCCCAAACTAGATGGGGCACTGAGGAGAAAACAGGCGCTGGACGGGCGGCTCTCATAAATCAGTGCTATACTTGAGATAGATGAATAATTAGGCAGAGGTAGCTGTTTTGGCTGTTCAAAAGAGGGGATGGAGAAAAGAAAAATTATGATTAAAACTACGCATTAGATACAAGATGTATCAAGGAGGGGAGATAATCTAGGAGCTTAAAAAATGAAGTGACAAGCGAGAGAGGGTGCATTGCTTGGCTCCCGTTATGGAACACTTAATATAATTAAACAAGCTATGGTGCTACGTGCGTTCGTTTCACGATTCGTTAAAAAAAGAAAAAAAAAATCTCTGAACGGAAAAAAGGAGCAAAAAAGCTCGTTCGTGTCTAACATAATTATGAAAGCTTGAAAGCTTTCATATGATCCGTGTTCATAAAACTTAATTTTCATCTTTAGCGATTCGGATTTTTTGAAATTATTCAATGCTAACTGTCAACTGATTTAGATACATAGTTTTGTATTTGTTCCTGCTAAAGTTTCTTGGCACGACTCTAAACAAACTTAAGCTTTCCGGGTGCGTTCTTTCTTCTGGGTTATTTCTTTTTTTAAAAGGCTCTTTTATTTTGAAATAAACGAGTCTTTAAAAAAAAAAAAAAAATTGTTTATTCGTGAATTACAAAAACAGTAAATAAACTGAAACTAATTTATGGATAGCAATTAGGCTCTTACAAACTTTTGCTATAGGTAATTGAACAGTTGATTCTTGCATAAAAACCTGTAAAAATGACGACGAGTACACTAAAAAATCACGAAATTCACTCTCAGAATCAGGCTTAATGGCTGAGAGACGCAGGTATATCAAGGGAGATTCCTATCTAAATTGAGACATCTCTTTATGTCTTCGTGTAGAAAGTGACAAATTAGACGGGAATCCCTGTGATACCTGCCTTGAACCGTCATAACAACCGTTATAACAGTTTTGTGAGTTTATTATTTCATTTTAGACTTGTTCAAAGTGACTTTTCTGGTTGTTGCTTGTTTATACGTCATATTGTACAATTCATTTCCTCTCACAATTAGAAAAAGTTTGCAAGAGCTCCATTCAGAAAATATTCAGGCGAAACACCGTGCATTAGGGGCAATTTCAGCGCAGGTACTCAAAAATTCAAATTTGCCGGCAACGGCAAGGGGAAGCCATTTTTTCCGGTGATAGGGTTCTGATTTTTTCGGTTAACGTCCATTATTTGCCCCTAATATCTGTGAAAGACTTTGAACAGGGCTGAATAATTTCTTTCCTTATAAATGGTTCATGTAAACACTTGTACATAGTTTCATTGCTGCACTTTTATGCAATTTTAAACTCTCACACTACGTCTCAGCGAATCAAGAGCGATGGCTACCAGTGGCGGCTCGTGCAATGTGGCAACAATGGACTCCCTCCATTTAAACCCATGTAAAATGATCGATTCTTTGGTGAGGCGCTGTGCCTCACCTAGAATCGATCTTTTAGCACAGATTTAAATGGCAAAATAGCACTGTTGCCACTCCCGAAATTTAAAATTTATTGAAAACGGAATCTTTCAATTTGAATAACGGCCTCAAGTTCGGTCGGCGCATCGCTCTTAATTGATTCGGAAATGTTTTCATATACAACTCGGCAGTTAAGATGCGCGCCGTCATTCATAATAAAATAAACTCGTCGGGAGGGGGAGATCGCTGGACCGAAAAATAATCTTTTACCGCTCAAGTTCGCGGCTCGCGGGAAACGCGGGAGGGGGCGGAGGAGGGGCGGAGAATGGAAATGAATGATACAAAACGGTTACACGTGTACGACAACGAAGACAGCGAGGGGCGACTTGCAAGATGGAGCAGAAGGGGTTAAGATTGATGGGCTGATGGGCACTACTTTCCGCGGAGGAGAGAGGGAGAGAAATTATATTCAAAACTTTGCTCATCGTATCGAATGAAGGATTATGGAATTATCGCAGAACGGACAACGAGCCAATGCTGCCCGTGGCGAGGGAACGGAGAAGGGACCACGGGACTACCGCGTCGCTCGCGCCATCTATATTCAATACCACAGCAGCACGGTACCTCGAAAAAAGGAATAGACCCCAGTACAGCCCAAGTGTCTACCTAAAAGCCAAAACTAGAGTATACTATAAGACCCGAGTATTCCCGATCAATGCTACTTATGAGAGAGCCGAGGCTAATCGAAAATGGCGGCGATCAGTATATCAGGAATGTAAACATTGAGTGAGCAATCGCGTTTCTTCAGTCGTATCGTATTTATTTGTAATTTTTTTTGGGGCAAAATTAATCTTGATTGTATTTTTTAAACAGCAAAATGAGTTAATCAACATATTTTTATAACAAAGGAAGCGTGTCTCGTCTTATTTGAATGACGCGCCAAAACTGTCTTCTAACCGCGCGGTCGATTTCGCTAAGCGAACATGGCGTCGTCGAGAATACTCGGGTCTTATAGTATACTCTAGCCAAAACCATATACTCATGCACTGTGCAGCCTATAATAGTGCTCTAGTGGTTTGCAGAACGTTTTTTCAGATACGCTCCACGTCGTGCATGGGGTTCCCTCTTCTCCTCTTATCTCTATGATGAGGGGTTGCTTGGCGCGAGGAACGATCCTTAAGCTTAGCTTATAGGGAGGGGGATGCGAGCACTTAATTGAAATAATTCTGCGTGAAGAATGAAGAGCCGAATAAGGCACTCGTGGAGAACTTTTATAATAACTGTTTTTCACGAGGATTCAGAACAATGGATTACGCAGGAATTAAAGTATCTCTTTCTCTTTTCCCGTTTAAATGTAATGTGCAAGAAAATGAATGAGATAAGGGCTGAAGTGACATTCTAGCCCCCTGTTTCTGTCCTTTTCCTACCCATGTGTTCAAATGGGGGGAAAAGAGAGGAAGAACAATATGACTGTGTGAACGCTACTGATCGAAGCATACGTCATACACAAAACGCGCAACATTGCACGGAAGCTTTGCTATACATACACGAAAGTCAGCGGTTTTACCCTCTCTTCTGCACCCTTAACCATTCAACATCCGAAAATTAACCGGATCTCTAGTAAATCGTTGCACGTGGCGAGTACTATTGAAAATGCACGCGACTGTTTTTTCTTTTCTTTTTTCGATGCTGCAGAGAGGAGAGGCTACTCTTTTTTTACGGAACGCGTGCATCAATGGTAAATTTTATCGAGACATCAGAAATTCATCCCGTTTAGAAAAGATTTATGAGGGCATAAAAACGTCCTCAAGTCCCATAATACTGCAGTCAAAGTAGAAACCGTGATTAATTTTTAAACATGTTTTATACTTCTTGTGAAAATTTTCGTTGAAATTACGGAACTATCAAACATTATAAGCTCTTAAGAAATTCCTATTAACCCTCTCTTGGATAGTGGTACACATGTGTACCATTTTATGTAACATGTGATTCAATGGAATTTAAATGGACATTTTCCAAAAAGTTGTGTGACCCATCAAAGTTCTTAAAAAAGTGTCCTCTTTCGAACGGTCTAAATAAATCTCAAAAAAAAGTCAAATCCCAAAATGCGTGCATGAAAGGGTTAAAGTTACCAGAATTATTATCGACTCGACTAATCATTTAATTGAGTTCGGAACCACCGATTAAAAAGTAAATTGCTCATCAATTTATCATTCACTAACTATCAAGACCAGCGGCGGCTCGTGCAATTTGGCAACCTTGCCTACTTGCCATTTAAACCTATGCAAAAGTATCGATATCTAGGGGGTGCGATTGCACCTCCTTAAGATAGATTGTTTTCCATAGGTTTAAATGGAGAATTTACGTTGGTGCCACATTGCACGAGCCGCCACTGATCAAAATCCAATTTTAACCTCAGAGAACACTTTAAAAAAACAATTTAAAACAAAAAGTAACTCAAACTGAAAAGTGTTAAACTGTATAGTAAGCTTCAAAGGTTTAAGACGATCAGTGGCGTAGCCAGGAATTTTTCTGGGGGGGGGGGGGGGGCCGGGGGTTCGAAAATTGTCATGGGAGGGTCCAAAGATACTAATTTGGTAAAATTTGTCTGAAAACGCAAAAAATGACATTTTCTTCGGACAAATTTTGGTGTCATGGGGGGAAGGGGTCCAGACCCCCTGGACCCCCCCCCCCCGGCTTCGCTACTGAAGACGATGATATTTGCTTACTTATTTCCACCGAATTTTGGACACTTTTTCGATTTTTTGCGCCTTTATTAGCACGGTTATAACCGTATTATTATATCTGTATACGGAGGAGAAGAAAGAAAAATTGTAATAACGTAAAACACTGCAATTAAATTTTCGCTGTCTGACAGCATATCTATCGGAGATACAGACCTACTGAGACTGAGAAATGTATGTACTCGACGGCGAAATGCTTTTGGATTTTACATAGCAACGCGAATTGAAAGCGCTCACCGAAAAATAAGGAAAAAGATCTGGATGGGGGGGGGGGGGGGGGGGGTGGGTTCGCAGAGCTCTAATCAGACGGGCATAGCTGAAGCAGGGCCATTATGCATGCTTTTGAGTGGAGCCGAGAGGGAAGCCGAAAGAGTGGTGAGGGGTGGGGGTGGAAGGGGAGGGGAGGGAGGGGAGGGGGAGGACTTTTTCGAATGCATCCGAGATTGGTAATTGATTGGTAAACGGAGTTGGAGCCTCGGCTTGAACCCCGAGACAAGCAAGGCAAGCAAGCAAGCGGTTCGAGAAATAACCCGCTTCAATTCGCTCCTTTGGAACAATATTCACGGCGTTGCCGGGTCGGCGGCATGGATACAAAAGAAACTTTAAACTTTTCGCTTCACAGGAGCTGCGCTGAAGCTAAAAAAAAAATAAACTGTACGAAACACTCTACAAACACTTTCTCCCTCCATTTTTATCTGGGGAGACCCCCAGACCCCCCCCCCCCTAAAGTATTCTGGGGGAGACCCCCAAACCCCCCTTTAGAATATTTAAATTTTTCTCTCTTTTGACCCATTTTCCCAGGGGAAAAGCGGGGTAGCGGGAGAGTGAGTGAGATGGTTTGGAACGCTACGCGAGTTTTATCACAACCGATTGCGACCGATGAGTCGCATTGTTGTGATTGTTGGCTAACCGTTGACTTCGCACTAAAACCGTCTGTTGCGTTTCATTTCAATACCTACTAAATTCTCAACAGTTAGCAATCGGTGAGGACAGTCCGTCCCATACCAAATTTGTGCCCAAACCCTTGCATTGCAGTAACAGCCCTATTTGCTACCGAGCCACATCTCTTGTCTCACACAACCACTGGCGCAACCAGAATCTCTTCCATCTCTCTCATTTCCCATTTGAATGTATAAGTAGGAAAAGGCCAGAAAGAGGGCGTTTCATCCGGTTGTCCATCCTTGTCTAACATACGTTTTTTAATGGAAAAAAGAGAGAGACGAAGAAACTCTCGGTCCGCTACTGCACACAACCCCTAACATTCTAACAAGCTGGCAACACATCCGCGAATCGGGTTATAGAGCTCGTAAAGCAATTCGATTTCAATCCCGGTCCAAGTTCATAGCTCCCGACCCTAGACTGTGGTGGGGGGGGGGGACGGAGGAGGCGGCCGTGCTAGAGTGTGCGGGAGGGGGGGGGAGGGTGACTCGGTTTTCCCTCAATCATCCCTCCTCCGTGCGTGGCGCGCGACTATGACTCGCGAGTCGAGCACGGTTGCATATCGCGACCCCTATTTTTTCGGATTAGACGTATACTCGAGCGACGCGACGCAACGCGCCCGGGCCAGACCTCTAGCGTACACCGCGCAGCCAGTCGCTACTATGGAAGCGTGACTGGGAAGGGGGGGGTGGAGATTCAGGCTCGAAGTCGAATCGGGCGTGCTATTTACAATACATAATACCCCCGCGATTGATTTTAAATTGCCATATCACACAATCCCCCCCCCACCCCAATTCTTGCATGCTTGCGGCGGAGCAGGCGATGCGACGCGTGCATGCATATTGCATTGTACACTATGGCTTGGTAACATTCGAGTATAAGAGGGAAAAAAAGAGGGAAGAATACATAATAACGGAAAAACCGATGATAAACTGAGACAGTGGCGGATCACCGGGGGCACGTAACCCCCCCCCCCCCCAGAAGCCTCGAATGTTGGATTTTTTTCAATGGAAAAGAGCCCGAAATCGCTTTCACCGACGATTCAAATTTCAAAATTTTACCGGCGTGCCCCCCCCCCCCCCAGAAAAATTTTCTGAGTCCGCCATTGAACGGAGACAACGCAGTATACCATAACTCGTTAGAGAAGGGGTGAGGGTGAGAGGAGAGGAGGGGAAAAAGTTTAGGAAAATTTTCATAGGAACATTTCCACTGCCCGAGAAAAAAACCGTATATTTTCACGAACGCGAGTTATTCTAGAGTCGACTTGTCAAGAAATCTCTAAAGCCTCTTTCGTTAATGGCAAGCCAGCCCCAACTCCAAATCATACGCGCTTTGAATACATAAATACAGTTGGAATGGAGATCTATTTGTATAAAGTAACGAGCACTTTCAGTAAGAGCGGTGCAACCGGTGAAATCTGAAGATTAAAATGGTTATTTACAAAAGTTAAAAATTTATCCGTTGCGGTATTTATTTTGTTTTGACATCCTTTGAGTTATTTTCTTCAAAGCGACTCGTTTGGAGATTTACCTTATTAGGCCAATAATTATGGCAAGGACCGGTTGTATAGAGACGGGTCGGTTCGCCGTGGTAGTTGCGACGCGGAAACCTGGTAAGTCGAGACGACGCATTGTGGTCTGAGGTTGAAAAAAATTGGCAAAAATTCAGTGAAAATCAGTCATATCTGAAAAGCAGGGGCGGATTTACCATTACGCAAAATACGCAACTGCGTAAGGCCTCACTTCACGAAGGGTGGGAAAAGAGACGAAAAAGACAGAAACAGAAAGAGAGAAAAATATAGAAAAAGAAAGAAAACGTGAGAATAAGAGAGAGAAAGATAAAAATAAAGATAAAAATAGAGATAAAAATAGAGATAAAAAGAGAGAGAAAGAGAGGAAAACAGAGAGGAACATCAGAGAGGAAAAGAGAGAAAAGAGCGAAAAAAAAGCGAAAGACAGAGAAAGAGAGGAAAAGAGAGGCTATAAGAGAGAAAAAGAGATACAAATAGAGAAAAAGAGAGCGAAAGACATACAAAGAGAGGAAAATAGAGAAAAGGAGAGAAAAATAGAGAAAAGGAGAGGAACAGAAAAGAAAAGAGAGGGAGAAAGAGGGAGAGAGAGAAAAAGGAGAGAAAAAAAGGCGAAAAGATGAAATAATAACAACTTTGCTATGCACGGAGAAAAATTTATACTTGATAATACCAGAATTACTTCTACGTAATAGTTAAATGTTCATTCGCGTATCCTTAACAAGATTTCTGGTAATATTCAAAATACATTTTTCATTGAAACCAGCAATATCTTCACAGATACCCGAATTTACATTTAACTCTTCCGTAGAAGTAATTCTGGTGGCCCATAATATACAGGGTGGTCCGAAAGTCCCGGGACGGCTTCATAACTTTTGAACGGCTGCAGATAAAAAAACCAAACTTGGGGGATGTTTATAACTTAATAGGAACTACTTTTTGGCGTACCCGAAAATTCCGGGGGGCATACGTAAAGGGGGGTTTCGCCCCCCAACTCAAAATTTTCAAATGGCAACCCCCATCTTGTGATACCTTGTTTGAAAGGGCATAAAATTCTAAGACTTTTGGCGCAAACCGGAGGTCGATATCGTTTTTCGTCTTCGATATATCGATAGTCAAAATTCGATTTTGACCCATTTTCAAAAAATCAGAACTCCCATTTGAAAAGTCGAACTTTAGAAAACTAGGAGTCAAAAATACTCTAAAAAGCAAGTCCTTTTCAGAAAAAAATACGGTTTTGATATTTGTTTAGTCTTAGGGCCCCCCAAAATTATTTAAAAAAATGACCCCTCAGGGGGGCTATCTCAAAAATTCCGAGCCACGACCCCTATCGAGTGATACATCGCTTGAAAGGGCACACAAAACTGAGCATTTTGGCGCAAACCGCAGGTCGATATCGTTTTTGGTTTTCGATATATCGAAATTTGCCAATGAGTAAAAATCCAACTTTGTCATTCGATATATCGAAACCCAAAAACGATATCGACCTGCGGTTTGCGCCAAAATGCTCAGTTTTGTGTGCCCTTTCAAGCGATGTATCACTCGATAGGGGTCGTGGCTCGGAATTTTTGAGATAGCCCCCCTGAGGGGTCATTTTTTTAAATAATTTTGGGGGGCCCTAAGACTAAACAAATATCAAAACCGTATTTTTTTCTGAAAAGGACTTGCTTTTTAGAGTATTTTTGACTCCTAGTTTTCTAAAGTTCGACTTTTCAAATGGGAGTTCTGATTTTTTGAAAATGGGTCAAAATCGAATTTTGACTATCGATATATCGAAGACGAAAAACGATATCGACCTCCGGTTTGCGCCAAAAGTCTTAGAATTTTATGCCCTTTCAAACAAGGTATCACAAGATGGGGGTTGCCATTTGAAAATTTTGAGTTGGGGGGCGAAACCCCCCTTTACGTATGCCCCCGGAATTTTCGGGTACGCCAAAAAGTAGTTCCTATTAAGTTATAAACATCCCCCAAGTTTGGTTTTTTTATCTGCAGCCGTTCAAAAGTTATGAAGCCGTCCCGGGACTTTCGGACCACCCTGTACATTTTTCTCCGTGTGAGAAAAAACAGTTTAAAAAACTCCTTCTTTTTAAAAAAAAAAAAAAAAAAAAAAAAAAAAAAAAAAATAGGGGGAGAACCCCCAAACCTCTCTCCTTTCTAGCGGATGCCCTCAGACACCCCCCCCCTCCCCAGGCATCTTACCATTTTTCTTGGTGGGCCTCAAATTCAAAATAATTATATAGGGCCTTTAGAGATGTAAATCCGCCCCTCTGCTGAAAAGTAATCGTTTTCTGCTGTTTAAGCTTCACTACAACTTTTATAGTGACAGCTTTAAGTTTAAATCACTTGTTAAATGTGTTCTCTGTGATCAATGAAACTTTGTAAATGATAAATTGACGAAGAATAATTACTCTCTGATTTTCGCCCACTTTTTGACGATATCGGATCATAGTGTGACGTTGATTGTTTTGCGAAGTGACGTTACGCGGTTATACTAATAGAGCTTATAATTTGCTTAGACCATAGAACGTTGCCTATTCTTCACCTCCCCCCCCCCTTTACCTCTTTACCATGTTAGGTGGAAGGTTAACAACGCCTCAAGTGAAGCTCAACCTTTTCGCGTGCGTGCTCATGGTAAGTTGGCGTTCCCGTTCGGTTCGCGTCTTCATACTTCTGCGGTTGAAAGCTCGCGAAAGTACAACCGTTTTCTCGATCTATATATGTATTTATACCCCGTAGTTACCGCGTTTGCAAACATTAACCTGCCTCGTGGTGGGATCCCTTCTCAGTTCTCTTCCCCTTCCGTCCCTGTGTCGAAACTTGGCTCTCTCTCTCTCTCTCTCTCTCTCTCTCTCTCTCTCTCTCTCTCCCTCCCCCCCTCTCTCTCTCTCTCTCTCTCTCCTCTCTTCGGACGCCTGCTTCTCGGAACGGCGGGATCGCTCGAAGTATAATTGAAATCCGAAACAGGGATGAAAGTTTGAGATTACGGGTAGACCCTGGATCTCTGGATATCCCCAACACGCATATGCTTTTAAAGCTCCTTCCTTCCCCTACCCCCTCTCTCGCCCTCTCACCCTGTCCTCTAATCCTTCCCCGAATTATACCCATGCATGCGGCAATACTTCTTTATTCGACTAGGGGATGATGGCTTTTCCTCCCTTTTTTTTAAATTTCCTCTTTCAGTTCGTTTCTTTTGTTTTTTTGTTTTTTTTTTTTAATGAGGCGTATTTAAATCAGTTCACCTGCTAAAATATGTAATCTTGAATTATTCCCCTACTTCATCCTTCACTGGCTCTAATGAAAAATCGAGTTTGCAAATCATTGTTTGTAAATCGAATTTGGGCGTTTGTTAATGTATACATAAATAAGTGAAAATGGATTTCTTTTTTTCATTTTGAGGAGAATACGGAATTGTGTAATAATTTTTCATGATTATCAATGAAATTAATTCGTTTATTCATTGCTGAGAGTTTCCAGCGTTAAACTACTGGGTACGCTTAAAAATCATCCTTTCCTAATGAAATCTTCCCGATCAGCAGGCTGATTGCTTACTTCTATGTTAAACTGATAGTTAAGACAGTCTTTGGGTGAAGCTATTGGCCGAGCATTAAGAGACTTGCCCTTTGCAATGATAACCGTAGATAAGTTTACCAGTAGCCATAGTACTATAAAGACTACTCATGGTTAGCTTTTAGTAAGCTGTGGTTTTGTTATAAACGGATAGTTTAACTGTGGTTACCATAACAACAGTCAAGTCCAAGTCTTAGAATTCTAGACCAATAACGTCGCTCATCAGAGCTGCCGATTTGCGTAGATTTAATGACATTTTTAAAATCACCGATGATTCCACCGGTTGAGAAAAGATTACATAGTTCAATTCAATGTATGACTGTAATGCACGAAAATACTCTGATCTGTAATATTTTCTCAATCGGTAGAAACGCTGTTGATTAATTGAAATATACCGGTTGAGAAAAGATAAAAGACGCTATTTTTTTCGTGCATTACAGTCATACACTGAACTAAACTCTGTAATCTTTTCTCAACCGGTGGAATCTTCGGTGAATTTCAAAATGTAATTAAATCTACGCAAATCGGCAGTTCTGTCGCTCATATATAGTCTTAACTATGAGTTTAGCGTAGAAGAAAGTGATTACCTTTCCTTCTCACGGTTATCTATAGAACTCGTTACAGATTCATTTTTACTTTTATGGTTACGCTATGCTGGTCTTTGCTAGTTTTCAGCGTTCTCCTAAAATTAGGCAAATTGCGATTTTTCGAACGAACATATTTTCTCCCTTCATGGAACGACAAATTCATAAATTCGACTGTGGTAAAATTACCATTTGCTCAACATCAACAGTTTCGCTGACATCGGATGACCAACAACCCAATTGAAAGTGAGAGTTGCGGTATAGCGACGAGAGTCCGTTGTCTCATTGTTTAGGGTGGATGAATAATTGCGTGAACGTGGGTGGGAAATATCCTCGGAATTAAAATTAGGCTCGGTCGCGGAAGTTGCGAGTCAGTAACCATTAACTCTGCATTGATATAAATTGTCTTTTGATTTGGAACAGCCAGCCGAGACAACAGAGTAACAGATCCGCCTGAAACACTGCACTACTGCAGGCACCCGAGACTGATGGTCCAAAATTAAAGGTGCAGAGCAATGATGCAGTTTCTCAGCCTCCTCTGGGTTGCACTTACTTACACTGAAAAAACCAAAGTTTAAGTAGAACCGAAGCAGCTTTTTAAATTAGCTTCGCAGAGCAAAAGTTCTAACTCTACCGGAGCAAGTTGCGGTTGTCCTGAAGCTTTTTTACAGGGTTTTTACACCATAAACGACTGTTAGATCGCTTATAGCAAAAGTGTTCAACAGCCAGTGGCGGCTCGTGCGATTTGGCAACAGTGTTTTTATCCCATTTAAATACATGGAAAACAATCGAAACTCGAGGAGGCTGCCAGCCTCCGCTTGAATCGATTTTTTACCTAAGTTTAAGTGGGAAAGATGCATGGTTGCCAAATCTCACGGGCCGCTACTGTCAACAGCCCCATTGAGTCAAGTCGAGCCCCGACTTACAAGGGGAGGCTCAGAAGTCGCCGCCTCCGATGTTGAAAACAATTGCACAAAAATACAGCTAAAGTAAAACTATTAGACCCGTGTTTCTTACTTTTCACCAATGGGCCTTCCTAAAGCGTCAGGAATTTCTTGAAAGTTGCCGAATTCACGCAAATTTTCGGAACGCCCTCCGCTTGGGGTTTTTACGTGTACATCGGAAACTTTCAAAAAATTCCTGACGCTTTAGGAAGGTCCATTGGCAAAAAAAGAGAAACACGGGTCTAATAGTTTTACTTTAGCTATCGTTCTCAAAATCGGAGGCGGCGACTTCTGAGCCTTCCCTAGTTAGTCCAACTGTTCGATTCTTGAACTGCCCGACCTCAACAGTCAACAACTATGGACAGCGCAGCGTTGAGAAAATAAGATCACGGCTCGGTCCTCCAAGTTACGAAAGATGTGCCGCGAATGCGACGGAGCTAAGCGCATCCAAGTGTCTACGTGGCCATGTTGCCAGATTTTCCAATATATAAATGACCAACTTTGACATTCAGTCAAAAGGGGAAAAATCGTATCGTTAGCCGAAAAAAGGCAACACTGTTACGTGTATAGACCAGAGCTGCCGATTTGCGTAGATTTAATGACATTTTCAAATTCACCGATGATTCCACCGGTTGAGAAAAGATTACATAGTTCAAATTCAGTGTATGACTGTAATGCACGAAAATACTCTGACCTTTAATCTTTTTCTCAATCGGTGGAAACGCCGTTATAATTAATTAAAATATCCGTAAGTTTTCAAAGTTATCGACGACTCAACACCGGTTGAGAAAAGATAAAATACGCTAGTATTTTCGTGCATTACATTCATACACTGAACTAAACTCTGTAATCTTTTCTCAACCGGTGGAATCTTCGGTGAATTTCAAAATGCCATTGAATCTACGCAAATTGGCAGCTCTGGTATAGACGGTGCCGAATAAGTATCCAGTATTCTGAACATACAGATTCCGGGTACCTAAAATTAGGAACGTTTCAGCGAATGAACTTTGACAGTAGGAAGCACTCTGAGGCTCTATGTCTCTCCTCTTTTCCTCACTCTCTCTCTCTCTTTCTCTGATTGCCCTCCGTGCTTACGTTGACTCATCTGCCCGCTCCTGTCTTCGATATCGTAAAATTGTTGCGCGGTAAAGTGCAAATTATATCGGTGGCGGGATGGAGTAGGAGACGAGTGCGGTATCGCGACGGTACCAAGTTTTCGTTCACGTAACCGACCCCTCGCATTCCGCATCGGGAAGTTTTTGACCCCCTCCCCCCAACACCACCACCACCACCACCACCACCACCACCACCACCACCAACGGATCGCACCATTTATCTTTTCTTTAGCTATTCTCGCGGCTTCTGTGAGGTCCTCGGACCGCGGTGGTTTCCAAGTACTCCCCCCCCTTCTCCCTCTGGCCCAACTGTATGAGCATCGGGAGTTATCGGACAGCGACAGAGGAATTCGGTAATCGAGCATTCCCGTTTCTTGAATGAAGCTTTTAACGCTCCCGTGTTAAAGGAGAGAGCCCCTTGAAGTGAGATGAAGGAATATTTGAATTGAACCGCCAATAAAATGCCCTCCTCTCTTTGCCGGCGATGCCGAGGCCACACTGTGGTCTGAGATCCGTCAAAAAGTGGTCAAAACTTAATAAAAAAGAAAGTCTTTTAAAATCATGGTTTTCGACCTATTATGGCTTTTACAATTGAGGCATTTTTCGGTAAATGGGCGTACGGCGAAAAAACGACTTTCGAGAAAAACGCGTTTGAAAGTTTAAAATGTTGTAACAAAACATTGTAGGTGCGTCCATTCGAACGATTGTTTCGTGGTTATTTTCCGTTCAACATATGAATAACTTTATATCACCTGTTAGGTCACATAGTCAGGATTTCAAAAACGAGTTCTCCAAAAAAAAAAAGGGCGTAAATCGCCATACGCCCATTCACCGAAAAATGCCTCAATTTCAAACTTCCTACTGATATTCGAAGTTTTAAAGTAACGTACTTGTTTAAATGAGAAATCTCTGTAGTTAAAGTTGGTCTTGAAAGCTCGTAAGTGATGAATGGGGCTCTAGCAAACTTTTGCTTTAAGGAAATGGATAGTCCATCCTGGTGGAAAAACCAGCGAAAGTCAC
>VMOF01000388.1:71511369-71550234 GCA_011764245.1 Trialeurodes vaporariorum
AATCCTTTTCGGTATACGAAGGACTCTCATCAACTCGAAAGTATGACGTTGAGAAGTAGATTAGTGTCTTTATTTTAACTGTCGGTATTTTCTGACGCGTACGCAGCGCAGACCCAGACAGATTTAGGTGTGAAAAACGCCGACTTCCTCTCTTGCTGTCTGAGAAGGCGCTATTATTTGCATTTTTTTATCCTGCGTATTTTTAAGTTTGTGGCGCAGGCATGTGTGAATTCTTCACGTCACTTTCGACTAGGGCACAAGCATGCCGGCTTGGGCTTACTCGCAGTCAGTCAACGTTGACCTGATAAAGGCGCGCTCATCGCTCATCTATAATTAAGTCAAGAGGCATCGCTTAACTTCATACAACTCTTTCCTCGTTGTCACGGAGGAGCCAGTTTGGCATTTTTAAGAAAAACACGAAATATCAAACATTCATGAACTACATAAGTACAATAAGTAGAGCTCGTTTCAGAAGTGTAGGCACACCTAGACCATAATCTTTGGCGACTTTTCAATTTTCATTTTTTCAAACTAAACAAAACTTGTCTTAGACTTTGAACTTTAAATTTTGAAGTGTTCCTCAATGAAACGCCTTTTGCCCCTTCCCCTTTTCGCCTACACCGGTTCGGCTGTATATATGTATGGGTACAAATGGCGGCCTTGCGCATGCTTCTAGTATTATCTACTTTTGCGACGCTGGTTGTATGGACGTACGTGACACGCACCATAAAAACCGTCTAATTGGCGTCATCTCTAATGGCGCCATCAGCACCATTAAAAAATTACGTCGGAGTCGCGTCGAAGTGGTGGGAGGTACCGGGACCAGGAATCCGGTAAAGGGGGGAGCGGAGGGGGCTCTCATAAATGTAGGAAGGATCGACTCCTCTCAGCCCTCAGCCGGACAAGGATTCCTGGTCTGGAAGAAGGAGAACTCAAGAGAGGGACGTCAAGAGAATTGCTGGCTGCATTCGAGCTTGGCGGAGAGAGAGGGGGTACAGAGAGAAAGAGAGAGAGAGAGAGAGAGAGGGAGAGCGAGGGGGAGGGGGGAATAGAGCGAGAGAGGTGCACGGCGGAGAAAGGTTTGAGATTTAAGTACGAAATGAATTAAACGGATGGACCGAAGAAGGTGAGAGGCTTTCACAGTGTTACCAGATTTAGCATTTTAATTATCAACTTTTACGATAAGTCAAATGGGAAAAATCGGATAGTCATCCGACAAATGGCAACACAAATAGTAAGCTTTTAAGCTGTTGTGCCAAGTTTAAATAGTATGAATTTTGTGTGAAGTTCTGAAAAGACATTCTGGCGGAAAAAGAGTTTTGGTGTTGTAAACCGGAAGTCTGGCATTTTACAAACCAGGAATTCTAGCTTTTAAACAGAGTAGAATTGCATTTTTGACCAGAATAATCTCGGAATATGCGTTAGACTGTCAGAAATTCTGTTTTGAACTCTGTATTAGAATTCTGACCATTTTTACAAAACTTTATTTTGGTCATCGCTGTATAGTTTCTGAACAATCTATTCGTTCATTCTTTTTCCTTTAAATTGACGTAAAGAAGCTTTGATTCTTTTGCGGCTCAACTATATTGACCTTCCCGAAAATTTATAATTTTCCTTAAGTTAACATGAAATGAGAGATAGGTACGTCGCGACACACATGCAACCACTTCCTCTCGGAGAAAAATTATATTCTAAAAATGGCTAGAAATCTTATGAAAAGTCCATGAAAAGAAATTCATGCAGTTTTTTATAAAAGTATAGCAATTTGGCCGTCCTCGTATTTTTGACTTGAGCAGTCCAGTGGAAAACGCCAGAATCCTAATTTAATTGACAGAACCATATAGGTATCCAGAAAATCTCATTTCCCATTTAAACGCATGTGTTAGAAAAAGATAGAGATAGGGGATGTCACGTGACTTCAGTCCTTGTTTCTGTCCTTTTCTATCACATGCATTGAAATGGACAAACGAGAGAGGGGACGAGAAATGCCTGGCTACAACTAATCCGGCAACACTGCTTTTCAAAAGTGTTTCCAAGGTCTGCGCGATTCGCACGTTTTCCCCATTCCCGACAGGTCGACGGACGATCGGGGTGTCGGTGTCTGTTACTCGAGCGCGCCGCGCATGCGCAGAGAAGCCGAGCTTCGTGCGATGTTTCAGCCTTCTCCTCGCGCCTTTTTGACTGTTATGGCTCCATAAAGAAAAATATGAAACAGATGGACAGGCACATATACTGGATATAAGCGAAGCGGCCCGATCGTCTACACTATATACCATACCATTCCATCCGCCTGTCCCTCTTGCAAAGCTTATCCCATGGTCCCATAAGCGGATACGGGAATTTATTTCTCTCTCTCTCTCTCTCTCTCTCTCTCTCTCTCTCTCTCTCTCTCTCTTCTAATTTAACCTCATGAGTTGGAAAAGGATAGCAGAAGGGGTCATCACGTGACTTTAGCTCCGATCACCGTCCTTTTCCAATGCACGCATTCAAATAGGGAGAAAGAGAGATCGACAAATTCCTGTATCCGCCTATACAAGTCCCCGCATCACCCTGTAATGCCCTGTATGTCCAGGCGAAATACTAAACGCGTCATATGGAAAGGAAACCTATTCCCTATTTGAAACGCCTCTCGAAAGATTTCACACTCGCCGCCTGGATGACCAGTGCTCCGTGCTAGTGTGGACACTGAACACGTGCATCGATGTCAAATCTCACGATCTATAAGTTACGGACACTCTGGGTCGATACTTTGCTTTATACGGACATGACAAATTTTTGATGTTATGTTTTAAAAGCATTTTGGAGTTGATTTTTTTCATGTAAAAACCGTTTTATTCGACTCTTTTCAAGCTCTAACATCCCATAACATTTTAGTGTAGCCATACGGCTACAGCTAGAGGGTAGTTTTCATTTGTTGGGGGTTTTTAAATTAGAAGGTAATTAATAGATTGGCAATCAGATGTTAGAGATTAAATGCCATTTGGCATAAGCCTTTTTTTGGTCACTCTAAAATTATTAAACTTTTTTTTTAAAGGTTTGGGGGCTGCTTTACTAAGGGTTGTTTTGAAAATGGTTGAAAAAAAAATTGAAATAATTCAGGATGTTATGGGTTAAGTTTTTACGCATTTTTTTAAAGTTATTTTGCAATTATTGTTCATAGTAATCTGTAAGGAGTTTTATAAATTTTAGTGACTTAACTTCCCGAGATAAGTTGGCGCTCTTTCCGATAAAGCCAACCTTGCAATAAAAAAGTAGGTGCCAGGATTTCCGAGGCGACGTGAGTATATTTACACTTCAGCTTAAGAATGTTCACATTTTTAAACGTTCCATTTCACACTCGTAGTACATTGTCAGTTAAGCACATAGTTACGATTATTGTTTTGCAGTTTTTATCTCCCCTATAGATTTAGGCATAAAAATATCGGAATTCTATACACATTATTACAAAACTTCCACGTTAACATTGACACACGACCACAGCCGATAAAGATGAACTGGACGGTTCCATGCAGAAAAGAACGAACTGCTATTGATCTCCCATAAATAGTCCATTTCTTTTTGCATTAAAAATATCCAACTGAGGAAAGTCGCACTGATCAAACGATAAGAAAGAAGGGAATTTCTACAGGGTGTTTTTATAACATTGAAAATAAATCAGAACGAGGATATTGCAGTTCATTGACCGCGGATCCAGCAATCAGGCAACAGTGTATTCTTCCCATTTGATTGCATGATAAATAATCGATTAGCCACGGGGCTATGGCCCCTTCAAGAATCGATTGTTCATCATACATTCAAATGGGAAGAATGTGCAATTGCCAAAGTGCTGAATCCGCCTGTGATGCAGTTATAAAGCAAGCTACGATATATGTAGAAACGTACTAATGTGATCGCCTCAACTAGGTATATATACGTTTTTTCATCGTTCATGAGAACAAACAACAGCATTTATCTATTCATCTACACTAACACTTTAAATAGCTCGAGAAACACAATAAAACGTGCGGGATTAATGAAAGCGGGAACTAAAATAAAATGTAACTCGGAGACGGCTAGGGACAGATCCAACCTCTCTTCGAATCGAAATTGAAAAATAAACTCACTGATTATAATAAGAAGAACAACAGTATCTACACACGTAAGTACAGGTAAAGTTTTTAAGATTCAAATTTGGTTTTTCGTTGGAAGAATCAGTTGGACTATCCCCCCAAAGCGTCTCAGCATTTTACAGCAATGAGGCAGTGTCTCTATGCAGTATCGAAATGAGATATACGTGTTTTTCAACTTAAACTTGATAAAAAAAATAACTGACTTTAACTATTTACGAAGTTAAAAGTACCTATTATGGATAAAACTTAAAAATTTTCAATATAACCAATTGAGATACTGAAATCAACAAAGAACGGTGGTAATTTAGATATTTCGAACGGTGAAACTAACATAGAACGGAGGTAATTTAACTATTTCAAATAGTAAAACCAACAGTTTTTATTTTTTATCAAAACTTGAAACTAATTACATAGTTAAATTCAGCACTTTTTCTCGGTGAAGTAAGGAGCTCAGGGACATACTGTAAGTATCAGTGCCAAAGCGAGCAATCAAGCAACGTTGCATTAGGTCCATTTAAACCCAAGGAAAATATTGAACTATCTCGGGATCGATGATGACCATTGACCATCAATTTCGCCCTTTCGTAAGTGTTCAAATGGACAAAATGCAACGTTGCCAAATGGCACGCTTTGCCGCTGGACTGTATGTTTTTTTATTCTTCTTGCACATCCAATACAAGTGAAGGCATCGCATCAGTAGCGCACCGAGAGTTTCTTCATCTCTCTCTTTTCTCCATTAAGAAACGTATGTTAGACAAGGATGGACAAAGGGATAAAACCCCCTCCTTCTGTCCTTTTCCTACTCATGCATTCAAATGGGAAATGAGAGAGATGAAAGAGATCCTGGTTGCGCCAGTGCACGGAAAAAAAAACTACGGTGAAAATAACCATACGGATACCTGATTTTGGCACCTGCTAGATGTTATGGTAATATTAACCAAAAGTATACTATGTTTTGACTAGGTACTAGGTGATGTTACCTGATTGCATGTCGAATTTACTCAAAGTATCGATAAATGTACCATACTTCTGGTCAAGTTAACCATAACATCTAGCAGGTGCCAAAATCAGGTATCCGTATGGTTATTTTCACTAATCTTTTTTTTCCGTGTGCATCACATACATTCACACCGATCAAAAAATGTCGGTTCCGTGTACATATAATGTACAGTGCTAAGTATGATAGAATATATTTGAGATAGGCGGTTTGGCCTGCTGTGCCTCTAAGGTAAGGTGTAATATTATGCATGGCTTTACGAGGGCCTCGGAATTTTTTAATCACCCTATAAAAAAAAAAAAAAAAAAAAAAAAAAAAAAAAAAAAAATGGCGTCGAAAGTGCAGCGAAGACTCTTACAGTGCAAACTCGAGAGCGGCAGAATTATTAGTACATCGTGTCAAGACTGCGTGCAAACGTTTACATACTAGCCCCCCTCCCCCCCTCCCACACAAGCATTCTCCCTCCTCCAATCGCCAGGCTCTGTCAACTGGCCACAAGAAACTCGAGACTTGCCAGTAGAATTTTATTGCATTACTTACCCTCCCTGCCACCCCTCTACTCCCTGTCCTGGGTTCAATCCTCATAGTCTTTCATTCCGTGAAGAAAATACGCGTCGGTCGGTAAATTGTATTGAATGTCAAATGCGATGGCAAACGTCTAATTCCTCAGAAAGTTTGTTTCAGGTTACAGTTAGCCGTTCGCATCCACCGTGCCCTTGATGAAAGAGGATCGAGGGGTCTCTAACGGACGTTGGGGTTATTCATCAACAATTTTTTGTTTCGAAACTGTTTTACTACGTTTTCTTTTAAAAATACTTAAATCATTATTATTTTTTTTTTTTTTTAAAAAAAAAATCTAACAATCGTTCTCAGAAACAGTAGCGTCTACAGGAAATTCAAAGAGAAATTGAAAATAAATGCACCCAGAGCGTCATTTGATGACGTAAACTTAGACTTTTTAGGTGGTATCTAAGTAAGGTACTTTTATCCACCAAAATTGTATTTTCGATTGACTCGACCAGACGTTTTTCGGGACTTATCATCCGATCGGATCAATTTTCAATTGAATTTTTTCAATTTTAATTTATTATCAAAAAAGTAACAAAAATAAATGAAAACGACATTGTGCACCACCCAAACGCATTTGCTTGAATGGGTGGGACAAAATATAAACAAATAAACATACAAAAGGACGAAAATTAGAAACTAAAAATAATTTAAGTTAAAAAAAAAAAAAAAAAAAAAAAAAAAAAAAAAAAAAAAAAAAAAAAATTATTTAATCGTATAATTATAATATAAGTGTTTTTTTTTTTTTTTTTTTTTTTTTTTTTTTTTTTTTTTTTTTTTTTGAGAGGAACGGTGTGTTTTAAGGTACAAGTTGGAGTTTTCTTCTGAATTCCTAACGAGATCAAGTTACAGACAAGCCTGACGCTCGCTGTTTTTCAAAAACGCCATCGGGTCAAACATGCACGACGGATCATTCGGGAAAATAATGCGACAGTAATATCACAGAATAATACAATCAGAACGGAAACTCCCATAAGAGTCAATGGAAGCAAGTTTGGAATTTACCGGAACCAATAGGCAACGCTGTGGTCCTATTTCCCAACATGACGGCGTGTGTGATTTGTGTTGAAACTCATTTATTTCTGTAAATTCTGGAAAGAAATCTTAAGTTTCCTGCCTCACTTTTATTCTTATGGCATTTCAGAATGAAAATTTCGCGGATCATGTCCTAATTTTTTTTTTCGAGCCCGAATCCAGATGTAAACATCCTATATCCCAACATGGTGGACGCGAAATGAATTTGCTTCAAAATCGGACAGAGTTTCCGTTCTGATTGTATTATTCTGTGGTAATATATGAGTTGAGAGTTTGAGACTTACCGAAACTTCGAGCTACAGTGGAAGCAAACGACACCAAAGTGAGCAGCAGGAAATAAGCACTGGTCACCATATTTTATCCCCAGCCTGAAACAAGGAAAGAAAAGGGTAAAAAAAAAAAACAAAAAAAGCTCCAAGACATGCCACCACCAACAACAACAAAAAATTGTGCGACATACGAAGTCAAAATGAAACACGGAACAATGGAATAATAGATCCGATGAAAGTGACTCACTGGCGTAACCAAGATATCTTCCATCTCTCTCATTTCCCATTTGAATGTATGAGTAGGAAAAGGACAGAAGGAGGGGGTTTTATCCCCTTGTCCATCCTTGTCTAACATACGTTTCTTAATGGAGAAAAGAGAGAGATGAAGAAACTCTCGGTGCGCTACTGAAGTGACTACGTTACTATCATTAGCGCCATATCAGCAATATTTAGCGTCGTACTAGAACTCAATAAGAGCTATAAATCCAATAAAAAACATAGGTACTTTGGGGGGGGGGGGGGGTGTAATTATTATAGTTTGACCAGCAACGCTGAAATGGGAAGATTTTTTTTCCTAAACTGCTCTGGAGACACTAACTAACAAGGAGGTACAACAAATATTAAAACATACCGGAAACCAAAAATAAATGCAATTCAGGAACAAAAACACGGTATTTTGTCTTTGAAGTCAAAACTTAAAACAGGGGAGGGGTGGTGGTGGGGGGGGGGGGGGGGGTGGAAAATTTCGAGTTCAAAAATTAATCTTGCGATAAATGATCTAAATTCAAAACACCATGAGTCGAAAATTGTTTACACTGTGCGTTTAGCCGTAAAACTGCATCAGTGCGTGGTTTTGTCGTGCAATGAAAATGAAGTTCACTAATTAACTTTTTTTCCCCCACCAAAAACACACGCATAGCAGGGTCAGGCGAGATTAAACGAAATTTAGCGGGCGGAAGCAGAAACCTACATTTTCAAATCAAGAAGAGCTCGCCTGCCCGCCCGCCCGAGGGCTTCCGCATATAGTAACGAATAAGTAAAAAAAAAAACAATTGTCATTTTCCATCATCAGAAAAGAGCTAATAACTAATTGTTTTGTTTCTCTTTCATTATTATTTTTTGCTCTTCCCCAAGTATTGACATTAGCAGAGCGAGAAAGCTATTACGCTTTCGCCTGAGTCCGTTCGCAAATTTACACTGCACCACTTTCCGAGTTGCGTCTCGATAATCTTTTCTCCCGCGGGGTGCTGACGAACCATAAACTCCAGGAACTCTCTCTCTCTCTCTCTCTCTCTCTCTCTCTCTCTCTCTCTCTCTCTCTCTCTCTCTCTCTCTCTCTCTCTCTCTCTCTCCTCTCTCTCTCTCTCTCTCTCTCTGCCTTTTTGAACACATTTTTTTTTAAAAAAATGTTAGAGGAAAAAGCGAAAATCACGTGACTTCCCAATGTATCCTTTTCTAACCCAGGCAGAAAACGAGAAAAGATAGAAGGGCGAAATTCTGGAGTCCGGCTGTAATAAAATTACAATTACTGTGCCTAGGGCGAGAGCATTTACGAACTGTACAAAGCTTAATTAAATGAAAACTAGATATCGAAAACCGAAACTGCCGATGACGTTTCAATTAATCGAGGAACTGATAGCAACAGCAACAATAGAAAAAAAAAAAGTAAAAATGGGGAGGAAAAAAAGGGGAGAGAGGAAGATAAAGGAAATATGCATATGTAATGGGTATAGGAAAATATTACCAACAATCATTCATGGATGTTACATACAAAAGCGGGAAAAACAAACCTCACATAAAACGGGGGGGGGGGGGGCGGTAAATAAAGTTTCGACAGCGTATTCAGTGATCTTGACGTTTTCATTCGTAAAACAATCGGACCAAATTCAAGACGACGCACCTTGGATGGATACATAATTTTTGTCCGGATAAGAGAAAATTTGGACTTTGGCTTCAGGAAAAACATGACACTCATTTTTAGTCAGTCTGTCTCAGGTTTAACGTCAGGAATTTTCAGAGCTGATTATTTTAATTAATTAAATTAATTATTAATTATTTTAATTTTTAGATTATTTTAATTTTTTTAATTTTTTCCCTCCACGTATTTACATCTGGGTCTTAAAATATACTTCCCCTCTGAGCTCTAATCAACAATCTTTAAAAAAAATGATTTTTTGTTTTCTTTTTCTTTTCTTAAACTGAGGCTAAAGTTATCAATAAAATTGCAATCAACATTGCCAGAAAAGCCGTAATTTTGGGTCTAATATTAGTTTCCGCCATTTATTACGCCATTTACATTCCATATTGCCGACGAAAATTTACATGATTTTGATGGACCTACGTTTAAAGAAGAAGAAAAGAAAGAGTATTATTTTAGTTTGAAAAATCGGCTCTATTTCCTGGCGTTAAACCTGAAAGACCATTTTGAAAACCATGGAAGCTGACTACTTTAAACCTGCAAAATTACACTGGAGAAAAAAAAAATCCTAAATTCTAGTAATATCACTATAGGCACAACTATATGTGAACTATAGGCAGTACTTATAACAGATAATTCTGACGTTACTAGATCAGAATTTGATCATAGCACCAGATTTTCCTTAAAATATTTAAGAGCTGTAGTGAACACACACTAGCATTAGTTCTGGTAACAGTACCATCCACAAATAGCTGTGCTTCTGGTAAGTTCTCATTTCAGTGTAGTGAAGCAGAATACTTTTGCTTCAGGAAGGTTATGGGATTGAGTAACAGAAGATGAAATGGTTCTACGCATGAAAATTATACTCCCGACAGTTTTTCAGTTTCTTCTGAAGAAATAGTTTATGGAAGATGATCTAGATACTAAGCACAGGAATAATATTCCCATTAGTTTTTCAGTTTTTTCTGAATAAATAGTTTACAGAAGATGATCTAGGCTGGGATTAAGTCACGGAAGCTGATTTAATACTAGGCACCAGTGGCGGCTCGTGGGCTTCGGTATTGGGGAGGCTGTGGGGGGGGGGGGGGGGTTGGGAGGAACCCCACCAGCAGGGGGGGGGGGGGGGGCGAACAACAACAGACAGGCGCGGCTGGTCCGGCGACTGGCATGACGGTTAAGAGTAGTTTCAGAAGTGTAGGCGGACCAAAACCATAATCTTTGGCGAATTTTCAACTTTTATTCCTTCAAATCAATACTGAATTTGCCCCTGACTTTGTTCTATTGTGCTTAAAATTTTCCTCATTGAAAAGTGAACACTCAATTTCATTTTTATTCATTTTCATCGAGTAATATCAGAAAAAATGTTGACAAATTCCAAAGATTATCGGTCTAGGTCCGCCTACACTTCTGAAACTACCTCTATCCGGGTTATCCAGTTACTGGCTCGGCAACGCTGCGGGAGTCGTGGAGGATAGCAGCCTCCGATACCTTCGTTAGTGCGTGCACAGTCCTTGCTTGGTTTATGTGTGTGTGTGTGTGCCGAACACCACTACTTGACTGTGACTCGACCGCTCGACTCGACCGACTCGGAGTCTGTGCCTCTCGACGAGGCGACGAGGCACAGACTCTGGCACTGCTGACTGCTGTCGTTTCGCGACTCTGAAATCTCGTTGCCCGCCCGGCTTATAACTTCCTTCTCTGGCGCTCTCTCCTAGTGAAGATTGACTCAAGTTTTAGAGTCACGGACATTGTGATTGCCTAATTTTAATATGTTGTCTCTCTTTACTGTCTTTTCGACGTTGTTTTTTCTTCCCTCTGAATGTCTGGGGAGGCACAGCCTCCCTTGCCTCCTTAGGCGAGCCGCCACTGCTAGGCACAGAAATAATATTCCCAAAATAGTTTTTCAGTTTTGTCTAAAGAAATAGTTTATGGAAGATGATCTAGAATAGGATTAAGTCACAGAAGCTAACTTGATACTAAGCACAGGAATAATATTCTCCATAGAGTTTTTTTTAGTTTTGTTTAAAGGACTACTTTACAGTAGATGATACAGATTATTTTTTTCCTATGACGTGATGATGTCCCGTTACCAAGTTTTAATCCAATGTGCGGCGAGGGGAAACGGTCTATGTTCATGGCTTAAAACGCGATTTGTTCCAGGGTGAAAAAGAGTGAATTGATTAAAAAACAATTTTTCGATTTAAATTGTCAGTTCCAGAACGCGACGCGTCAGGAGCAGTGACGTAGCGTGCAATTTGGCAACGTCGTAATGTGTCCATTTAAATCCATTAAAAAGATCGAACTACTAGGTGTTCGGTGAACACCTTCGCATTCGACCTATTGCATGGGTTTAAATAGACAAATACAATGTTGCCAAATTGCACGCTACGCCACTGGTCAGGAGATTGACTGATGACGGGTGGTGGAGACTGGAGACTCCTCTTCAAAGCGCCACCCCTTATTAAATTGATCCATTAGAATTCCTCAGCCAATTTCCTGATCAGTTGTTGACAAATTATAATAGGACACTTCCGTCAAGAAAGTATAAAGCATTTGAAGAATACACTTTAGATTGATCGAATAAAACGGGTATTTCAAGGCGGAGACGCCAGTCCAAATTTACTGTTGATTAGAATGAAAACGAAATAGTAACAAGGTCACACCTTTGATAGTACATGTGAACACGAATTATCTTCCCGTGTGCGGCAAATTTTAAACTATTCCAGTTGTTCGCACACAAATAATAATAATAAACAAATAATGTTCAAAATCGCATCCAATGGCGGCGCCCATGGTTTAACTTGTCTTCACTCTCTACATATAGGGACTCGTCTTAACTATCTACAAATAGGGACTCTATAAGTAACACCACTTTCCAATATACATAGATATACTACACTATAGGATAATGTAATCTTTTTTGCACGGGTGCAGGAAATGGGGTTAAATTCTAGAACGCTACCATATGTATAAGTGACACCTACAGTACGCATCTTTCCGAATTTCCAGCGCGTAATAGATTCTGATACTAAACTAGCTTTCGACTGATTCCTTACAGTCTGTAGCGCGCTCAGCTAGTATTGCGGTTGATCTATGATCATGGTCATCGCGCACTGGCGCAACCAGGATATCTTCCATCTCTCTCATTTTCCATTTGAATGTATAAGTAGGAAAAGGACAGAAAGAGGGGGTTTTATCCCGTTGTCCATCCTTGTCTAACATAGGCTTCTTAATGGAGAAAAGAGAGAGATGAAGAAACTCTCGATGCGCAACTGTTAACATCGCGACGCGCCTTAGATTACGAAACCGAGTGATACGGGTAAACAACAAATGCATCAGCGTTAAGCTCGGTTCTCTTCTGATAAGAGTCATCGTCCAGAGTTACCTTCACTCCCGACCGCCGCCCCCGCCACAGCGTGTGCACCGCGGTACCCCTCCCCCCTCCAATCCTCCCCCACATCATTATTGACCCGAGTAATCCCGCTAGGACTGCGCCAATTGACACGAACTTCTGCCCGCTCTCACTCGATGTTGCCAATTCCGACCGGCGCGTTTCCTTCGTCTGTTTTCAGGAATGAGCAGGATTTGAAATCCAAGAATCTGATAGGCTCAGGTGGTGTTTTTAAACTAGACACAGACATCCGATTAATCCATGTTGAATTTCCCACCTCTCATTTAAACAGGGCTGCCGTTTTGCGTATAATCAATGCTATTTTTTTCTATTCACCGATGATTCCACTGGTTGAGCAAAGATTACACATTTCAGTCCAGTGTATGACTATAATGCACTAAAATACTGGCATCTGTAATCTTTCCTCAATCGGTGGAAACGCCGTTAATTAATTAAAGTTTTTAAAAGTAATCGACGACTCCATCGGTTGAGGAAATAATACAGATGCGAGTATTTTCGTACATTACAGCCATACACTGAACTGAACTGTGTAATCTTTTCTCAACCGGTGGAATCATCGGTGAGTAGAAAAATAGCATTGATTACACGCAAAACGGCAGCCCTGCATTTAAACTGTCTATTAAGGTGATCTGGAAAAAAGAGCTAAATTTAACTAATTTATTCTTAAAAATTTGGACACCACTTAGTAAAAACTGTTAGTTTGACAATTTAAATTAGTTAAACTAACTCCGTACCGTGTAATTCAACAATTTTTTAAGTATTTAAAATACTTCAACCAACAGTTTTAAGTGGTGTCTATACTTTTCACTAATTCAGCGTTTTTTGTTTTTTCAGTGTGGTTCCGACAAAACTTACTTACAGTTAGTGAAAACAGATCAGAGCTGGCTGCGATTAAGTACTATGACTTTCAAAAGAAAGAACCCGGGTCGAAAATTTTACCATTTTAAATCTCGGCAACCTTTAAACAATTTTGCAGCCCCCTCCCCCCCAATGATGGTCCGAATAATCACTGGGGAAGGGGTAACCATACAGAACTATAACTCAGTTTCACTACTATTTAAACAATAATAAAGGGAAGTGTCGGGCGAGTTAAATATCAAACATGTTTACAACATTATTGCTCAATAGATTTCAAGCGTAACATTTTAATTTACTCAGGTAACCCTTCAAAAAAAAACTTGCTTTATGTTTGGCTTGACTGGCCGAAAGGGGAAAGAAAATACGTAAAAACTGAAAGCGAAAACTGAAAAGAAAACTAGAAGTGACTCAATCAAAATTTTACGGTTTCCTGCTTTGTTAGAGCGATCTTCAGATCCGATAGGGGCAAACCCCAAACGCGAGTATAGTTAATAATTTAAGCAAACACTCATTTTTTTCCCCCGCCCGTTCAATTCCAACCTAGATAATTCGGAAATCGTCAATGGAAAGCGGCATTCTAGAAACGGAATCGTTAATATTGAAACATCTGACAAACACAAATACAGACACGCATCAAACACAGCGGATATAGGAAATGGTATGGCGCAGAAGACTAAAAACACGCACACTTGCGCACGAAAAACACGCTGAAAGAGAGACGACGAGATGGATTGTAAATCACCTTTGGGTTCCCTATTCAAGACACCGGTCATTCAATAAAAGGGAGCGTTACTCACACACACACACACACACACACACACAGGAAAAAAAAGAGAAAAAACCATAGGTCGAAGGAAAGAGATAGGAAGACAAAAATTTGGAAAATAAAGACACCTGAAAACGGTGTTACAGCACCATCGGCCATCGACCAAGGGAGTCAGTCAGCCGAATAGAAGAAAGTCAATTACACGACCTTTTACGAAGAAAGGGACGAAGAAGAAGACATAGAGAGGACACACTCACACACGCTCATATTAAAGTCGCCGAGCCACAACTATTGAAAGGGATCCCGACTATCCTGCTCTAATATATTCCTCACTTTCTGCCAGATTTACAGGGTCTCGCCTGTGCCTGTCCGAGACACAATTGCCCCGTCGACGATTTATTATATTTTTTATTTCTTTATTTATCCCTCTTATGTATTTACGTCTATTCCCAATTCCTTTGCCTATACACCTTTCTTCATTCGCGCCAACCGACATTAGAATGAGAAAGAGAGAGAGAGAGAGAGAGAGAGAGAGAGAGAGAGAGAGAGAGAGAGAGAGAGAGAGAGAGAGAGAGAGGGTTGGGGGGACGGGGGCAATTTAAAAAAAAAAAAAAAATTGGACTGGGGGATACTAAAGGTTGCAAAAGCTATTGCTGCCACCCCCCCCCCCCCATGACTCTACCGAACGGCAGCACTGACAATAATCGTTGCTAGTAATTCGTCTTTCTCCCTTTTTTCGCCTAATGGGGCTATTGCACACTTTTGGTATAAGCGATTGAATAGTCGATTAAGGCGTAAAAACCTCAAAAAATAACGATAACGGCACTAAAAACTTCCAAAATCCACTCCTAAACTCAATAAACGCAGTTATTTGCGGGAGCGTAATGGTGGCCGAAGGCACTAACAATGGGAGATTCCCATCTGACAATTCTGAAACTCCATCAAGAAGTGGCCAATAAGAGACTACTTTCATTTGACACCGGTGTCACTTGGTGTTGCGGTACCATTCATCGGATGTGGATCATCACTCTGATGACTAATTACTCTGTGAATCATCCTTGTCAGCATAGAAAGAGTGACGAAATTAAGATAGGAATCTCCTATTGTTAGTGCCTTCGGCCACCATTACGCTCGCGCAAATAACTGCGTTTATTGAGTTTAGGAGTGGATTTTGGAAGTTTTTAGTGTCGCCATTATTATTTATTGAGGATTTTACGCCATAATCGACTATTAAATCGCTTATAGCAAAAGTGTGCAATAGCTCCATTGGACGCATGAGTTAGAAAAGGATGGATAGGCGCACACGTACAATAATCTTTGGCGAATTTTCAATTTTTGATCGTTTAAATCAAAGCATAACTTTCCCACGGCTAATTTAGTTTGCTTTTGAAAAGTTCCTTATTATACCTTATATTATCGACTTGTTATCAGACTTATCATATTGTAAGTATATTATATATCGAGTGAACACTCGATCTCATTTTCTTTAATTTTCATTGAGTAATGCCATAAGTAATGTTGACAAATCCCAAAGATTATCGGTATAGGTGCGCCTAAACTTCTGAAACTACCTCTAGCAAGGGCCAAGTTCGGACCCAGGGATTTGTCCTTCTGTCTCTTCGCCAATTTAATCGCATGCATTGGGAAACGACAGAAATAGGGGTTAAAGTCACGTGACAGCCCTACTCTACTTCAGAAAGGAGCTCTCTACTCGTGGTAGTCGAGACGTTCGGTTGAAAATTGAGATGAATTTAGGAACGGATTTCTGGAAGGCAAAAATCTACACGAACGGGAACAGATCCGGAGCGTGTCACAGGAGAGACCAAACGGCGAACACAGCCGTGCTTGAAGCGAAACGACTTCAACTTGCCAATTACTCATTTCAACTTTTGAACTTATTGTTAAGCATGTGAATGAGGAAAATCGTGCTTGCGACCTTCGGATTTTGGGAGCTATTGTGTCCAGGTTAGCAAATTTATTGCTTAGAGGTCCAGACAGCTGGTGACTAACAAGGGGAGGCTCAGAAGTCGCCGCCTCCGATTTTGAAAACAATTGCACGAAAATGTAGCTAAAGTAAAACTATTAGACCCGTGTTTCTCACTTTTTGCCAATGGGCCTTCCTAAAGCGTCAGGAATTTTTTAAAAGTTTCCGAAATTCACGTAAAAACCCGATCGGAGAGCGTTCCGAATATTTACGTGTGTATTTCGGCAACTTTGAAAAAATTCCTGACGCTTTAGGAAGGCCCATTGGCAAAAAGTGAGAAACACGGGTCTAATAGTTTTACTTTAGCTACATTTTCGTGCAATTGTTTCCAAAATCGGAGGCGGCGACTTCTGAGCCTCCCCTTGTAAGAGAATATTCGAATATTTAACAATTTTCATTGTGATTGATTTCATTTTTTTTTTTTATTGCCCACAAACTATTTAATTGACTTCCTGACGATCTTCTGAAAAAAAAAAAAAAAAAAAAAAACAGTATCTCTGCTTTGTTGTAAAAAGAAAGTCAATCTCTGGCTGAAAAGTGAGAAGTTTTACTATATGGTACCCTAGATAGTTCCCGTTATTTCGTTTATTACATATTATTCTTTACTTTTTATTTTATATTTTTACTGTCCTACTAGTATTAGTATTATTATTATGTTTTTATTTTTTTCAGTTATTCTAAGTATTTTGAAACTTTTTGAGTCAAATTTTTCTATTGTGTTATCAGTATTATTGTGAGCATTTACAGTGTTATTATTGTTAGAGTTTTTTTTTTGTCTCTCAGCCATCTTGTTTGTCGCCCAACACAAGTTTTATTTAGGGGTGTCAAATAGAATTTGTTTTGCTGTTATTTTATAATTTTTATAAGAGTTTTGAATGCATACAAATAAAATAATTAAAATTAAAATTCTTATTTTTGTTACTTTCATTTTAATATTATTCCTCTGTTATTACTTTAAGTTTTTGGTGAACCTGCCACTCGAGCTAGCCCGCAACAGGGGAAACTTGTCTTCACTTTATCTTTATTCCTGTTAAACTTGTAACTTAACTAAATAAAGAATTAAATAAAAAGAAGATTAGGCTGAAAGACTGTAGAAGGCAAAAAAGGAAAAAGACCAAGAGGCCTCAGGAAGGCTGATCAATAATTCGGTAATTATTAATTAATTTTAAGTGAGATCAGTCACAAAAATTTTGAAACTAGGTGTTTCGAAACCAAACACACCTTACTACAAAATCATTCGAAGGGAGACTAAATGTAACTCTGATGTAGACACACAATACTTGAGTAGTGAGTAATTATTTATAATTCCTCAATTTCGCGTAAAGGTTGATGAAATGAATGAGGCTAGGTTAGAAAAGCCCTTTTTGTTCAGCAGTTTACCTAATTACATCATTCTGAAATAAAGGAATTATTCATGTGTACCTATCCTTAACTTCTTAGATCATTGGATTGCTTGCTTTATGAAATCCTTATTAAAGCTTGATCGTGGAACAGAATAATTGATAAAACTGGAAAATTAAAAATCTTTAGAATTTTTCGAACAATATTTCTATTTTAATGCACCATAATGAAAACTAATTTGGGGGCTTCGGCCCTTCAAGAGCATTTAAAATCATAAGGTCAAAATCTTTAGGGCAAGTTTTGTTTTGTCTTGAAATAACAATATTGAAAGTTCTCGTCATATACTATCTGTTCTGTTGAACAATTTGTATTCTAACTGTGCCCAAATTAACTAATTTAAGATGTGTAGTTGGATAATATTTTGCCAATAGAAGCAAAGATAGGAAAGAATTTCTAGTTGGAATTCTTGTTTGTTGAAGGGGCAATTTCACGGATTGAGAATAAAGTAGGTACTTGATACAAGTTTTAAGGTTCAACCATTGAGTGTGACAAGAGGACATTGGTGGTAATTAAAACCGCCGCCTAAATTTGACTCACTCAGAATGAAAATAACCTGCATTTTACGGAAATTCTGCAGAAAAGAGAGAGGGCCTCTGTTGTAGTGTACAGTGACATATGCTCTTGGACACTCTTTTACTTGGACTGAAATATTTGAGATTTATAGAAACTCTCTAAGATGTTCTTATTTTTGGTAAACCTTTGGTGAATAAAATAACTATCAAGATGTGAAGAAATCCATTGAGAGCATGACATGAAATTTAAGCCGTGAGAAATGCTGTCTTCATGGTTCATAATAATATGTACCACTAAGAACTTGGAGTAAACATAAGTATTAGAGGAGTGCAAATAGATCTTGAACTATGATTGTCCCCCACACATCATTAACTTATCAATATTTCAACAGCGCATTTGCGTGGTATGTAAATTATTATGAATGCACTTTGCCAAGGGATAACGCAAAAACATGCATTGTAAGTGACATTCGTATTTTGTATTTAATGACCAAGTTTCATAAGTTTTGAGTTCCGTGAAGCTTTGGTTCATAAGTAGCTTGCCCTCAGAAAAAAAAAAACACAAGTGGTCAGCTCTTTCAAACTAAGGAAAACGGAAACCTCGACTAAAAATAACTGGCCAAAGATTTGAAGAGTAAAGGATGGGTTTTTGCCTTAATATAAACAACTCTTAAAATTTGCAGTAATGCTTACCGATTTCCACACTGTACATATGTACGCGAAGAGGTTAAGAAACAAGTCTCGAAATATTAATCCAAAGGAAAAAGAGGCGAGATGAATAAAATCCAAACAGACGTGCTGCAGGTGCAGGTTTTAACATGCCGAAGGAAACACACACAACACAGAAACACGGGGGTACAAAAAATTAAAAAAAACCACACCTCGGCACCAGTTTCATAAAACGCGAGCGTTGTCGGTAAAAGATAAATACATAATGGCTTCGATTCAAAAGACCGATTTGCAAAAATTTAAAAAATTAACACTTGTAAACTAAAATTAGGTGCCGGGAATAATTACATCCCATCCAGATTTGAGTAGAACAGAAAACATGACACTGTCGAAATGAACTCTCACATCATTTGATTTTCGAATCTTCTTTCGGATTTAAAATAATAGGGGGGGAAAACACACTTCTAATCACTAATATCGGGGGGTTAGAATTAGAGTAAACACTTTCAACGAGGAATATAAACGTGCTGCATACGAATTGTGCACAAAAATGATGGAATTAAAAAGTAGTATCGGTTAAACAAACACATGAAAACACAACAGAATGACACGGGTTATGAATGAGTGGCTCCGGGACGCGCACTACCTTCCCCGTCGGTATCCGCACTCAAACTGAATGGCTTGGATGCCAAGATGGTGGACGCAAGCATTTCGGCGTTGTCAAACTTCTCATAAGAAATACACCGGCACAGCGTAAAACTGACGCATCCCGATTCCCAATCGGCCGCCCGCTTGCCCCTTGTAATGTCATGAGATCGGTTCGTTCCCTTTACCGTGCTCAGCGCATGGCGTGCATGGCGCTCAGGTTGCACCTTCCACCTTCTTCAATACCGCGTCGCGTCTTATAGACCTTCCGTACGCAGAATCTACAGGTGAAAATGTACATATGTATATCTCCCTTCGCACCCTCCGCAAGACTTTTAACACAGTTTGATTACATCATTTCAGACCGATGAATATTATGATAATTATGTGGCTTCGAACTTCAAAGTTTATCGCGTTTCGTTTCGCTTTGTTTCTATACATATTTATCCATTTATCCATCATCTATGTATTTATCCATTTTTTGTATTGACTAATTTTGTTAATTCTATAAAAAAATAAAAATTATATATATTATTAAAAAAAAAAAAAAAAAAAAAAAAAAAAAAAAAAAAAATCTAGTTTTCTAGCTGGAAAATGGATGTTTAATAGAAATGTCATGCTTAGACTTTGATTTTTGAGACACTCTGCAATTTGACTGACATTTCTACAGAAATCGTTTACATGGAATAAGGGGGCCGGATTTACAAAAATATTTTGAGATTCCCATCTTCTGTCTCGGGAAAATATTCCATCACTTATAAAATCTAGGAGAGCCCAATTCAACTCATTAAACTAAAATCATTGAGAATTACTCAATAACCCGATATGATTTTCCAATTCGGGGTTTTACAGAATACATTTTTGTGGAGTATTAAAGGTTTGACTAAATCTGAATTGTTGATAATACGCTTAAAAAAAAAAAAAAAAAAAAAAAAAAAAAAAAAAAAAGTCTCATCGGCAGAATTTGCACCTTTGGAAATTTTTCAGATAGCTAGCAAATGAATAAAACAATAAAACATTCGTGTTATTTTTATCATACTTAAAAATGGCCCCACTGTAAACACTTGAAAAAAAAGGAAAGTTTCAAGATTGATCAAAATTGGCTGAGAAATAAAGAAGGAAACTTTTGAGGACGGAACTTTCTTCTGGCTTCGATAGTACCCAATCTATATTTTTCCTATCTTCCAAATCGATCATAGTCCTTACATTGCACGAAAGTGTAGTGGGGCTTGTTTCTTTCAGCTTTTCTACTTCGAAGATTATACGGAAGTTAAATGTAACATGGTTGCTCCTCGTGAAATTTGACAGTTACGACGTTTTGCCATTTAAACCTACGTAAAATCGATCTTAAAGTTGAGACAGATCGTCTCTTAACCCTTGTGAGCCTAAGGGGGGGGTACATTTGTACCCCAGGCCAGTTTTTTTGACGCCATTTTGTCAAAACTGCTCAACATTTTTTGGGACTTCATGACATTTTAAGTTAGGATACTTAGAACACGTCCACCAAATTTCATTAAAGGGGACGTACACCTTAAAATCAACATTGGCTTAATCGATAGAGGAAAGCGAGACATGAACGATGGTGAAATCCGTTTGTCGAAATTCGTCTTCGTTGCGAAGATACAGCCGCCGAAAGATCCGGCGCTGACGTCATCTGCTCCAACCGCACGATGCGGTACCATTGCGCTTAAGGGAAACGCAGCGCCCGCGCCGCTCCCCCTCAGTTTGTGAGGTTATCGACACTCCAACGTAAAAATCGCTAAGGACCAAAATTGAAGAACAGCAAATTTCCTTTCCAACTGAGTTTTTGACTTTTCTCCAGAATTATTTTTAGCTGAGATGTGAACGAAAACGGCAAAACTTCGGATTCCGTTCGAATTTCTGACGTTCCGCGTTCTCAAATGGCCGCCTCTCGAGTCGCTCAAAGTTTACTTATGAAAACTACTGATGGACCATTGTTGTAGGAAGTTTTACGCTCTTCAAATTTAGTCCTTAGAGTTTTTTGCGTACGGTAAGCCGTTGGCCCGCAAAATGCGAATGAAAACAAAAAAATTGCCGCTTTTTTAATTCCAACACGCATTTGTGAGTAGTTTTTTCCTATTTTCTGTGACAACGGTCAATTTTTGATGGAAAGTTATAAGGGGTGAAGTTAAAGAGCGCAAAATTTCCTATCGATTCATTACATAAAAATTTCGAATATGCGTTTTCTGACCGAGAAACTATCATTTTTGGTGATTTTCAAAGTCATTATTACCAGATCACTTCTTCCACCGAGTAAACAATCCGGACTGCATAGTAAGTAATTGACGTAAAGCTGCTAGTAATGACTATCGAGAACTACTTCTTCTAATTCGATCCCATAGTTACGTCAGGGGTGCATCCCGTGAAAATATGCCGAGTGACGACACTTGGTCCAGACTGCGCGGGCGGAGTCATGTCGTCCAGACGTCCTAGCCTGTGAAATGAAGGGTTGAGAGTAACACATTCATAGTCAGCAGTTTTGACTGTGCGAACTTTCTCGTCCTCCACGCAGAAAATACTTTCATCGTCTGTTGGCATCCCATTACAGTGATTCCGGCATTGACACCAAACATTGAAGCTATAATTGTTTCGACACCCGTCATTATATCTCCATTTACTGTATGTCTTGAAATTCTAAAATCACCGAAAATGATAGTTTCTCGGTCAGAAAACGCATATTCGAAATTTTTATGTAATGAATCGATAGGAAATTTTGCGCTCTTTAACTTCACCCCTTATAACTTTCCATCAAAAATTGACCGTTGTCACAGAAAATAGGAAAAAACTACTCACAAATGCGTGTTGGAATTAAAAAAGCGGCAATTTTTTTGTTTTCATTCGCATTTTGCGGGCCAACGGCTTACCGTACGCAAAAAACTCTAAGGACTAAATTTGAAGAGCGTAAAACTTCCTACAACAATGGTCCATCAGTAGTTTTCATAAGTAAACTTTGAGCGACTCGAGAGGCGGCCATTTGAGAACGCGGAACGTCAGAAATTCGAACGGAATCCGAAGTTTTGCCGTTTTCGTTCACATCTCAGCTAAAAATAATTCTGGAGAAAAGTCAAAAACTCAGTTGGAAAGGAAATTTGCTGTTCTTCAATTTTGGTCCTTAGCGATTTTTACGTTGGAGTGTCGATAACCTCACAAACTGAGGGGGAGCGGCGCGGGCGCTGCGTTTCCCATTAAGCGCAATGGTACCGCATCGTGCGGTTGGAGCAGATGACGTCAGCGCCGGATCTTTCGGCGGCTGTATCTTCGCAACGAAGACGAATTTCGACAAACGGATTTCACCATCGTCCATGTCTCGCTTTCCTCTATCGATTCCCGTGCTTAACTCAACTACGATTTTAGGGTGTACGTCCCCTTTAATTTTTATGAATTTTTGTCGATATTATAGAAATTTAAAGTGTTGGGGAACAAATATTCCCCCCCTTCGTCCTGCCAGTTTTAAGTTTGGAACCATCTATTACAGTGAATTTTACGGAAATTTTATGTAGATTAAGAATATTAAGTCAGATCATTGAAAAAAAATTGGAAATTTATCAAAAATGGAAAAATAAGATGGTACCTCATTTCATTTTTTCCATTTTTTTATTTTGACATTTTTTTTAAAAGTAGGTGTAAATTTGGCAACATAGCAAAAATTTACTCAAATTTCACATAAATTACTCTCTTAGGGTACTAATTACATAATCCATCCATTAAAGTTTCAAAATTATTGATACTGACTGTGCTGCATGAAAATATCCTTGGGGTACAAAAATACCCCCCCTTAGTCCTTTGTGTTACCGAAATAACTTAGGCTCACAAGGGTTAACCCTCTAATGACCAGGTTAGTTCAAGAGAACACTACTCCTCCGTTTATATAGGGACGGTAGTTAACTCTTCGTACTCGGGGGAGTTGGAATTGCCTATACGATGAATTGAAGGCGCCAGACGAGACCTTATCTTGTAGCGTTTTCAACTATAATAATTGCTTTTATTCGGAATGAAAACTGAAACATTGAGTAATAGAATAGAGGATAAAAACGAGTATATTCGGGCTTGGTCCATAAGGGGTTAAAGAATCGATTTTTTCAATCGAGAAAATCCGTTGTTGCCAAATTGAACGGAACGTCGCGTCACTCACTCTCCTGGATAAATTTAGTATCACGATTGAATTCAAAGGCGTCTCTTGATTTAATACTTCCGCTCCTGTCCTGACTTGATAGCGCGCGCCTTACCGCCTTTGCCTCTGGCGCCCCGCCCCCCCCCCCCCCCCCCCCCCCCCCCCCCCCCCCACTTATGCGCTCTCGGTGCAGCTTTGCTCCTTCCAGTCGTACTTCTGCCGTTTCACTGTACAGCATTTTCCACTCGATGCATCCGCACAATTACTGCACCGATTGCGTTCGTCTTCTGCGTGGAACACTAATGATATGCACTTATGACTGGTTCATTTTCGATCCATACGCTCTGTGTACACGGACAAGACCCCGCTGCAGTGATGCACTGCGACGCTCTCACTGTGTATAGAATATACAGGGTGTTGATTAAAATGATTTCCTCTTGACTTTCTTCGGTTACGGTTATACGAAATTTGCAAAATCGCTGAAACACTCGAATGGGGCTATTGCACACTTTTGCTATAAGCGATTTAATAGTCAATTATGACGTAAAAACCTCTACAAATAACGATGGTGGCACTGAAAACTTCCAAAATCTACTCTTAAACTTAATAAACGCAGTTATTTGCGCAAGCGTAATGGTGGCCGAAGGCACTAACAATAGGAGATTCCTATCTTAATTTCGTCACTCTCTCTATGTTGACAAGGATGATTCACAGAGTAATTAGTCATCAGAGTGATGATCCACATCCGATGAATGGTGCCACAACACCTAGTGACACCGGTGCGCGGTGTCAAATGAAAGTAGTATCTTATTGGTCACTTCTTGATGGAGTTACAGTATTGTGATAGATGGGAATCTCCCATTGTTACTACCCTCAGCCACCATTACGCCCGCGCAAATAAAAGCGTTTATCGAGTTTAGGAGTGAATTTCAGAAGTTTATAGTGCTGCCATCGTTATTTGTGGAGGTTTTCACGCCATAATCGACTATTAAATCGCTTACAGCAAAAGTGTGCAATAGCCCCATTGTTCGATTATTTCGCACCTTTTAAAGGGGTTACCTATTTTGGATCCTTCCCGGGAGCGCCGAACGGGGTAACCCCCTCCCCCTCCCCCTGAATCCAATATTTAAAATGGGGACTCCCCAGTTTTTATTAAATATTTGGAAAGGAAAAAAATATTCTAAGACTTTTAATACAATCCGGAAGTCGATATCGTTTTTGGTTCTCGATAAATCGAAGGTCGAAGTTCGATATGGACTCATTTTCGAAAATTCTTAACTCACCTTTAAATGATCCAAGTTAATAAAACTTTAGGTCTAAAATCTGCAGAGCAAGTGATTTTGAGATGAAAATACAATGTTCCCAAAAAAATTACTTAAAGGGCGTTTTTGAGCCCCTCCTCAACACACTTCCATAACTTCAACAAAAGGTCAACATTATGAGAGGCTGAAAAAAGAAACGACTTCGAAATCCAAAAAACGCTATAACACGAAGTTGATTATTTTCAGAGGGTCACTGATTTTCAGAACTCTCCGAGAGGTGGGGGTGGGGGGTCACCTGTTACCCCCCTCCCCCCTTCAAGCTATAATTTCAAACCATAGTATCAAATCCTGCTTTGTAATATATCGTTTAGAAGAGAACGTTTCTAGCCAAACATTTTGATGCAAACTGAAAGTCTAAATCGTTTTTCGTTTTCGAGATATCGAAAGTCAAAGTTTTACGAAAAGAGAACTGATAATAATTGTTGAAAGGTCGAACCAAATCTGATATTTTGTAACCATAAAATGAGTGCTATGTTATTTGTCTAGACATTTTACAAGTAGCTTGTAAAATGCCTATAAATATGTGATCACTTGTGACTCATGTATTTTACAAAATTTCAGTATTTTAATAATTTTAATGTAATCATTCATTGTTTCTTTTCACAAGAGTATATTATTCTCTGCTCTTTTCAGAGTCCTATTGTGTTCCCTCTTATTTATTCAATCTGTGACAGATTATCTGCTCATTTTTGTTTGATTACATCATAAAACACCCATGTTTTCTCCGATTATGTAGTACATACGTATCTAATACTTTGCAGACGTATGTAATGTACTATGTAGAGTATAGGGCAAAGGTCTCGTGACTCAGATGCGTTAAGAAAATGTGGAACTCCCCTCCCTCCACACCCATGAGACTTTCGTCGCAAGATGAGATACTGTGACCTTTGGTTGTAGATGACGCTTTCAAAGTCGTTAATTTCTCGACTACCTACTCGCATTAAAAGCACATTGCGCAAGTGCAAATAACAGTAATGAACTTTTTTGTAGTGATTTCTTATTTTAGAAGCAATGATCTAAAAATCAGTGAGTAAACAATAAACAGGCTTACAATATCTTGTGAAGATATATTAATTAATTGAATTATAAAAAACAAACAAATAAAAATGAATTGATCGATTTGCTTAGTACCCCCTTTTTTATTTTTTAAACGATGCCAAAAAGCCCTTTCAAACTGTTCCCGCATCATCAGAGCGAGGTTAAAACACCAATGTAAAAATCAATAAGAGAATAGAGCTCTTGCAAACTTTTGCTACAAGGGATTGAAGAGTTGATTCTTGCATAAAAACCTGCGTGAAAATGACGATTAGCAAACACTAAAAACTCACATTTACTCTCAGAATCGGGCTTAATGGCGGAGAGACGCAGGTAATCAATGCAACGTCAACGCCTTCGAAACTTTGAAAGCAAATTTATTTACATGAATCAAATCGTTAATGGGTGGCACCTCCATCTGAACTACTGTAAATACAGGGTGTTCCGTTTATGTAAACGCGGCCGGAGCTAAAAGGGGTTAAAGCGTGGTGAGGTGCAACGCGACGCACAGTGGAGCGATTCAATAGGAGGGTCGCGGACATTGAATATATTACTAAAAATCAAAATTTGAATGTTTTTACCGCCAAAAAACAAATCGTATGTAGGAAATTTTACAATAAAACCAATAAAATCACTTTCCAACGTTTACGTTGCGTGTATTAAGAAATAAATACGCATTTAAAGTCACCTCGCCATGTCTGGGCTTTCCCATTGACTCGCCCCACTGTGCGACGGGATAACCCGCGGTCTCCGACCAAAAGCTGCGTTTGCATAATAGAACAGGATTCACAAAGGGAGATCCCTGCAACTTAGTTTGTTGGAGCAGCCTTGCCATTTTATCATATAATTATTATTATTCCGAAAATGGGTCTGTCGCTGTCGCTATAACTTATTTTGCCACAGCGTTATAAAAGGTTGATTCCTATGTAAAACAGTGGCGTGGACAGGAATTTTTCTAGGGGGGTCCCGGGTCCGGAATCCGAAAATTGTCAAGGATTGGGGGGGGTGTCCAAAGATACTAATTTGATAAAATTTGTCTGAAGACGCAAAGAACGACATTTTTTTTAGGGCAAATTCTGATAACAAGGGGGGGGGTCAACACTCCCTAGACCCCTATCTCCCCTCTGGCTGCGACACTGATGTCAAATCAGTTGAAAATCACTTTGAAAGCATCGAAAAGTCTCAAAAATCCACTCACAAACTCGACTGATGCGTTTAAGAAAATTCAAAGATGGCGGTCGAATGGAGGAAAAATGGAGGAGTCTCATCGAATTGCAGCCTTGTCGATAATAAATAACTTTTCTCAGCGTATAGAAAAGTTGCGAACAGAAGGCCCCCCCCGCCTCCCCCCTCCCCCGTTGACCTGCTCATTCGATCGCTGAATCTTGGAATTTTGTTTAAAGGAGCATTTATTGGAATTTCAGGATTTAATTTTGGTACTTTTTGATTTTCTCAACGTTATTTTCAAGTGATTTTCCATCCTCGTCTATACTTGGACTAGTAACACGGAAAAAAAAGATCAGTGAAAATAACCATACGGATACCTGATTTTGGCACCTGCTAGATGTTATGGTAAACTTGACCAAAAGTATGGTACATTTACCGATACTTTGAGTAAATTCGACATGCAATCAGGTAACATCATCTAGTACCTAGTCAAAACATAGTATACTTCTGGTTAACATTACCATAACATCTAGCAGGTGCCAAAATCAGGTATCCATATGGTTATTTTCACCGTAGTTTTTTTCCGTGAAGGTAGGCAGTACGCATCGCACAAAATACAATTGAGGATGTCTCCGGAAGATGGGTCCATATATATAGTTCCAGCGGCGTCGCGTGCAATTTGGCAACAATGTGTTCTATCCATTTAAACTCATGTAAAAGATCGAATTCAGGGGGTGCACAGTGCACAAGGAAAATTCGATGAATTTAATGAGTTTTAATGTAGCAGTTGCATTGTTGTCAGATGGCACGCGACGCCACTGTATAGTTCCATCCAACAACAAAAGTGCTCATCCTCGAGACTTGTGCATCGTGAGCAAATGGAGGTTTTTAGTTGAAGAGCAAACCTGTTGTTTCATGTATTTATGTATTTTTCCTCCGGAAACCTCCTCAATTTCACATGTTCAATCAGGTGCGTTGAGAGTTGCATATATTCTGTTTCGGAGGATCTTTAGTCCCACCAGTTAAATTAGCTTGGATGTGTTGAAGTCCCTTGATGGGCATCTTGTTTGGGGGTACCGATAGGACGTGTATGCATTTGAAAGGAGTCGACCGCCAGAGCGAGTTCGGAGGTTAACCCTTTTTATATCATTCCCTTTTATGAAAAATAATGTTTTCTAGAGCGCCTTCGAACCATTGTGTATGCAAAATCAGGACGGCAGAGAAGGAATATTTAACTACCCACATAACAATGGCGTATAGCGTGCAATTTGGCAACGTTGTACTGTGTCCATTTAAACCCACGTGAAAGGTCGAATGCGAAGGTGTTTACCGAACACCCAATAGTTCGATCTTTTCCATGAGTTCAAATGGATTTGGAGAGGATTTGTGGGACGTTATGTCGAGACAGCTCGGAGGCAGCCTTGACCGAAATCTCTTACGGACGTTTTTCACACAGGCTCGGTTTGTTTCCCTCACCTTTTCAACCTTTAAATTGTTTAAAAAAAAAAAAAAAAAAAAAAAAAAAAAAAAAAAAAATTGTAACAAACATATTTGAAATTGGGTATGAACGAAAGTTCGAGGGTTTTAGAGTGTCCAGCTGGACATGGAAATCGATATAACTGTTTCTTCTGGAAGGATTTGCACCATAAAAAAACTGACACATAACAGAAATATATGCAAAATTTCTCACCTGGATAGTTGTATTAGAACTCAGTGTCCAGATAGACGCTCTAAAACACTTGCACTTTTGTTTATAACCATAATTTCCACTGGACCAATTACAATTTTTGATTTAACCCTTAACTGCAGATGAGCCCAGATCTGGAACAATTACTTTGAAGCCTTATCTAAAAGTAGGAGACTTTAGTTGTACTGTCGCTGCATGGTGGGTCACATGTGGAACAGATACTAAACGAGTAAGAATTGTCGATTTTGTCCTAGAGCGCGCAGCACAGGATAGAGAACGTGCAGAGTGGTTGAAAATAGCTCACTGAAAATCTGATAGAGATTTTCCGATTTTCATTGTTATGTTTGGGAGTAACGCAGGGGTACCATATACCAAAAAAAAACAACTATTGAAACTTACTAACTTATTTTTTACTACTTTAATTATTTTTTTTTTTTTTTAGCCTGAAAACTTTATTTTCAGTTGCATGGATACCTAAATGCGGGTAAGGCCATATTTGGAAAAATTAATATTCACGCTCTTTATTATAGAAATATAATGGAAAGAATTTTTTCACTATTTTTCCCTGTCTCAAGGATCAAAATTGTACTGAAAAAAAATTATTTCATTGAAAAAAAAAATCATGCAGTAAAGGGTTAAGATTAAAAAAAAGTGAGGCCTAACAAACCAGATTCAGATCACCTTGCTGTCACACTTTGAGATAGGACTTACAACATGTATCAGCCAGTGGCGTAGCGTGCAATTCGGCAACGTTGTATCTGTCTATTTAAACCCGTGCAAAAGATCGAATCCGAGGATGTTCACCGAACACCCAACAATTCGATATTTTTAAAGGGTTTACATGGAAAAAGTACAACGTTGTCGCTACGCCACTGGTATCAGCCTCTCTCAGAGCTGCCGATTTGCGTAGATTTAATGACATTTTGAAATTCACCGGAGATTCCACCGGTTGAGAAAAGATTACAGAGTTTAGTTCAGAGTATGTCTGTAATGCTCGAAAATACTAGCGTCTTTTATCTTTTCTCAACCGGTATATTTTAATTAATTAACGGCGTTTCCACCCATTGAGAAAAGATTGTAGATCAGAGTATTTTTGTGCGTTACAGTTTTACTCTGAACTAAACTCTGTAATCTTTTCTCAACCGGTGGATTCTTCGGTGAATTTCAAAATGTCATTAAATCTACGCAAATCGGCAGCTTTGGGCCCTCTCTATCGCTTTAGCTCGTTCGTCGGCTCACTTACTAATAAAATTCTCATCAAGAGACTCTATAGGTTGTGCCTGAAATCTGGCAAAAGCGCGCGAAGGGCCTCAAAATTTAAAATTCAAGCGCACTAAAGCTTTCATTTAACTTGCGAGCAGATTACCTGCAAGTTCCAGCCTTGCCGCGCCACGCAGACCGTGCGGCATCGACATAGGGCCTTAACTCACCCGACCAGAGCGGCGGACAGTGGATCAAAGGATAGCATTTTCCGGAAATAATTTTATGAAATATAACCAAAATTATGATCAATAGACGACAGAATAACTAAGCAGTGGCTTGCCTATTAATTTTACAAGTTATATACTGCGCCAGTTTACGTGGTTTATGCAAGAAAATATCGTCATTCAAACGTTTTGGGTCGAAAAACAACTAAACTGTAGGGAACATCAATTAATAAAACTCTATAGTATAAATCTAATTAGTATTTAAGTGGCCCATAAGTTCTATATATAAAAAAAAAATAATTAAAATAATAACTAATCTCTGCACCCTACGAACACTTTCTCACATTGAATGTAATCTATGAGAGACCCTTAGACCCCCTTTAATATTCTGGGGGGACCCCCAGACCCCCCTTTGATATATTTTTATCCAGATCCAAAGATCCATTTTTGAAATATTTAGATTTTTTTTTTACTCATTTTCCCATTGATTTTCATGGAAACCATTTTTCATCCATAACTAACCTAAAAATTAAAATGTCAAAAAAAAAGAGAAATTAATAACAAAGTCCCTCTGGAATGTTAAAAGCAACATATCTGCGAAATTTGGATGCATATGGATCAATAGCTAAAAAGTTATGCTATGGGTTTCACGTTTTATGGCTACAGAGTACAGACAGACAGACGCCAAAGAAAGTGTGTGCATTTACACCTCCAAGCCTCTGCTTGGTTTTGCTGTAGGCAAATGGAGTATCAATTCTGATGTAAAACGCTGCGAAAGTAACGATGAGACCATTAAAAAAGTCTAAAACTCACTCCTCGCAGAGAAAACTTGATTTGAAATTTCGAGTGACCACCCTTGCATGCATGCATCAACCTTGGATTCGGACCCCAAACAAAAGAACAGGACATGAAATTAAGTGCCGTCTTCCTCGTTTATTACGTAACGTAGAACTTTTTGCTCATAGTGACAAAATGTGTATAAATGGACCTTTAATCCCTTCAAATTTGCTTTTTGAAAAGCAAATTCGTTAATCTCATTGTTCAAATTCGTAGGTTATGTTCTTTTGTTTGGGGTCCGAATCCGAGGCTGGAGCATACATGCAAGGGTGGTCACCCGAAATTTCAAGTTAAGTTTTCTCTGCGAGGAGTGAGTTTTAGACTTTTTTAATGGTCTCGTCGTTATTTTCGCAGAATATTACATCAGAACGGGTCTGTTGCAAACTTTTGCTACAACGATTAAGAATATTTAATCTAATGTAAAATCGCCTGAAAAGTCCATTGGTGGCATCAGAAAGTCATGAAATGCGATAACAACTTACAAGAGACGTTTAATGAAATCCAAGATGGCGGTAACATATCGAGCAATCTGTATGCATGCACCTTTAACATCCAAGGATTGCCAACGTTGACAACCTCACTGGAGGTAGAGGTTATGGGTTTGTTTACGTTGTGATTGGTTGTGATCGATATTGTGAGGATGGCTATCCTTGGATGTTCGTGGTGCATGCATACAGGTTGCTCAATATTTTACCGCCATCTTGAATTTAATTAAACGTCTCTCGTGAGTTTAATACTGCATTTTATGACTTTCTGATGCCACCAATGGATTTTTCACGCGATTTTACATGAGATTGAACACTCTATATAGTGCTGCAGCAAAAGTTTGCAACAGACCCATTGATAGGCCATTTGTCTACAGCAAAATCTTGCAAGAGCTCCACTATCATGATTTACTTAGTCGTATAGTGGGCCAAGGATCGAAACAAAATACCTTGAAAATCTCCTCGCCGTTGCACAATACTTTCTATTTTTCTAACTTTGTTAGTGATGAAAAAGTAAAAATTTGGCATGTCCAGGAATATCCATGTTTTATTCCTTAGTGCGGCGGCGTGGTAGGTAATTTTAGTTAGATTACTTGATTCGCGGTTGTCGCCAATTCTAACGCTTTAAAGTGCCGGGCCAGCCGCCAGGGCGTCTCGTCTGTTCCGTTCGCGGATAAGTTGTCACAGCCGTATTGTGTGTGGACAGAGGAAAAATTACCTCGCTCCCGAATGATCTAGTTCGTATACTTGCGCGAGAGCTAGCTCATCGCATATTCTGCTAATTTCCAAGCGCATTATAAATATTTAAATTTATTAAAATTGCACCGAAAAGTTTGCATCATATCTATTGCATTCGATACGCCACATTTCAAAATGCCTTATATATAAGTTTCAGTTCAATTTACAGTTTTGGACGGAACATTCCTTCGGTGGGGGAAACTCCACTGGAAGTAGGGTTTGTCCAAATAATGGATCTGTCCTATATTCCAAACTTTTGCTATAGCATTAAGGAGGGTAGATTCTTTGTGTGAGTGTGACGAATCTTGTTTATAACGTTGAGGGCACCAGAAAGTTCCAAAATCTACTCAAAAACTCAATAAATACGTTTTTAACAAAATTACAAGATGGTGGACGACAATGGGGGAGTTCCATCTAATCGCAACTTTCTATGCTTAGGATAAACAATGGCAAAGCGTGCAATTCGGCAAAGTTGCAGTTTGTCTATTTAAAACCATTAAAAAGATCGAACTATATAAGTGTTCGGTGAACACCTTCGCATTCGACCTTTAACTCGGGTTTAAATGGGTACAATACAACGTTGTCAAATTGCACGCTACGCATTTATCGAGTTTGTTACATGGGCGGAGCAAGCAATTAGGCAACTTTGGATTCTATCCATTTGAATAGATTCTAGAGGGCCATGGCCCAATTTCTAATCGATTGTTTCTCATACATTCAAATGGGAAGAATCCACAGTTGCCTAATTGCTGGCTCCGCCCATGGTTTGTTAGTGGATTTAGGAACTTTCTGAGGCCCTCAAAGTTATTGTCAAGTGATTTCACACAGAGGTCAACTTTCGATAGCGCTTTGTTGCAAAAGTTAGAAAGTTCCTTAAAAAAAAAAAAAAAAAAATGTTTCGAAGTACCCCTCTTTAATCGGGAAGGCATACTGTCCGGGGAAACCGAAAGAAACGAGAATAAATAAATGAGTGTATAAATAAATGAATAAATATGAGAGAGTAAACAGGTATGATACGTGTAAGTAAAGAGGCATGAAACAAAAGGAGTATGAAAAAAGACTCTGAAGCAAAATTGTCCGGAATCAGATTACGCATTACACAAAGTTCATTTCTACAGACAGAGCCCAATAATCTTACGAGAACGGTCGAAAACGCGTGAGCCCTTCAAAGAATAATTCATTTCCCTCGAGAAGCGTGATAAATTGAAAGTTCGAGTTTGTGAGTTTCGCGATTTTTTTCAGTTTTCATTTTTCCTTAGGATAATTTTCTTCAGAAGATGATTAATACCAAGTTAAGTCCTAATTATCTAATGGGATCCAAAATATGCAATAGGCAACAGATGGTATGAAGATTTGTTTTTATTGGTTAATCTACAAATCATATTAGGTCCTATCTATCTTCCTTTTTTCCTTAAAATAATTAACTCATGATGGTATTTACTGAATCATTATTCGCTCACTCTTCTGTGAAGAAGAGTTTTCTCACAAAAGCTCTAGATTTTATAAAGCCTCCCTCCCATTTCTTGAGCCTTCAAATTCTTCATTTTTTATGAACGTGATAAATATTAGTACTCCACTGCTTTCGGCAACCGAGCTGAAGTCCTAAAAACACTTTCAGGGAGGAGTGAAATTAAAGTTTTTTGATTGATAATTTTTTAATTCAGAGGCAAAGATCTAAGGAAGGTATCAATTTAAAACAATAATAATGACCCACTTTGTTGTGTTTTCTTTGGACCAAATTGAAGAAAAGTTAGGTCACTTTTACATAAAAACCAATTTTGGGATTTTTCAGTGTGTATCATTTTGCTGGACACAGAAAGTTCACATTTTTTAATTTTTTAACTTTTCCAACTCCAAGATGGTGTTTTTTGAGAAAAAAATCATAACCCTTCATAGCGCAGCGTTCCTCCGGTGGAACAATTACTTTATTACCCACTAGCAGCCAGTATAATCTAAATTTGACGTTGCTGCGCGTTGGGTCACTTACGGCACATATGAGAGGATTGAAAAATAGTTCACAGTCCCGAAAACAGAGAGCGCTACGTATGAGATCTCACATCAAATCATGAAAAATCAGGTCAACGGCAAAATTGTCACTTGAATCAAAAAACGTCTTTTCGTTATAATGACTGTCAATTATTTTTCGGTAATCATTTTAAAATTCCACCCAACAATTTTTTTTTTTTTTTTTTTTTTACCAAAAAAAGCAACTTTTAATTGAAAAAGAGTATGAAAATCTCGTATTCTTATATGCGTCCTAGCATGTTGAAAAAATGGCGGAAAATTACATTTTTGAGCATGTAGATAAAAAAATAACACAATGATTTTTTTTACTATTTTTCCCACTATTATAGGGTGACTAGATGAATTGAAAAATTCATGTTTCGTCAAAAAAGAAAAAATTGCGCAGTGAAGGGATAAAAGTTCAATCAATGTTGGGCATATATGGTTTGAAGCCAAGCCAATTGTTAAACGTAAACCAAGACATAAACATAATTAATTGTATACGCGAAATCATTTATTTTCAAAAAAAAAAAAAAAAAAAAAAAAAAATGATTTTCCTCTGTCACAGACGGCTGATCACGTTTGCCTTTGGAGGAAAACTAATTGGATTTTACTTATAGATTCAAATGCATGAATGTGACGATTTATCGTCACCATCAGGCAACACTGTTATCTTACTGTCATACGCTTAATACGCTCATGGTGTCATAATACCCCTGAATTCTCTGCACATTGCACAATGCACTTGGTCGGTCGGTCGGTCAGTCGCTGAGTTTTCTGCCGAGAGCGGGAAAGAGCTAGCAGACTACATATATATGTATATAGCAAGAGAGCCCTTGAGCCTCATTATTATGGCCCAACACGAAAGGACACTTCATCCGAATGTCAAAAGGCTCGGCCGCCGCGAAGAAAATCCCTTTTCCAGAACTGGCTCAGTGAGGGAATACGGAGGATGCAAGAGAAGGAATATAGAGATTAAACGTGGAAATAATTCTTGCAATCGATTGGGCATTCTGCCAGGATAGGATAGAACTGACCACTGCACTGGCGCAACCAGGATATCTTCCATCTCTCTCATTTCCCATTTGAATGTATGAGTAGGAAAAGGACAGAAGGAGGGGGTTTTATCCCTTTGTCCATCCTTGTCTAACATACGTTTCTTAATGGAGAAAAGAGAGAGAGATGAAGAAACTCTCGGTGCGCTACTGGAACTGACCGATGCAAAGGTGGAAGGGTCAAGTCAAGGGTCTCTCTTCGTTCTAACTCTGCCGGCCATGCCCCTGCCTCTCTTTTATTGAGGGCCTCAAAAATAAGGTTGCCATTTTTCGTGCATGCACTAAAAAAAAAAAAAAATAGTTAAAAAAGTACCCAACAAAAGGATTTGCTAAATTAACCTTTAATTTTGTTAAATTAACAACTAAAATGCTAAATCAGTAATTCATTTTGTTAGCTTAACAACTAATTTGCCCAACCAGCAAATCAAATAGTAAAAATAACAATTTTCATGCTGGAATAACAAATTAGTAAGTAAAATCGGCAATTTATTTTGCTGATATAACAAGCTGAATTGTTAGATCAACTTATTTTTTTATAAGTTTTGTATTTTTTTTTACTATTTAAAATTGCTAAATTGACAATGTCTACATTTTGTTGAAAAAACACCATTATATGTATGGTTGATTGAACAACTATTTTTGTAAACTCAACACATAAATTGTTAATTTAACAGAAAACCCTGCGGTTGATTTAGCAACTTTTAATTTTTGTTAGATCAGCAAATTATGAATTGTTGCTTTAACAATTGATTTTTTTCGGTGTGGAGTCGGACGGAGTTCCCATGAAAGAGAAATTCACGCGACAAAAATGAACGAGTGGCAGCTTGCACATTGGCAACACTGTTTTTCGCCATTTGAATCTACGTAAAACTATCGATTGTTGATGAAGCAGCGCTTCACTATCGAATCGATCGTTGAACATAGAATCAAATGGAGGGACAAAAATTGTTGTCACATTGCACGAGCCGCTACTGAAATGAACCTCGCAGTTTCATTAAAATATAAACCATACATATTTTGTTATTAAATTACAAGAGCAAGGGTAATGGGTCTGTTGCATACTTTTGCTACAAAAATATAGAACCTTGCCTCTTATGTAAAATTCGGCGGAGATAACGATGCGCACATTAAAAATGTTCAAAATCCACTCATTAAGTCAGGAAGTCACTTTAATTCCAAACAGCCCGCGTTACACTAGACACTATTTGCACCGGTATACTACTACAGAGACGGAACCACCGTGCATAAGTAAACAACATCGTAACTACAAAATGGTGGCATTTTGCTCTAAATACATGAACTATTGGCTGCATTTGCTGTCTGGTCTTTTCGGTTTATCAAAGATTACAAAATAATATAAGAAATGTACGCATCTAAACAAAACATTCCAATGTTTGTAAGTTCTGTTCATGTTTACATAAACGAGATGGCTCCATCTATATGTAGTTATAAGTCAGTGATATAGTGTCTAGTGTAGCGCGGGTTGTTTGAAATGGAAGGTATTTTCTGAGTGGGTAAATGAGTGGATTTTGAAAGTTTTTAATGTGCGCATCGTTATTTTCGCCGAATTTTACGTTAGAAACAATGCGTTATATTGATGGTAGCAAAAGTACGCAACAGACCCATTCCATGTTAACAGGACTTTTCGCTGACGCCGAAAAATTTCATAGAAATTGCACCATAAAAACGTTTCAAGCTTTACCAATTAATTATAATTTTTATTGTGATATTTCACTTTTAACTCAATCAGCTATTCTATACAATGTTATGAGAAACTTGGGTCATATTTATGCCCGAATCGGCGCCAGAACCTCTCAAACCAATATTGGGGGGAGGGTTGAATGAGCCCGATGGATTTGTTGTCACCAGTACCTATACCCAGCAACGGCCGAAACCTCCTCTAATAGGCTAGGCAACCTGTACAATGATCGCCAAAATACACTGCACTAAGTTTTTAAAGTTTTAGAGCATTACCCGTCTCCTGTCATGCATCATCAGTTTGGCATCTGTGGATTTTCGGGCGTCGGGCTACAGCAAGTCTTAAAATGTGTCAATGAGGCTGGCGGGAGAGAGAGCTACAGAGAGAGTGAGAGAAAGAGAGAGAGAGAGGGAGAGAGAGAGAGAGAGAGAGAGAGAGAGAGAGAGAGAGAGAGAGAGAGAGAGAGAGAGAGAGAGAGAGAGAGAGAGAGAGAGAGAGAGAGAGAGAGAGAGAGAGAGAGAGAGAGAGAGAGAGAGAGATAAGGGAGGAACCAAATGAATTTAGACAGATTCTCTCGAGTTCAAAATCAACACAGTTTTCTGCCAACTCAACCGATATTTTTCTCAGTCGCTCTATGTACCCGTTCTTCCAGGATCTTCCTCCTCTCTATATTGGGGCGATCAACCCCCTCCCCTCCCCTTGCGTCCTGCTCTTCTCGCTTCCTGCCCTTCGATTTTTCTCCCATTTTCATTTGGAGGGATTAATTTAATTCCGATAAGAATGTTCCTGCGATTGTCTCGAGAGTTTGCTCTCCATGTTCACTTCTTCCCTCTTTCTTTTATTAACTCGTTTGACTTCAAGCACTGCCACATTTAAACCGGCGCACAGGGCACAAATGAAGCTGTGTTTTTGCACACACTGAGAGAAATCACTTCTTTAAAAACAAGGAAACGCGGTTACTTGCGACTGCAGTTTTCCTTGCGCGAAGTAAAGTTCTGATTGCATGAAGGAGAATTACTGCCACATCAAGGAATCATTTACTTGTTGCCAGGGTTGGAAACCGTAATTGAACCGTAACCGAAAACCGTTTTGAATCGTTCGTTTTCCGCAAACCGTAATGTTGTGAACCTCAGGAAAATTAACTTATCGAGGACTTTTGGAAAATTGATACCTAAAACAGCCAGAAACATCGAGTTTCCCCACCCATTTTCGAAGATTTGTGACGGAGCTCACAGAAGAAAGAGGAATAAAAGTACTTTCCACTGAGAGAAATTACTTCTTTAAAAACAAGGAAACGCATTTACTTGTGACAGTTTTTGCATGGAGGAGAATCACTGTCACAACAAGGAATCTTTTACTTGTAGCAGCAGACATTTTCCTTGGGTTAAAGGAATTCCCCTTCAGTCAATATTTCACTGTGCATAGTTTCTTTAACACGAACGAAATACACCTGGGATTAAAATTGAATTCTCTCAGTGTGTTTGTTATAGGGTTAAGCTGAATGAAAGAAGGAAATGACGTCTAAAGGTTGTTATTCCTCAAAAGAATCAATGTATATTTATTTCCATCTATCGAAATTGATTTTCTTGTGCCTCTGCAGCCTGCACTGAGAGAGTTCTTGTTTTAATCCACGGTGTATTTCATTTGTGATAAAGAAACTGCATTGTGAAATATTGACTGAGTGGGAATTCCTTTAACCCAAGGAAATTGTCTGCTGCTACAAGTAAAAGATTCCTTGTTGTGACAGTGATTCTCCTCCATGCAATTAGAACTTTACTTCGCGCAAGGAAAACTGTCCCAAGTGAACGCGTTTCCTCGTTTTTAAAGAGATGATTTCTCTCAGTGTGTAGATCTTTATTCAATTTCTACTTTTGTATCCCTTTATATGAACATGAAAACTTTAATTTTGATTCTTTTAACATTTATCGTTTTTTCCCCCTGCATTCGCCAGTTTTAAAACCAGTCCCAACGACTGTATTCAGAGCAATGACCTTTAATTTTTGATATTTGGGTTAAGAATGTTACAGTTGCCAACTTTTGCTACCTCTGAAGTGCAGGGTTTTTCTCGTGTGAAATCAAAACACTTGAACAAGAGAATAAACAAAGTTGAGAACTTGAACGTTGAGAGCATTAAA
>VMOF01000388.1:71550734-71786682 GCA_011764245.1 Trialeurodes vaporariorum
CATACCACTTTCACTCGTCAAAATGCCAAGAAAGGCAATGAGTTACGGCATTACGAGGAAATAACACGCACTGTAGAATCTGGAAAATTAAATAAAAGCTATGAAGAACTTGAGTGTTTCAATTAGTAGAAACTGAAATTAAGGCTTTGATTGACAAAAACACGCACAGTTCATAAAGAAATTCAGATTTTAAAGTCTCTGGTAGACTTCGAAAACACGCGAAAATACATTGGGGAGGGAACTTGGGTTTTGTTTTCAAAACACAAATCTCTAACCTTAAATCGCCGAGGCAAATTACGCATGTTTCCCAAAAGCCTCCGAACTAGATATAGCTCTTTGGTAATCACAGACAAAATTATGAAACTACCAAATTTATTCATAAGGAGAAAAATCCTTATGAAAAATTTGGGGGTAAATACTCAGTCAAAACCTAACTAAAACATTATCAAAAATTTATTCGAACATTTCAAACGGCGCACTATGGATCCAAATCGAGTCCTAAGTGGTAAAAAATACAAAGACATGAGATATCACAAGAATTGTCGATCCATCAAATGATATTCTCCGATAAGTATGGGACAAGCCGGAAATTTAAAAACGGACCCAAAATAAACCCCTTGAAATCATCTATAACACCCAGCTAAAATACAAATTTTCCAACTTTGAAAGGATCGAATTTGGACCGCCAAAGATTTGATTTCTATCCTTGTGCGGCGGACCGAAGAATATCGAAAATTTCGATATGGCGCGCGATTCGTTTAGTGACTGCTTAAAGGATAGGGAGACTTTTCGCGTTGCCGCTCCGCAATATATCGAACAAAAGGGAATCCACCGAAAAGCAGTACGCGATCATTACGCGCGGAAATCTGACAACGCACGTTTGCGACCAAGCCAAAAATTGTCGATTTTTATGCAGGAAGTTTATGGCCAAAATCGATACGAAACCATAACAAAAACATGCAGTACTTACTGCATTTTAAAAAAAAAAAACCCATGGTCAGGCGATTCTCGGTATTGCCTCGTCCCGGTGGAGGTTCGAGTCGGACAAAGCCCTCGTGAGCGCAAATGCTTGCATTCATGGGCGCACCCAGGATTTCTATATGGGGGGGGGCCAAATTTGCATTTCATAGGGGGGGGTCTGGGGGTCCCCCCCCGGAAAAATTTTTAAAAATTTTAGCTCTTCTTAGACGCAAAATTAGGCTATTTCTATTCAGAAACTATATTGAATTAACTCTCGAGAAAAATGAGATTTTCCGAGACTATGCTGTTATTACGGAAAAATCTTCATCGTGCTGATAGAAAGAAGGAGTCTTCAGGAAATCTAGATTTCAGAAGAAAATCGAGCGAAATTAACAATTAAGCATTGCTCCCGGGGAAAAGTGTGTTCCTCCAAGGTAAAATATGTTTCATGACTTGATTCTTTGTTTGAACTCTTTTCCCTTTCCCATCTTTTTTTTTCTCTCCTCCTCTTTTCCCCTTCTCTCTTTCTCTTTTCCTCATTTCTTCCTTTCCTTTTTTCCTTTTTTCCTTTCCTTTCCTCCTTTTTCCTTTCCTTTCCCCCTTTTCCTTTCCTTTTCCCCCTTTTTCCTTTCCTTTCCTCCTTTTTTTTTTTCCAATGGGGGGGCCTTGGCCCCCTTTGGCCCCCCCCCGGGTGCGCCTATGCTTGCATTCAAAAGGGTTTGGCGTTGCAAAATAGTGCGTTTCTCCCAAATCCTCAAGCTTCTTCTTATCTTGATCATACAATGGAGCTGTTGCAAACTTTTCTACAGGCTTATTAATAGTTGATTATGGGGTAATACCCTGAAAAATACTGACCAGCGCACTAAAAAAACACGAAATCCACTCCTAAACTCACAAAATGCTTTTAAATGCGAGACCGTAATGGCGGCCGAGGCCGCGGTTTCTTATGGCAATCGATGCCCCTTCTTCTTCTTCCGTGGAGTTGCCAGAACACCTCGTGTAGATGGCGCTGATTGAAGACAGGGAACCCCAATGAAACGGCGGCCCCCGGGCCCCCATTACGGTCTCGCATTTAAAATCATTTTTTGAGTTTAGGAGTGGATTTCGTGATTTTTTAGTGCGCTAATCGGTATTTTTACTGGGTATTACCCCTTTAACAACTATTAATAAACCTGTAGCAAAAATTTGCAACAGCCAGTAGCGGCTCGTGCAATCTGGCAACAGTGCTATTTTGCCATTTAAATCTGTGCTAAAAGATCGATTCTAGGTGAGGCACGCGGGTCCCAAAAAATCGATTATTTTACATAGGTTTAAATGGAGGGAGTCCATTGTTGCCACATTGCACGAGCCGCCACTGGCAACAGCTCCATTGTACCCAACATCGCCATTACGCTAGCGCATCTGAGAAAACTGTTTTTGAGTTCAGGAGCGATATTCTTACGGTTTCAGCGCGTGAGCTGCGATGTATGTAACAATTATCCTCCATTTAAAACATGAAAACAATCGATTTTCTGGAGGTTCACTGTGCACCCCCTCATAATCGATTGTTTATGTGAATTCAAATGGAAAAAGAATCGATAGATCGCAGTTTACGCGACGCTACTGTGTATTACTATTCATCGTTATTTTTGGAGTTTTTTTCCATCAGCATCGATCTTTAAATCGCCTGTAGCAAACTTTTGCAGAAGCTTTCATTATCATTTTGAAGCTGAACTGATTTTAAACTCTCTGTGTTTTTTTCCCCCCGAAAAACAAGAGTAGTCAAGCCGGCCCTAGAGGTACTCATGCGGGACAACGCTCTTGCTGTACCAGAACCCCATAACATAAAAAATCATTAAAACCCCAATTTTTTTTTTATTTCTCTAAACTTTTAGAGAACTTCCATAAAACTTTTAACTTTTAACTTTTTTTCTGTTTTGTTCCAAAACTTTGATTTTTTTTATTTTTTTTTTAATTTTTTTTTTTTTTTTTTTTTTTTTTACTTTTTTCTTTTTTACTCGAAGACTCTTCAACAACACGTTTTTTATTAATTTGTTTTCTCTAAAAACTTTTTTACAGATTTTTTTTTTACTCGGAAATGTTTTTCTCTAAAACTTTTTTTTACAGACCATTCTTTTTATTTTTCAGAAAGACTTTTTTCATTCTCGTATTTTAATTTTAGTTTTGGATTTCATAATATGAAACCTTTGAACACAACATAATCTATTACTTGTTTTCTTTAAAACTTTTTACAGAATTTTTCATTTTTCAGAAAAACTTTTCTTCATTTTCGTAGTTTAATTTTAGTTTTGGATTTCATGTGAAACCTTTGAACACAACGTAATAAAAAAAGAAAAAGTAAAAAAAAAAAAAATAAAAAAAAAAAAAAAAAATCAAAGTTTTGGAACAAAACAGAAAAGAAGTTGAAAGTTTTATGGAAGTTCTCTAAAAGTTTAGAGAAATAAAAAAAAAAATTGGGGGTTTTAATGATTTTTTATGTTATGGGGTTCTGGTACAGCAAGAGCGTTGTCCCGTATGAGTACCTCAAGGGCCGGCTTGACTACTAACAAGTCGTTCAAGTATATGAGTAAATCATTGAAGTTAATTTTGGCTTCCTGGTTTTTGGCTGCCACATTGGCAATGTCTACCCACTGTGTGCCGCGCCTTTGTCACAGTGTGGTACTCCATGACACTATTGGAAAGCATGCGCATGTGGACAGAGGGAAATAGTCTCTTCTCTCGAGTGACATGACAATGAGCAATGACAATACCAAGAACAACTTTATTCATAAAGCATATAATAGGCGACCCGGCTTGGAGGCTGCAGGGTGATACAGGGTGGCGCAAAAGTCCGTTGACCCCTATTATTGTTTGAAGAGCTGCGGATAAAAAATTGAAACGTTGGGGTCTGACATAACTTTTTGAGAGCTTTCGCGTGAGAGGCTTGAAAATTTTTAAAATTGCTCCCCTAAGGAGGGGGGAGTACGGCCCCCAACTCAAAACTTTCAAATGACACCACCGATCTTGTGATAGCTCATTCGAAAGAGCATAAAAAACTGAGGCTTTTGACACGCGAGTTGTGCCAAACGACTCAAATTTTTATTCTCTTTCGAATGAGCTAATCTCAAGATAGGACCCACGGAGAAAAAAGACTGGCATAATAATTTACCATCGCATGATAGCTGATTTTGACCTTAGCAAAAAATTATGGTAAATTTCGGCAGAAATTTCGTTCTGGTGAAATTTACCATCATATTTTGTTAAGGTCAAAATCAGCTATCATGCAATGGTAAATTATTATGCCAGTCTTTTTTCTCCGTGGGGGTGCCATTTGAAAATTTTGAGTTGGGGGCCGTGCTCTTCCTAAGGGGGGCGATTTTGGAAATTTTGACCCCCTCACGCAAAAGCTCTTAAAAAGGTGTGTCAGACGCAAAGTTTCAATTTTTTATCTGCAGTCGTTCAAAAAATAATAGGGGGGTCAACGGACTTTTGCGCCACCCTGTAGACACACACGGCAGCATTGGACTCGGGCTCGGGCTGTACTTTCAGCGATTCGTCTCTCATAATTTGAATCGTCCGAGGCCTAAACATTTCACCAACGCGAACATTATGCGCACATCAGAATTATGCGCTCCGTGACGCACCTTTAACAACCTCATCAACTTGCATAAATCAGAGTTCAAGTGTCAACTTGATTTCTCTAATCATTGCTCGTGCTGATTTGAATTTCGCGGTCACACCTCTTTCAGACCATTTGACAAACTGGCCGGCGGAGAGGAAACAGGGAGTACTACTACGACTTTGAAAAGAAAGTACCCTGGTAGAAATTCAGTGGCGTTGCGTGCAATTTGACAACGTTGTATTGTGTTCATTAGAACCCACTTAAAAGGTCGAATACGAAGGTGTTCACCGAACATCCGACAGTTTGATCTTTTTCATGGGTTCAAATGGACAAATCGCAACGTTGCCAAATTGCACGCTACGCCACTGGTAGAAATTTCCATTATTCCATTCCTCGATCAATTTTAATTTTGTTGTGCACTTTTCAGATATTTCAACAGCATTGCCACTTGAAAGTATACCTTAGACAATCTAAAACTCTTTGGAAAATGATGGACAACATTGTCAAAAGTGGCGTACCGGAAAATGTGGGACCTCCCGCGAAATTTTAGCCAGGGGCCCCCTCAGTGGGATACGCAGGATTTTTCTTGGGAGTGGCTTGCGAACTGATAAGCGTTCGACTGAAAATTATTCCCTCCTTCCATCTATTCCCAAAATCGGAGGTCTGAGGGGCTTTAGCCCCCTAAGCACCCTCCTGTGCACGCCACTGGGCCCCCTACATTCTTACACTATGAATGAGGGGGTCTATGAGGACAGGACACCCCCCCTCCCCAGCTACTGGGGGTTCAGGAGTTCCCCCTCCCTCATGAAATCTATTGAAAATTGAGTGCTTTCGAGCCGTTCTGTTTTGGCTTAAAAATTCCATTTCTTCCCCACGAAAAGAATGAGCTGATTTGTTTTTCAGACGCTTTTCAATATTAATTTAATACCATATCAGTGGCGTCGCGTGCCATCTGGCAACAATGCAACTATATACTCCAAGTAAACTCATTAAATATATCGAATTTTCCTTGTGCACTGTGAACCCCCTGAATTCGATATTTTACGTGAGTTTAAATGGATAGAATACATTGTTGCCGAACTGCACGCGACGCCACTGTACCATATGGAAAATGCATTTCCAATTTACCACATCTAATGGCGCAATAAACCTGCTCTAAGATTACATCGATTCTTTTTATCTCCTCCTTCTACCTTTATTCTTTCAAATATTATATTTTGTCAAAATCATGGGTCAGATGTAAACATAGAGGACCCTCGATGAAGGCTCCTGTGGGGCCCCTTAGTCGCCTCCCCGTGCCGCGGGGGCCTCCGGTACGCCATTGATTATCAAGGACCCGTTTCGGTGAAAGGACTTTTCTTTTGATGGTCATTGTACATATCCTGAGACCGTATGAGTGCGTATCCCTAACGTTGCATTATGGTCCATTGTAACCAACAAAAAATATCGAATCATCTATAGCGACCAGCGATGATTCTCAAATTCGACCTTTTCCACCGGTTCAAATGAACACAATGCTACGTTGTCTGGTAGCGTAAGACCACGCTTTGCCACGCTTTGCAAGGCTCATTTTACCGATCGTTGCATCACGAGTGTCAATGCAGAGGCAATTGTATATAACGTATAAAAGCAATAAGCAGTGCTGGCTCCTCAGATTGAAGGTGGTATGATGGTGGGGGGGGGGGGGGGGGGGAGGCGCTGAGCAGAGAGGAGGGCTGTAAACGAAGTAAATTACCAAATCATGTTACTACACGAAGCTTATCAGCTAAGAGGACAAGTTCTGTCGCTACATTGAAGTAAAAACGGCGATGGCGGTGATTGAGAGGGGGGGTGGTTGCAAGAAGGGGGGAGGGGGGGGGGGCTGAACTGCACCGACTAGTCGAAACCTCTGATGGTATCGTTCCCTCGCCTGTCGTCGCGTCGTCGCGGAGTCACCAGTCTCACCAGTCACCAGTCACCATCCGACTCTCTCAGCAACTTAAGCAGTCATCAGCTCAAGAAAACCCAACTCTCTTCTTCGTTATGTCCTTTTTCTTCTTCTTCTGCTCTCTCGTGTTGTCAACCAGTATTGAAGGGGGGATAAATATATATCATCGATGGAACTCTGAAAAGCTGAAAAGCAAGAGAGTAAAAGAGAGACTGTATGTGTGTGAGTCAGAGAGAGAGAGAGAGAGAGAGAGAGAGAGAGAGAGAGAGAGAGAGAGAGAGAGAGAGAGAGAGAGAGAGAGAGAGAGAGAGAGAGGGAGGGAGGGAGAGGTGAAGAGTGAGATCGATCTGATTTTCATTGATTGGAAATCCGTCTATCTATTATCGAATCATGCGTGTGTTGCCAAACATTTAAAAGTAGAAAAATAACAAGTAGTGGCCGTTTCCAAGGCAACCTAAAACCGAAATCAAAGATCTATTTTGATATTTTTATTTACCGCGTCTTGACTCGCACTGATTGTGAGAAAAAAATGTCCTGATAGAATAATCGGAATTCCGTTTGGGAAAGTATTAAATAGTCGTTAGAGTACCGGGAATTCGTGTAACAGGAATTTCGGGAAATGTAATCGGCGTTCCGTTTACATTAACAATATTTCTATTTTATACTTCCATTAATAGAATTCCGGTTAAATGAACAGGAACATTTGTCTCAGAGTAATGCGTGTGTTTAATGGGCAAAGATTACTTCTACTCCAGATGTGGCAGTAGCTATCTTGCCAATGTTAAATTTTGTTGAGCGCCTTCATTTCTAAAATCGAGCAAAAACACATACACTGGCCCACGGTTTGTTTACGTTTCGGCAAGCGAGTGACGTGAGGGTGGGGTGGGGGTCGTGGGCCAGTCGACTGACCCCACCCCGCCCTCACGTCTCTCGCTCGCCGAAGCGTAAACAAACCTTGGGCCAGTGTATGTGTTTTTGCTCGATTTTAGAAATGAAGGCGCTCAACAAGATTTTACCAAGTGCCATATCTGGACTCTGGAAGTATAAGTAATCTTTGTTAATGGTATACTGGGCATTACGTATTGCATATCCTGGCCAGGTATCTTTGTCCCGCTGTAGTACTTCAGTCGGCAATTCGATGGTAGCAATCGACACCTGGGCCCAAAAAATGCTGGGACGAAATGGCCACTCTTCCTAGGTGGGTGGTGAGGACTCGAGCATATAGGTTCTCATACATCTTAGAGGAATACATTTTTGTCCCAAAATTTTGCGGTCTCTGAGATTCTGTCTCCGGTAGCCCCCTTACAGAGCGCTTAATTTGATTGTGATAAGTAATGTGGGTACACCCAAAGCAAAGGAGTCGACTGACATTATTTACTGGGGAGGGAAGAAGGGGGGAATGATTACCAGAAGCACAATGACATGTGAACCTAGGTAAGGGATGGTTACTACCATATAATTCTGGTATTTGTACCATAGTTCTTGAAAATGTTGGGGGAAATTATGGTAGGCACTATGACCATATTCTGATAGAACTGAGTAACACAAGAATTTTCTATTTTTGTGCTTCTAGTAATATGACTAGAATTTAGGAATTATTTTTTACTTCCTCACTCTAACAAACTTAGGCAAATTGTGGAAGTATTGCGATGGCGCAGAGATTTTCAAGGTATTTTGTTTCGATACTTGGCCCACTGGGACTGAGTAAATCATGATAATTGTATAATAATTGGCTCTCATCATGCCCAATACTATCTGACGTTTCAATATGTCTTAACCATATGATGTGGTAGGGAGGAGTAAATGCATAACATTTCTGCGTCCGTCCGTCCGTCTGTCTGTTTGCGGGTGTGAAACGTGAAACCCAGCACAACTTTTAAACCATTGATCCATATGCATCTTTTGCGAGATGTTGCTTTCAACATTTCGCAGGAGGACTTTTTTTTGTTTTTGTTTTTGTTTTTTTTTTTTTAATTTTAATTTTTAGGTAAGTTATGGATGAAAAATGGTTTCTATTAAAATCAGTGGGAAAATGGGTCAAAAAAGGGAAAAACTAAAATATTTCAAACCATGGATAAGGGGGGTCTGTGGGTCTTCCCCCGATTAAATTTGATGTGAGAAAGTGTTCGTAGGGTGTGTGTTCCCTACAGTTTATTTCGGTGTTCGTCGACTGGAAGTACAAACGCTCGGCAACACTGCAAGACCGTAAAATGCGTATCTTTGACAAGCTTCAACGTGCTGGATTCATTTACGACGCAAGGTGACAAAAAGCGATGTCACTCGAACTGTTTGATTCCGTCTCTCAACCCTCCACCCGTCCCTCCTACAAAAGTTAAAAACAAACCACCACCATTTATCTCCTCGCATCTCCCTCCCCACGACTTTTTTTCTAAGCTCGCGATGCAGTCACTCCCAACTCCCAACTCCCACCATCCCCCATTCGCTCTCTCTCTCTCTCTCTCTCTCTCTCTCTCTCTCTCTCTCTCTCTCTCTCTCTCTTCTTCTCTCTCTCTCCCTCACCCTCTTACTACTCTCTGTCCACCGCAAATGCATTTCGAACGCATCGACTAATGAGAATTCGGATGCTCCATTAAGAACCGATTACGATGATAAAGAAGAAAAAAAAATAGAAAAATAAACGAACGACCGTGGCGCGGTGCGGCGGGGGAAATGTCAAAACACAAGAGCATGAGATCACATTTATACATACATGATTTGTTACGATTGATTTTTGGAGCCTATGGGACATCAGTGGGCGTGTCCTGCGGGTTATGACTGTTATGAGGGATGCGGATGAGCGCCGCCGAAAACGTATGTCTGATCATTTTATCGGTGCGTGTCTCAAAGTTGGATACAGAGGATTCCACCGATTATACTGGGTGTTCGAAAATTCATAGCAGACCTCTTTACCACGTATTTTGGGGTCAAAATAAGACTTTTCCCCCAGGTAACATGTGGTTGAAAATGCTCCCCCCCTCGGAGTTTCAGCCCCCCCCAAGTTTTTTTTTTTTTTTTTTTTTTTTTTTTTTTTTTTTTTTTTTTTTTTTTATACGGGTTTTCTTCGATTCTAGCAACGGATATCAGTAAAAATTGGTGAAAATTGGTTTTCACGGGTAATTTTTGATGCGTTCTTTCCTATGCTATGGTTAAATTTTTTCAAAAGAGTCAAAAAGAGGGGTTTTGAGGGAGATTTCACTATTAAATTGAAAAATTTGTGGTGCTCCGTAAGAACATGATAAAATTAACTTTCGAATGTAACCGTCTTCACACGGTCTCGAAAAAGTGCATTTTCCGACCTCAAAAAAGTCTTTAGACAAAATTGAGGTAGCCAAATCGAAAGCCCTGACTCTAAGGAATTTGATGCATGTTTTAGATTTTGTCTACCTATGCTACTTTTGCCCAAAGATGTGTGAGAAGTTTGCGTAACTTATTAGAGCTGTGCTGCAAAAAAACAGTTTTCGCGAGGATTTGGAAAAACTCTTCATACCAGCGTGAAAACAACCACAAGCAAATTTGAGCTTAAGTACAACAAACTAAAGAGTAATTTGACCCTGGCTTTGAAACATTTTTAGCTCTTTTAGTTCAAAAGTTATGACGATTTGAACTTTTGTAATTTTTCGCGTTTTTCCTGGAATGATCCAGCGCCAGGTGCGCCGGTTTTTTTTTGCAGGGTAATTCACCAGGTGATTTCATATGATCCATTTTGATGGATCAATCAATGTACGTTTTGCCACCAGATTTTCTCTTTTTTTTCTCTCTCTTTTTAAATTAACCCTTCACTGCATGGTGTTCCACCGGTGGAACAAATTCTTCAAACGCTCATATAAAATACAGGTTTTGAGATATGCCTTCGGCGCATGGTGTGTCAACGCGGGAGAAGGTATGTTTTGAGCTCAAAAAAAAAAAAAAAAAAAAAAAATTGGCTGAAAGAAAACATCATGCAGTGAAGGGTTCGTGATCGAAATCATGTCAGGGGGGAAATTTGCCCCCGTATCCAAACTGACCACATTTTGATTATTTTTATAAAGTTTCCGGCATTGGCTTTTTGAAAAATCCAATTAAAGTAAAAAATAAAAAAAAAAAAATTGAAATTTTAAAAAAAAAAAAAAATTCCCGCCATTTCTTATGGTGTTACATCACTTGTAAAAAACGAGTAAAAAATACAAAAAAAGATAATTTTAACCGAAAAACCGTCAAGTTATTTTTTTCACTATTTTTCCCATGTATTTGACCACCTAATACATTGAAAAATCCACATTTGCTTGAGAAAAAAAAAAAAAAAATCATGCAGTGAAGGGTTAAATATCTTGCGGTCCCACCAATTCCGGTTTACTCAACACTAATTAAAATATGTTTAGTAATTATCCAAGATTCAATAAGTCCTAAAATCAAAATAGAGGCTAAAGCGCCTTAATCCTTAAACCACGTGCGTTCACTCAACGATACTGTCACATCGGGTCGGCGAGATAGGGCTTGTTGTTAAAATTAACGATCAACGAAGCAAATGACCTGCGGTCGGTCCGCTCCTCCACACTGTGGCGGATCCAGGAATTTTTCTTTCTCTCTCCATCGCCATTTGTTCGCATGTGTTAGAAAAGGGCGGATAAGGGGCAGTCACGTGATTTTCGACCCCTCTTCTATCCTTTTCTAGCACACGCGATTAAATGGAGATAGAAAGAGAAAGACAATCCACAAGAGCCGTCAGTGCTCCTCCATCCATTTACATCCTGTTGATATATAGAGGGTTTTAAGGTAAGTAATGAAAATTAATTCCGACCATAAAAAAGAAACGATCCTTACGTTACCCCATCTTGCGAAGTCTTAGTACAGACTTTCATCAATCCCATTCAGTTCAGATATATTTTAAATAAAATTGGGTTAAGAAATCTTGAGGCAAGATGAAATAAAAAAAAAAAAAACAAAAACAAAAAAACAAAAAAAACGGTGCATGCATAAGGACGAAGCAGTTGCGCGCCGAGAGTTTCTTCATCTCTCTCTTTTCTCCATTAAAAAACGTATGTTAGACAAGGATGGACAAGGGAATAAAACCCCCTCTTTCTGTCCTTTTCTTACGTATACATTCAAATGGGAATTGAGAGAGATGGAAAAAATCCTGGTTGCGCCAGTGGGACGAAGGGTTGGAAGAAAGACTCTAGATAACATTCGGAAATAGAGAATGTTTGGAGTCATAGCCGTAGCCAGAATATTGTCTTTCTCTCTCTTAGCCTATTAGAATGCATGTGTTAGAAAAGGATGGATATAGGGGCTGTCACGTGACCGCAGCCCCAGTTTCTGTCTTTTTCTAACACATGCAATCAAATGTGCTAAGAGAGAGAAAGACAATATTCTGGCTACGGCTATGTTTGGAGTGTACGAGAAAGGCTTTTAGTTGTTGAGGAATCAAGGGAGGCGCCGGAGAGAGGGGGTGGGGGAGGGGGGGGGTGGGAATGAGAGCCCCCTACCCTGCTTAGGCTATATCAGACGGAAGATCTCAAACGTTCTCACGTCAATCTACTTGCATTTTTAAAGAGATTTAAGGGAAGTAACACTGATTTAACATTATCCATGACTTGACTCGCGAGAGCTAAAGCAACATCTATAAAGTATAAGTTTATTCCTCAAACGTAAGCGCGTGGATTTAAAAACATTGTCACCCTAAAAGCATATGCATTAACGTAAAATTAGAAATAGTTCCTGTTCTGTTAGGACTGCTCCGTTTCGGTATCATTCCAGTGAAAAAAGAACCCTCCCTAAGTGACTTTTAATTAGACACTATAGGCATTAGGCACTGGGTATTAAGCTTTGTTCGTTTCATAAAAATGAATGAATTTGATTGAGGTTGTTATTGAAACAGGGACCGAAGGGCCGGAACCCCTTAAGAATAAGTCGCCGAGGTACGATTTGGGGGTGATTAATACGTCGTTTAAGTAAGGATGAGGTCGTCCTTTTGTGACTTACAAGAGAGTAAACGAAGACGAAGAAATCTTTAATTTCTCTTAAGAAGTTCCATGAACTCACTTTTGGTTTGGTCACGGAAAGCACTGATATTAAATTCGTGGAAAATATGAGTGGTTTCGTTCGCCACTCTGTTATACTTGATGAGGTGGCTATACCTCCCGCTTCTCATAATTATGGGACTTGTATCGATAAGTAGGAAGGAAAGGCTTCATTAAGGCTTTTTTATCTGAAAGTCCTTATAGTTTTGGAGCAATCGGCGAAACACTAAACGACACGCTATAACTTCAGGCTGGCTGCGTGAAATTAAATTTAAGTCAAACTCTACGCTATTGCGGTAAATACTCAACTCATTTTTCGTTATAGAGCTTAATTGATGAGACTTCTTAGAACGTATTCAGAAACTTATATAGACTTACATTTTTTCGATATGCTACGTAAAAACAAAATGGCAGAAGCAAACTTAGCTGGCCAGTGTAACTTTTTTTCCACTGCAGAAGTCGACAAATCTCAAATTTAGTGCTTAACTGGACTGGAGTGATTTCAAATGACTACAGATGCTAGGAAGGTGTAACATTACCTTAAAGCTCAAAGTTTTGGTCCCAAGCTTTCATTTTTGGAAAATTTACATTTGTTTGAGAATTGGAAATCATATTCCCTTGATTTGGATGATGAAGCCCCCCCCCCTCAGAAAAATTTGTAATTACGGCCCGAAAAAGCCACGCAAGGATCAATTAACAGAAAATATAACATAGCATCCGCAAGACTGACTTGTTTATTGTTGATACGTCGGTGTGTGAAATGATGGTAGCAGGGTAATGATAATCTAGAAATGCTAAAAAAGGGAGGGGGAAGGGGTGCCGCGCGTGCGATGACTGATTCTCGTTGATGGGGGGGGGGGGGGGTTGTCGGGAGGTGATGTCTGTTTTGAGCGGTTGTTCGGGTGGGTTTCAACTTTCAAGGTGGAGGATTGTGGGAGGAAGAAGAGGGTGAGGGGAGGGAGGGAGGGAGGGAGGAGGAGGGAGAGCTTGCGATGAAAACCACGAATGACGAGCAGATGAGGTGTCGTTTCGGCGATGAGTGAATCATCCTGCGTCGGACCCGTCGACGTCTCCTTTCAATGGCAGATTTTCACCCTTACACGATCTAATGGGAGGGAAGGGCAGGGATGAGGAGTAAGGGAGGCGGAGAGGGGAGGGGAGGGGAGGGATACGCGTAGCGCTGGCATTCATTTGGAGTTCTCTATTCAACATAAACATTAACCACGTAGGCCAATGAGTCAGTTGAGCCCACCACGGATGTGATTTTAATGTTGTGTTTCAATCGAGAATGAGTTTTAGAACATTACAACAGTTGCGGAACGTGCAATCTAGCAACAACTCAATTTGACCGTTTCGTTTGAACGCGTATTAAAGACCGATTTAAAGGGTCTCGGTAAAGGAGGCTCGAGAAATTCGATAAATCGATGTACGCTGACTCCGCTCCATTTAAAACTATAGAAAAGTATCGATTTTTAGGGGGTCCAGTTGCACCCCCTGACAATCGACACTTTTCTATAGTTTTAAATGGAGTAGTCATCGATACATCGGATTTGACGAGCCGCCACTGGGTTTTGGCCTCCGTTGTCTAGTGGTCAGTGCAACTGGCCCAGAGGTACCGGGTTCGAAGCTGGCCGAGGTGACAAAATTTGACGATCTCAGATCTATAGTCACCTCGGAAGGCCATGGATGTAACTCTTCTCATATCTTTCATTTTTGTTTCTTGTTCTCTCTTCCATTTCGTCTGTTGGGTCCTAGTTGGCGAAAGGGAGGACACTTAAACTTCAAAAACAAAAAAACAAAGAAAAAACTTAAAGGTGTGCAGCGAAAACCTTATAGGCATTCGATATTTGTTTCATAGGTTTAAAGAAATACAATGTAACCATGTGGCGTAGCGTGCGATCTTACAACGTTGTATTTTGTCTATTTAAACCCACGTACGTGAAAGGTCAAATTCGAGGGTGTTCACCGAACACCCAGTAGTTCGATATTTTCAATGGGTTTAAATGAAGAAAGTTGAACGTTGCCAAATCGCACGCTACGCCACTGAATGTAACGCTGTCAGATGGCACGCTCAGCCACCAGCTGACATATTATGGAGGATGCATTCCAAGAAATTTTAACCCGAAACAACCCGATGGACACACTAACAATTTGGACTTTCAAAATTCACTTGTAAATTTCATAAATGACTGCAAATCCACGATTTTCTCCGAAAATCTCTTCTTGGATCGCACAATATTTTCCTAACCATAAATTCGTCACTGCTTATGACCCAAGCAATGGCGGCTCGTTAAATGCGCTATATCGATGTCCTCTCAATTTAAAACTATAGAAAAGTATCTATTTCTCGAGGGTTCAATTGCACCCCCTGACGATCGATACTTTTTTATAGTTTTAAATGGAGTAGACATCGATATATATCGCATTTCACGAGCCGCCACTGGGCCAAAGCCTCCTAATTTCCTTGAGCGGCGCGACCGACGTTCCTGATCTGAAAAGTAACGGGAAAAAAGAATTGCGGAAAATTATAAACTGTAGCGGAAACCATACACCTCATACCTTATTATACCAATATTCTCCAAGTAAATCAACCGGTCGTTTAAGTAGTACGTACACCTCTTTGAACGTTGCAAATATCCATAAGATTGATCAGAAGGTGTCCATTAATCCAGGCCTAGTGACGCCTCATAGTCATTTAACATCATCCAGAAGGAGACGTTCTACTCATAGCCGTAGCCGTAGCCAGGATATTGTGTTTCTCTCTCTCTTTGCCCATTTAAACTTGTGTGTTAGAAAAGGACAGAAACAGGGGCTGAAGTCACGTGACATCCCCTATATCCATCCTTTTCTAACACATGAGCTTAAATGGGCTAAGAGAGAGAGAGAGAGAGAGAGAGAGAGAGAGAGAGAGAGAGGAGAGAGAGAGAGAGAGAGAGAGAGAGAGAGAGAGAGAGAGAGAGAGAGAGAGAGAGAGAGAGAGAGAGAGAGAGAGAGAGAGAGAGAGAGAGAGAGAGAGAGAGAGAGAGAGAGAGAGAGACCATAATCTGGCTGCGACTATGAATGGTTCTGTTTAATTTTGATCGATTTTTTAATCATTATGCGGGACTGCCATGAGTGCGTCAAAGTGGTGGTCGAATAGACAAAGTGCGAAAAAGCGCATAATGGATGACCGGAGGGCGGAGGCAACGCGTCGGGTGGTAAGACAGAGCTGCCGTTTTGCGTATAACTAATCGCATTTTTCATCTCACCGATGATTGAGAAAAGATTACACAGTTCAGTTCAGTTCAGTGTATGACTGTACTGCACGAAAATACGTTGATCTGTAATCATCTCTAGTTCTCTCAACCGGTGGAGTCTTCGGTGACTTGAAAAAAGCTTGCGGATGTTTTAATTAATTGACGTAGTTTCCACCGCTTGAAAAAAGATTACAGATCATAGTATTTTCGTGCATTTCAGTCATACACTGCACTGAACTGTGTAATCTTTTTTCAACCGGTGGGTGGAATCATCGGTGAATTGAAAAATATCATTAATCGGGCTCTTGCAAACTTTTGCCGGGAGAAAATGAATAGTCCATATGTAATGTAGAAACCAGCGAAAATCACAAAAATCACACCGAGAAAATCTAAAATTCAGTAAGAAACTCACACACTTGCTACAACGGTAAGTTTGTAATGACGGCTCAACGCAGGTAGCATATTCGTGTCAATTATGTCACTTTCTCCCAAGTAACACAGAGATATATGTCTCAATTTAGATAGGAGCCTCCCATGATACCTGCGTCTCTCCGCCACTAGCCCATTTATGCCCAGAATTATTTGGAATTTTTAGGCGTTTTTCTCAAGAAACACACTTTGAGAACTGAAAACACGAAAACATTAAAAGCACAGACATTTTTTGGGGCTGCTAAATTTTACGAGCTAAAAACTCCCAAAATTGGTTTTTTATAGTGAAATTGGTCCTAATTGACTAACATTTGGTCCAAAAATAACGCAACAAGTGGGCTGCTAACCACCCACTGGGCATATATGGATTAAGTCCGATTCTGAGAGTGAATTTCGTGAATTTTTCAGTGTACTCATTGTCATTTTTACACACGTTTTTACGCAAAAATCATCTCATCAATCCCCATAGCAAAAATTTACAAGAGCCCCACTACACGTAAAACGGCAGCTGTGTGGTAAGCTGTGGCGAGGCGAGGGGGTTCAGAAAGGGTGTGGGGGTAGGGCTCGAAGGCCCAAGATTATCAATAACAATAACAGCAACAATAACAAGATGAACGGACGGCATAAATGGCCGTAGCTTTTCAACCCCTTTCCGTATCTATTTAGCCGCATTCGGGTTGCTTGCTTGCTATGTATACGCGGGCGGGTCTACTCACTACTGCATGGTGTGCATGTAATAATGTGCATGACGGCCCCAGCCCAGCCCCGGCCGTTTGGCGGGGATCCGGTGCATGCACTATGATGCACTTACACGATGTTCCCGACAATGGCCAAGACACCGAGCGAAAGTGGCCGAGCCGCGGCCGCGAACCATGGCTGTCCGACGTCCGTTCAACCCCCGCCCAATAAATTACTTCTGGAAGTTCACTTAAACTCCAACCCCCTCTTCCCTCCCTTCCCTTCCCCCCTTCCCCCCGTCACCATTTTCCACCTCTCATCACCCCTCCTCACCGCTGAGCCCCGCTCTCTTTGACCTAACTCTTCCCTTCTCGATTTTGCGTACAATGGTATGGGAACAATGCCGGAATTTCTGGCTTTTATGGCCTCAATGGGTCTGTTGCAAACATTTGCTACAGCGCTATAGAGTGTTCAATCTGATGTAAAATTGCGTGAAAAGTCTATTGGTGGCATCAGAAAGTCATGACATGCGATAATAAACTCACAAGAGACGTTTAAAGAAATCCAAGATGGCGGAGAAATATCGAGCAATTTGTATGCATGCACCACGAACATCCAAGGATAGCCAACCTCACAATATCGATCACACCCAATCACAACGTAAATGAACACATAACCTCTGAAGCTGTGAGGTTGTTAACGTTGGCAATCCTTGGATGTTAAAGGTGCATGCATACAGATTGCTCGATATTTTACCGCCATCTTGGATTTCATTGAACGTCTCTTGTGAGTTTATTATCGCATTTCATGACTTTTTGATGCCACCAATGGACTTTTCGGGCGATTTTACATACGATGAAACACTCTTTATCGTTGTAGCAAAAGTTTGCAACAGACCCATTCTATTTAAAAACACCAGAATGGGGCTCTTGCAAACTTTTGCTGTAGGGGATTGAAGAGTTGATTCTTGCATAAAAACATATAAAAATGACGATGAGCACACTAAAAAATCACAAAATTCACTCTCAGAATCGAGCTTAATGGCGGATAGACGCAGGTATCATGGGAGTTTGTTTCCGATCTAAATTGAGACATATCCCTGTGTTTCCGTAGAGAAAGGGACATAATAGACAGGAATCTCCTGTATGATACCTGCGTCTCTCCGCCATTACGAATTTGCCGTTTTAGCAGTTATTTGAGTTTATTACTGAATTTTTGACTTTTTTATTGTGATTTTCGTGATTTTCGTTGGTCTTTCCATCAGATTGTACTATTTATTTGCTTATAGCAAAATTTTTGCAAGAGCCCCATTTCTGGCTTTTGGCCAGAATTCTACTTGAAAAGACCAGAATTCTCCTCACTGAAAAAAATCAATTGTTAAAGGAGCATTACAAAATTTGTTGATTTAACAAAAATTGAAAATATTGAAATTGATTTTTTGTTAAGATAACAATCTATTTTTTGATTTTACAAAAATAATTGTTCAATCATCAACATAGTTATGTTCTTTTAACGTAATAGACATTGTCGATTTAGCAATTTTCAACAGCAAAAAGAGTACGCAACATAACCCAATTACTTGATCAAACAGTTCAGCTTGTTAATGTTGAATCAGCAAAAAAAAAAAAATGCTGATTTTACTTACAGATTTGTTATTTCAACATAAAAATTATTATTATTATAAAATGATTTGTTGGTGTGGCAAAGGGAGTTGTTAAGTCAACGAAATGAATTGGTGATTAAGAAATTGAGTTGTTGATTTAACAAAATGGTAGGTTAATTCAGCAAATAAATATGTTACTACATTTGTTAACTATGTATTTTTTTGAGCATACAAACTACCACGCAAAAAGAAGACAAACAAATAAAATAAAAAAAAAAAAAAAAAAACACTTTGATAGCGAAAATCTTCCGTCGTAAAATGAATTTTATTTTAGTTGAAAAGTTTTGTACATTTCTGAAAATAAAGCTGCAAAAAAAAAAAAAAAAAAAATCAAGTGACCCTGCAAAAGTATTCAGTAATTTAGTATAGCTAATCAAAGGTTTTGTACGCTATCTAAAAAAAAATCCTGGGTGAACCATAGATTTCGTCATAAATCGAGCCCTCGCGAACGGGGGGGGGGGGGATAGTTCTTTTTTTCGTTTTTCTATTCCCCTTCCTTTTCCCTCTTGTCCCACATTATAGTGAGCCAAACGGGGGGGGGCGATCACCCCCTTTACCACCCCCTGTATCCGCCAATGATACATTAAAACACCTCATGAAAAGGAATCTTAACCAGTAGCATACCCTATATTCTACCTATACGCCTTTACACGGAGAAAAAACCACTGGTAGAATTTACCATCTGCATAGCTGATTTTGGAGTCTGCTATCAAGTAATTATATGATAAATTTCACCAGATAGTGGTAAAATGTACCAACATGTTACCTTAATTTACCATAATGTACTATCGACGAATTAAAGATTGTTACGAAATTTTTGGAGCTCACCCCAAATTATTCATTTTTGATATTTGTAGAAGCCCCCGACAGTTCCTGGGGGGGGGGATTTGGGGGGTTCAAACCAGAGCTGCCGATTTGCGTAGATTTAATGGCATTTTGAAATTCACCGAAGATTCCACCGATTGAGAAAAGATTACAGAGTTTAGTTCTGTGTATGGCTGCAATTCACGAAAATACTAGCGTAATTTATTTTTTCTCAACTGGTATATTTTAATTAATTCACGGCATTTCTACCGACTGAGAAAAGATTACAGATCAGAGTATTTTCGTACATTACAGTCATGCACTGAATTGAACTATGTAATCTTTACTCAACCGGTGAAATCATCGGTGAATTTAAAAATTCCATTAAATCTACGCAAATCGGCAGCTCTGGTTCAAACAAAGTTTTCAAGTTCCAAGGCGAAACTTAGCACGTGAAAATATCGCGACAATCTTTAATTCGTCGACAGTACGTTGCATTTGCTATATTATGGTGACATTTACCATACTTGCTATATAGATAGCAGACGCCGAAATGAGCAATGCAGATGGTAAATTCTACCAGTCTTAATCTTCCGTGTGTGCCAAAGAAGCCTTCAATTTACTTGCGATGTGCGTCGCGTTGCCTTCAAATCCAGGCAGACAAGCCGAGGGATGATGGCGTATGGGGAGGATGGTCCTCTCTTCTCTCATCCTGGATCACACACTCATAAGTCACAAGTCACTGTACACTGTACAGTCGACGCAAGGGAGGGGGACGGGGGTGGGGGGAAGGGAGGAGGGGGATCTTACTCCAATGCTTTTACTGCTTTTCCTTTACGACTCGTGCGGCGGGCGGCCTATCTGCCGCGTTTAATGTGGGCTAATGGTCGTGCTCTGGAACGATAGCATTTGAAGCTCACTATAGCGCCAGAGGATCGGGCGATGAGTACTTAAAGCAACTATCTGCCGAGTTGTAGTCTCGAGCGAGAGAGACTTTTAAATGGCTCGTCTGAGAACTCAATGTTTGCCAATTGTATATGACTCGCAATAGTTGCCGAGCAACTAGTCGTCAAGCCTTTAACCTTTGAACAATGCTTGTAAATGAATAAGCCGAAAATTAATTCTGTTTGAAGATGATCTATAAATACGTGCTTACCAATAATAAGCTCTTGAAAACTTATGCTGGGAGCAAAAGAATAGTTCAATCAGATGTAAAAACCAGAGGAAATCACGAAAATCACTCTAAGACAGTCTAAAATTCAGTAATAAACTCCGATAGCTGCTATAACGGAAAGATCGTAATGGCGCTTTAACGCAGGTATCATGGGAGATTCCTTTCTATTAAGTCACTTCCTCTTCGGAAACTCAGAGATATGTCTTAATTTAGATAGGAATCTCCCATGATATCTGCGTCTCTCCGCCATTAAGCCCGATTCCGAGAGTGAATTTCGTGCGTTTTTAGTGTACTCGTCGTCATTTTTACAGGTCTTTATGCAAGAAGAAACTCTTCGATCCCCAATAGCAAAAGTTTGCAAGAGTCCCATTAACAACTTGGGGAGACCCAGCTAGACCCCCACTCTGTTGGAAATCGACCAAAAAATTTGGGGTGAAAATCGGAGCGAACATAAAAGTGAGGGTAAATCCAATTCGCATTTAAGTAATAAATAAAGGGTGTAAGTACAAGTAGTTACATAAGTCCTGCGTCAACACATTAGAGGGGTTTAGTAATGGGAGACTCCCATCTATTATTTTGTCAGTCTCAGGATGATTCACAGAGTAATTAGCCTTCAGAGTAGTGATCCTCATCTGATGAATGGTACCGTGACAACTAGTGACAACCGGTGTCAAATGAAATTCGTCTTTTATTGGTCACTTCTTGATGGAGTTACAGTATATTGTTTGATGGGAATCTCCCAGTACACTTTCGCAAATAAAAGCGCTAATTGAGTTTAGGAGTGGATTTCGGAAGTTTTTAGTGCTGCCATCGCTATTTTTGGAGGTTTTACACTAGATTGGACTATTACATCGCTTGTAGCAAAAGTCGCAACTGCCCCATTAAAAACTGCACCTTCAAAACAAAATACTTCAGATGATGAAATAAAAAAACTGCTTCGATACAGTTTTAAAGAAAAACCACCTTGCCTAAACAAGTCGAAGAACATGTCATTTGATCAATTACAAAAAAAAAAAAAAACCACCCGAGATTTTGTAACGGGTGGTACATTCAGACGACTTTGAAGTAATTATTTTCAAATTTTTAATCATTTAAATGAAAAAAACTATCCCACCAAAAGAATTTCTTAACTTCTAGATAGTGATAGGATTTTCAAAATTTTCAAAATGTCTATCCAAAGCTGAGAAAAGAGCGAAATAAGGGTGTAACGGGTGGGACAGAAAATGGACAAGGTTTTTGAATCTTTTCAGAAAAAGTTTAAACTCTGTAAGTTTTGAAGAGATAACAATTTGGAAAAAATACATGTTAACCCTTGTGAGCCTAAGGTATTTCGGTAACACAAAGGACTAAGGGGGGGGGGGTATTTTTGTACCCCAAGGATATTTTCATGCAGCACAGTCAGTATCAATAATTTTGAAACTTTAATGGATGGATTATGTACTTAGTACCCTAAGAGAGTAATTTATGTGAAATTTGAGTAAATTTTTGCTATGTTGCCAAATTTACACCTACTTTTAAAAAAAATGTAAAAATAAAAAAAATGGAAAAAATGAAATGATGTACCATATTATTTTTCCATTTTTGATAAATTTCCAATTTTTTTCAATGATCTGACTTAATATTCTTAATCTACATAAAATTTCCGTAAAATTCACTGTAATAGATGGTTCCAAACTTAAAACTGGCAGGACGAAGGGGGGGGGGGTATATTTGTACCCCAACACTTTAAATTTCTATAATATCGACAAAAATTCATAAAATTAATGAAATTTGGTAGACGTGTTCTAAGTATCCTAACTTAAAATGTCATGAAGTCCCAAAAAATTTTGAGCAGTTTTGACAAAATGGCGTCAAAAAAACTGGCCTGGGGTACAAATGTACCCCCCCCCCCCCCCCCCCCCCCCCCCTTAGGCTCACAACGGTTAAAGATGAGGGTATAAGCTTTGATCCTACATAAAGTTTTTTTTCATTTACTAAATTATTTTTCTCTAAAAAAATTAAAAAGTAGCGCAACGGGTGGGACGCGTGTGATTCGGTCATTGATGAAAATACACACCAAACCTGCTGTAACATCAACACGTATGACCTTATTAGATTAAGATAATATTTTCGTCTCTGGTTGCATTTTAATGCAAAACAAGACTGCCAGGCACTAATTTTTAATTTTCAATTTTTGCATATCATGTCCACTTTACTGTAGAATGACCCAAGTGAAAAATCTTGTCCTTCGTAAACAGCCTTTCTTTCAGTAATATGCTGATTTCAGCTGGGCCGCGATGTTGGCAACAGTTTGACAATGCATTGAGGCATCAGCCGCTTCGCTCGTAATGTTTGAGTCATTTCAACGTTTCTCTCGCGCGGCGGCTTTATTTTATCGTTGCTCATTTTTGTCTCGATGACCGAAGCCAACGGAGCGGCTCAAAACATTTCCCGCGCGTGTAAACAAACCCGGCCGAGCGGCGATTGTCTTTGTTTACAATTAATGGAGCCTGATTGAATGATCATTGAGTCATTGTACTCAGTTGCATCGCAGCTCTGGAGCCATAAAACGTACTTACAGTGTTGCCGAATTATAAATATTTCGCATTCCTTCTTATACGGTCATTTTGATAGCGAGTACCTATAGAACCTGCGGAGCTGCCGTTTTTCGTATAAGGTAGGTGACCCAAAGGTGGCCCGCCCAAGTAGCAAAAAAGTACCTAAAACGCAACAAATACGGACGTAAAACTGGAGATATCCCTTGGGAAAACTCAAGTTAAAACTCCCGTAAGTACTCACGTTTTTTGCAAAAACGGAACTTTTACGGGAGGTTTTGCGGCATTTAAAGGGAAACCTTTGCCGTAAAACTGCTGTAAAGCAAAAAGAAGCGTATTTTCCCCGGGTAAACTATACTTGGTAAAACTTACTTTTTTTCTGTTTTACGGGAGTAATACCACAGCTTTACTAAAAAAAATTTAAAAAAATTTTTCGCTTGTCTGAATCGATTATCGGGGGTGTTTTTTACTCATTATATGTTCAACTTTCGCTACTCAGAGATGGTTATTAGACACTGGAATACATGGTGATACATAGAATGGATACATGAAACGAAATTATGAAGACGGAAAGTTACCTGATTCTCCGGGAATTGAGCCCGGGTCCTCCGGTGTGAGTCGAGCACGTTACCGATGAGCCACGTCTGCCGCCGAGTGTAGGAGGCGAAAATAGCGCATTATAAAGTTACAGCTAATCAGCTTAAGGCTCAATTCGGTTTCAGGGAAAAGTCTAAGGTTGTTTAAAACTAAGTAGCGCATACCGGCACGAATAGACAAGTGAAATGTAATTAAAAAGATGAATTTTTTAAAAATAGAGGTGAATAAAGAATAATAAATAGGTAATAAATAGATAAAAAAAAAAAAAAAAAAATAAAAAAAAAAAAAGTAAATAAAATAAAAAAAAAAAACAAATAAAAAAAAAAAAAAAATAAAGAAAATTTTTGAAAAAATAAATAAATAAATAAAAAAATAAAGAAAATAAATAAAAATAAAAAAAATAAATACAAAATAAAAAAAATAAATGAAAATAAAGAATATAAATGAAAAATAAAGGGAAAAAAAACACAAAAAAAAATAAAAGAAAAAAAAAGAAAAAAAATGAAAAAAAGAAAATAAATACAAAATAAAAAAAATAAATACAAAAAAAAGAAAATAATGAAAAAAAAAGAAAATAAATAAAAAAAAAAGAAAAAAAATAAAACATAAATAAATTTTAAAAAAAAAAAGAAAAAAAAAGAAAATAAAAAAGTAACTAAAAAATAATTAAAAATTTAAAAAAAAAAAAAAAAAAAAAAAATGAAAAAAGAAAATAAAAAAATTAAAAATTAAAAAGAAATGAAAAATGAAAAAAAATAAATTTTAAAAAAAAAAAATAAAAAAAGAAAATAAAAAAGAATAGGTTAAAATAGATAAAAAAAAAAAAATAAAAAAAAAAAATAAAAAAACAAAAAATAAAAAAAAAAAAATATTTAGATACACATAAATTAAATAATAAACATACGAATAACACAAATGCATTGATCGGTAGAAGGAAAAATGATATGAACTTATGGATATTTTTATAAATAAGGAAGGAACAAACTATTGAATGTGAATTGGATAATATAAATAATAAAAGGATGGTAGGTTATACAAGAAATTATGAATAAATAAAATTATAAATATAAAACCTCAAAGAATTTAAAATAAATGTATTTTAAAATTCGCATGCATTTTTGCGTAATACCTGTTTCTGGCTTCCTTGAAGTTTGCTTCAAAGTTTCACACGTGTTTTCTTCGGCAAGTTATCACGTTTTTCGCCAGTTTTACGGCACCATGACTTGTCCAATTATTTTTGCGAATTGCGTCCGTAAAACTTCATTTTTACGAAGATTTAACGGAGCCCCAAAACACCTAGGGTTTTCTGCCGCTTAGCATCCGTAAAATTTACGTTTTTCTCAAGTTTTCCCCGATACTTTTACGTTCGTTAAATTGCAGCTTCACAGCAGTAAAACTCCTGTTTTACGGGAGTTTACGGCCCGTTTTATTAAACTTTCCGTTGCTCCGTTTTCACTCCGCAATACGTCTTTTTTACTGAAGGTAAAGTGCCGTCAATACGACGCTGACGTTTTCCCTTCGTAATACGGGAGCTAAGCCGAGGGATTTGGGCCGTAAAAGTCACGTTTCCGGCACGTTTAGTAAAACATCCGTTTAACGCCATACGAAGTGCCGTAAAAGTCCCGTTTACGTAACGTTACGTTTAACGCCTGATTTACGCTATTGAAAGTCCCGTAAACGGCAGATCTTTGCTACTTGGGCGGCTCTTAAGGTGGCCCAACCCAGCTTATTTCAATTAATTACACGAATTGACGATAGATGACTTTAGTGCTGAGTATCAGGATGCTATCGCTTCCCCCACTCCAAAAATCAAGAGCATCGGGCGATTCAGTCGGCGCGGAACAGTGAAACGTCCATTTTCGCAGGTCTTCAGCTAATTTTCACGGAAGTAATCAATCGTAAAAGCTAAGCCCTTAAATTGATTCCACCTTTGACTTTCAATTCATCTTAATCATTATAATTTCTGGTGTAACAAGGGTCTAGATTCCGTTTTTCAACTATAAAATAGCATCTGAATACTTATTAATGAAATTTAAACGGGGGTGTCCACCATTTGGTACCTACATCAAAAATATTAGGAATGGCCACCTTAGGTGCATGTTTTGCGCGATGTCAAAACTCTACTTTTTTTCAAACGCAAAAAAAACCTCAAAAACAAGAAAATTTTAAAAAAAAATGAAATTAACATATGATAGCCAACTGTCTGAATAGTAAATTGACATATTTAGTTTTTATTTTTATGTCTCATGACTTATACGTGCACATTGGCTCCAAGCATAGGTATGGCCACCTTTGGTACCGTTCTAGAATTCATCCCTTCATTTTCTCGATGCAGAAAAGATTATGAATAGCAGCACTTTCCAATGTACATAGATATACAGTATCACAGGATAATGTAATCTTTTTTGCACGGATGCAGTAAATGGTTGAATTCTAGAACGCTACCTTTGGGTCACTTACCTTATTCAATGCAGTGGCATGGCGTAACTTTGAAACTCGGGCCCTCGCCGCAGATTGAACTAAAGGGCCCCTCTTCCTTCCTACAACAGAATCTGCATACTCTAAAATAACTCAATGACCTCAAACACCCCCTCCCCTCCCTCCTCCCCCCTCCCCTCCCTCTACCCCCGTCCCTGACAGATTTCTAGATCCGCCACTATTTGCAATCAAAGTATCAATTTTCATTTTCTGTCACGTGTCATCCGTGTTGGTTTTTTTTTTTTTTTTAACACGTGAGTTTGAATGGGCGAAGAAACAGCAAGGACAACCTCTTACCTCCTAGCTGCGGCTATGGAATTGACTCCGGAATAATTTATTTTTCCTAAAAAGTTCCTCGCGTGTAAAGTGTTTTTCGCTGGAAGCTTCTTCAAATTTTGGAAACTATAGGCCCATATGGAACTTTGCTCTTCCAACGGGAAAAATGATATCGACCGACGCGACGGCCAAAAATAAAAATAAAATAAAATAAAATTGCAATGCGTTAAATTGAATAATGGCACAGTTTTTTAACTGTAAACTTTCGACACTTTTTAAGAAATGGGAGTAGGAGGAATTAAAATCCATACCCCCTAGAATGCTAGACGTGCAGTAAGGTGCCCGAAGGGCACCTGAAACGGCCAATTATGATATAATGTCTTTGCTTTTAGCCCACCCTGTATATTTCGTATGCGTTTCCCCAACAAGTTGGCAATCTAGCGAAACCTCATCGATGGGCGAAGCGCCTCTGATAGCTAGTCAACATTCAACTCCCTCGGTGCTGCCTGCCATTGCATCGAGCATCGCTCGCTTTTGTTTGACGATGAGGAACCGAAGCCCGCAGCCCGCAGCGCATCTTCGTATGAGCAAAGTCGTACGTTTTAAGTAAACAACTTACATTTACTCCTCCTTAATCCACAGCGATAAATTCCCGCGAGACATCCGCTATATCCCTATTACTATATATATATATATATATATATATATATATATTATATATATATATATATATATATATATTATATATATATATATAATATATATATATATATATATATATATATATATAAAGAAAAAATTGAACACTAAAATCGGGAAACAAGGCTAAAAAAATAATTATAAAACACAATTTAAAACAAGAAAGAAACCAAAACGTTTCGGAGCCAAACGACTCCCTCTTCAGTTGGCTAAAGAATGCAACGAGGTAACAAAGCAAATACACAAAGCGAATAACAGACCAACAAAATAATAGATAGGAAACTCAAATGGTCGACTGATCTTCGTCGAACATACGTCGATACGACCCGCAGAGCTTATCTGTATCAGTTTTTAAATTACAAACACTGTTTTTATTTTTCACAATGTGAATACTTTCCAATATGCATCTGGCGTGGTCATTTTTTTCGACGGCCAACACCGTGACGTTGTCAAAATTAAAATGATGATCCAGAGAATCCTCATGACGATGCAAGGCTGTAACCTCCTTTCGGTTATACTTGTGTCCATTCAACCTACTACCTAATTGTTGTCCAGTCTGACCAATGTAACTCATGCTACAGTCTGAACACGGGATTTTATAAACTACACCAGATTTAGAAATAGTGGGTGTTTTTGCCTTCAATGGAGTAAATAAAAACTGAAGATTATTGTACTGCTTAAAAACCACTTTAAAATCAAAATTGAGTAAAAACGCCTGTAAATTTTCGGAGAGCAGTGGAACATATGGTAGACAAATAATTTTCGATGGGTCAATAGCCGGTTTCTCGACTATCCTGGTAGGGTATTCATCGATTTTCTTCAAAACTTTTCTAAACACAGATGTAATTAAGTTAAGAGGGTAACAATTTTCCAACAATAAACGTTTACCAATTTGAATCATTTCATGTCTGTACTTAACATGCGTTAACCGAAGAATACGCAACGCCAAATTACTGATGGTATTTAGTTTATAATTCAATGGTTGTACAGACAAATAATTCAAATACCTTCCTGATGATGTTATTTTCTGATACCATTTACAAAAAATCCTCCCCTCCGCCCTAACCAGTGTCATGTCCAAATAGTTAAGTTCATTATTTGCTTCCCTTTCCAGTGTAAATTGCAAATCGGTTGACTGTGCGTTGAAAAAATCAAAGACTGAAGGAACATTGTCTTTACGAACGACTAAGAAAAGATCATCTACGTATCTTTTGTAAAAGTACACTAGAAAGGGGATGGTGTTAAGAACACAAAGCTCAAATCTCTCCATAACAATATTAGCAAGCACGGCTGAAACACATCCACCCATAGCTAAACCATGAATCTGTCGATAGTACCTTTCCTCAAATTGAAATACAGTGGAAGACACACAAACGCGGAGCATATGAAGAAATTGATCTTTGGAGATAGAACAAAACTTTTCAATTTCATCCCATCTCTCTTCAACACACTCGATAGCAAGATCGACTGATATGTTTGTGTACATTGATGTCACATCTAAAGATATAAGCTCATAATCGGGAGGAATAATTTGGTCATTAATAGCATTAAAAAATTCGAATGAATTTTTTACAGAATATTCATTCTTACCAACGATGTTAGATAAAACGATGTTTGGAGGTGCTCTAAATTTTTAGGAGGTATTTTATCTAACATCGTTGGTAAGAATGAATATTCTGTAAAAAATTCATTCGAATTTTTTAATGCTATTAATGACCAAATTATTCCTCCCGATTATGAGCTTATATCTTTAGATGTGACATCAATGTACACAAACATATCAGTCGATCTTGCTATCGAGTGTGTTGAAGAGAGATGGGATGAAATTGAAAAGTTTTGTTCTATCTCCAAAGATCAATTTCTTCATATGCTCCGCGTTTGTGTGTCTTCCACTGTATTTCAATTTGAGGAAAGGTACTATCGACAGATTCATGGTTTAGCTATGGGTGGATGTGTTTCAGCCGTGCTTGCTAATATTGTTATGGAGAGATTTGAGCTTTGTGTTCTTAACACCATCCCCTTTCTAGTGTACTTTTACAAAAGATACGTAGATGATCTTTTCTTAGTCGTTCGTAAAGACAATGTTCCTTCAGTCTTTGATTTTTTCAACGCACAGTCAACCGATTTGCAATTTACACTGGAAAGGGAAGCAAATAATGAACTTAACTATTTGGACATGACACTGGTTAGGGCGGAGGGGAGGATTTTTTGTAAATGGTATCAGAAAATAACATCATCAGGAAGGTATTTGAATTATTTGTCTGTACAACCATTGAATTATAAACTAAATACCATCAGTAATTTGGCGTTGCGTATTCTTCGGTTAACGCATGTTAAGTACAGACATGAAATGATTCAAATTGGTAAACGTTTATTGTTGGAAAATTGTTACCCTCTTAACTTAATTACATCTGTGTTTAGAAAAGTTTTGAAGAAAATCGATGAATACCCTACCAGGATAGTCGAGAAACCGGCTATTGACCCATCGAAAATTATTTGTCTACCATATGTTCCACTGCTCTCCGAAAATTTACAGGCGTTTTTACTCAATTTTGATTTTAAAGTGGTTTTTAAGCAGTACAATAATCTTCAGTTTTTATTTACTCCATTGAAGGCAAAAACACCCACTATTTCTAAATCTGGTGTAGTTTATAAAATCCCGTGTTCAGACTGTAGCATGAGTTACATTGGTCAGACTGGACAACAATTAGGTAGTAGGTTGAATGGACACAAGTATAACCGAAAGGAGGTTACAGCCTTGCATCGTCATGAGGATTCTCTGGATCATCATTTTAATTTTGACAACGTCACGGTGTTGGCCGTCGAAAAAAATGACCACGCCAGATGCATATTGGAAAGTATTCACATTGTGAAAAATAAAAACAGTGTTTGTAATTTAAAAACTGATACAGATAAGCTCTGCGGGTCGTATCGACGTATGTTCGACGAAGATCAGTCGACCATTTGAGTTTCCTATCTATTATTTTGTTGGTCTGTTATTCGCTTTGTGTATTTGCTTTGTTACCTCGTTGCATTCTTTAGCCAACTGAAGAGGGAGTCGTTTGGCTCCGAAACGTTTTGGTTTCTTTCTTGTTTTAAATTGTGTTTTATAGTTATTTTTTTAGCCTTGTTTCCCGATTTTAGTGTTCAATTTTTTCTTTATATGTATTCGGGCTATTTTAGGAAAATCTTTATATATATATATATATATATATATATATATATATATATATATATATATATATATATATATATATATATATATATATATATATATATATATATATATATATATATATATATAATATATATATATATATATATATATATATATATATATATATATATATATAAAATCAGGCGTATTTTAGTCATAGGGTAACCGCGTATGCTAAGGCATTCCGGTAAAGATCAGAGGTTACAAAAATGGAATCAGAAACCAATAAAATATTTTATATAAGTCATGTTCTGAACAAACAAGCTGCTCCTTACGAGAGCCGAGTGGAAGAAGTTCATACTTGGAGAATTGAGTTAGGAGCGTGATCCAATTTGGCTTGTACTTTTGTATTTGTATGTTGGTCGCTCCATAGTCGTAGCCAGAAATTCTTCTTTCCCTCTCTTTGCCATTTTTTATTTATTTATTTATTTATGTATTTATTTGTTTATTTATTTGTTTATTTATTTTTTTTTTATTTATTTTATAATTTTACATAATTACAAAAGATACAAAATTGCCAGCCGCATATGCGTGGCTATCGGCATCGCTATTTAGATATAAGAAAAAAAAAAAAAAAAATCGCTGTTTATAAATGGAAGAAAAAACTATCTGAGCTACATAGTAGGCTTTTTCCATAAACGATGGTATTTACGCGAGACTATTATTTTTTTTGTTTTTTTTTGTTTTGTTTTTTGTTTTTTGTATTTATAAACACGGACCCCTGCTGACATTAAGAAGCTTTGACCGAGATTTTGCGACAAGATGCGCAACAAATTGAAAGTTTTAACGTGGCGGTCGATTTGGAAATATTTGAAAATGATAAATGATCACCGAATGCCTATAGTTTTGAGCTGTTTTGAGGATTCAATTTCATAGTTTTTGTGTCGAGGCCTTGTCTGAGAGCGAAATATTCTGGAGAGGGTCCATCTGAGTTTGTATGGGAGGAGCTGGAGTTTCGGCGAGAGGTTTAAAAGTTGACTCCGTTAGGTGCAATCATTGTGAATCCAAAGTAACTTAATTTGAAGTTAACGACTCAGTCCGAAGCGGCGCGGCGCGGCGAGCGAGCAAAGGAAATTTAATTAACAAATAACTAAAAAGTTATATAATACACGGGCTCTCATTGGCGCTTAGGCTGCGCCCGCGCCGAGGTGAAATTAAATAGCTGAAGTCATCTCTTCGCCAAACTTCTCGAGTAAAATGTAACTCAATTTGCGCCAGAATTTTCTCTCAAACATTTTTATTTCCCTGTTGCGAAACAAACTGTAGTTTTTCCTGCAGCTAGCTCAATTAGCTCACCCCAAAAGCAAAGGACCGTCTGTTTATTTTAATTGCGTGTTTTCCAAATCAGACTAGTTTCCTAGTTCTGCCTTTCGCTCAGCTTTCTTCGAATGAATAAGAATGGAACGGACGGTGGGTAAAATTAATTAAGTGACGGGTTTATGAAATTACGATGATTACTTCGTCAATCTCAGAGATAGTTAAATGTTCACAATTTTTTTTTCGCAGATTTTCCTCGAAACTACTCATTCTCAAAAGTGCTCGAATACTTCTTAATAAATACCATGACCCGTGCAAAAGAAAAAACCGCGGTCGCAGAGGCGAGGCGTGGAATTTGGCAACAATGTATTTTCTTTATTTAAATTCACTAAAAAGATCGATTGCTTTAGTCATCGGCGGTGACCAGGCATTTCGACCTTTCTAATGTGTTTAAATGGGGGGGAAAAAGGAACGTTGGAAAATCGCACGCCTCACCACTGACCGCGGTCGATATTTTTACTTCTATAAATATCGGCAACCTTTCATGGGCGGAGCCAGCAATTTGGCAACTGTGAATTCTATCCATTTGAATAAATGAGAAACAATCGATTCTTGAGGGGGCCGTGGCCCAATTTCTAATCGATTGTTTCTCATACATTCAAATGGGAAGAATCCACAGTTGCCTAATTGCTGGCTACGCTCACGCAACCTTCGAAGAATTCTGTGGCTTGAAAGTACTTACATATATGTATATTTAAGGACGAAGCAGAATTTCCCCGTTTAAAGAACGTCATGAAAAATTCGTCGACAATGCTACTGAAAACAAAGGGGGTCGGGGGGAGGGTCGATCCGGGTACTTTCTTTTCCAAGTCATAGTACCTTGAGGGTATAGTGATTGCAGACAACTAATTTGGATCCTTGGAGTTTTGCTTCGTGCAGCAAACGGTTCGATACTTCTCCCACAATAAAATTGCAGAGTGATTGAATCGCTTTCTTCTAAAAGAACCCGAGTCTATTTTATCATATGAGCTCTGCAATAAATGTTTCCTTATAATTTATAATATAGAAAAGAAGAAAACAGGATCAAAGCTAAAATATCAATTAAAATAAAATAAAATGATCGTGGGACGATTCGAGACTCAAACGGCACTCTTCCTCAGCCACTGAACGAATAAAGTTCGGAAAAAGTTCATTGTTGCTCATCATATTGTAGTGGGTAGGGGTCTTTTATATAGCTCGCGGCTGAAGAGACGTAGACAAGAGATACGACACAAAAACAGTATATTATTCCAAACTAACTCTAAAATCACAAACTCGTCAACTCCAACGGCTGACAGCGATGTCCCTATCCCTAAGACGCCCTGACAGTAACCTAACCTCAAAAATCGTACACTCTGAGCTCTGAGCTCCAAACCGCAATTGAAAGATCACAAAGATCCAAATCTCAATGCAACTAGATGAGAGATCACCAAGATCCAAATCTCACCGGACACGTCTCTCTGAGGAGTGCGACCTTTAGGCTACTGTCAGTGTATCTTATATAGTCCTCAGAATCCAGAGGAGGATCCATACGTCAGAGTAACCACTGATAACAAGACGCATAGAATCTGTAGATGTTTTGAGACAAAGCATCAACAAACTCCGAAATCTGGCTGTCAAAGCCTAAAACTAACGCATTTAGCCCACCATAGATGCTTAGAAACCGCAGATTCATATCGACACAGCGCGCGATGTTTACGCGATCCGCGATCGTTTAAACACAACACTTGACCGACAGTGTTGCCAGATGTATACTCCTAATATATTGCTATAGTGGGTATGGCATACGCCATCCCATTACTGCATATGTGGCACTTGAAGGGGAGGGGGACTTAAATAGGCTCGCAATCGTTTTCAGTGGCGTAGCGTGCAATTTGGCAAATTTTGTATTGTGTCGATTTAAACCCTTCAAAAAGATCGAACTATTGGGTGTTCGGTGAGCACCTTCGTATTCGACCTTTTACATGGGTTTAAATGGCTACAATACAACGTTGCCAAATTGCACGCTACGCCACTGGCTCGCCATCATTTTGTATGAAACTATTCAATTATATTTTGCCGAACAATAATTTTCGGATTTTAAATGGAATGTCGGAGGCCGCCAGGCCGGAACCAGATCACACTGAAGACTATTGAGCACCCCCAGACTATTGATATATTTTTATCGATCCCTGAATTAGTCAAACAAGAAATAAACCCAGTATTCGGAGGCAAGCGCCTTTTTTGGTTTCCCAGCTTATTTTCACGCACAGCAAATCGGTCTTGCTTGATGACGAAAGTTCAACAAACTTTTTATTTATCTTGAGCCGTGCATCGAATATATGCGTTTAAACAAAATCCATCGTAAACAACTCCATGATGCGTCGTTGATGGGCTCTGGAAATTTTACGGTGGACAAAAATAAGTTATTGCTTGAGGCTTACTTTTAGACCTCAACAAGTTGGATTTCATCTATTTTGCCTCGTCGAATTGATGAGAAAAGTCATGTAAATCCAGATGTGTAAATAGAGACTTGTTCGGGTCAAACCCCGCTTTCATAAATTGGCATTCATTTCACGAAGTCTAGGTACATAAATACATTTACATGTATATTTAGCAGGGCCTAGGCAGGCGTCAAAGCCCGACGTGTCTGTAAATTATAAACACGAATCGATTTAGAACTTATACCATCTCTTTTGTTTTTTGTTTGTTTTTGTTTTTGTTTTTTTTCAATGTCATTTTTTTTCTGTTTCTTGTTCATTGAGGTCCAAGTTTCATATTAATTCACTCGGTCGATGCACCCAGGATCTCTGATCTCTTCTATATTCCTCTCAGTGGCGCGAGGCGTTCAATTTGGCAACGTTTGTTTTTCCCCCTTTAAACACATTAAAAAGGTCGAAACATCTGGTCATCGCCGATGACCTAAGCATTCGATTCTTTCAGTAACTTCAAATGGAGAAATTACATCGTTGTCAAACACGCCTCGCTAGGTACTGATCCTTCCCATTTTCCCTACGAATGTATGCAAGTTGAAAAAAGACAAAAGGTTAGAGTTTCATCCCTTCATCTATAGTGTTGTATAACAAATGCACTTTCCCGAAGGTAGGAGAGAGATCGATAGTTCTCGTCTCACAATCAGTGCTCTGCTTCTCTCACAACAGGGGCGTAGTGTACGATACAAACCCATGGTAAAAATCGATCTATTGGTCGGTGAACCCTCGGTTATACACTGTTCACGATAAGACGGCGGGTGAGAATTCAGGTAGTATAATGCACTATTTTGCAACAGTGCGGCTATGCTGGCTACTCCAACCCTTCGTAGTCACCGTTGTCTCCCGACTTACCTTCCTCTTGGCACGGAGGATTTCCAAGAACCGACGTCCGACAGACTCTAAAATTTACATTCGACCAGTAAAAATTGCGAACGGTCAAAGATACGACAAAACGGACGAAATTATCGGCTTACAAGACAAAAACTCGGCGATAATAGTCGAGTTTGCGTATTGACGACTCTTAGATATTCGAAACTAGACGAAATACCTTCAATTTAATTTGGACAGAAAAGGACGAATTACCCCAAAAACCTGGCCAAAAATATTTGCGTGTCGTTGAATATTTGAAAATCGATTTTGGTAAATTTTCCACTTTCACCTCGAAATTCATATTGCGCGATTTATGGTTGAAAAAGGCGTAGAAAATGAAGACTTTCGGCACATACTGAAGGTCGACATAGCATTTTTTTGCCGAGTTATTGAAGCTATAGCTTATTTTATAAAAAATGTTTGACTTCAAAATGTTGCTGGATAAAAATGTGCAACATTGTGCAAGTTTTCATTGCAGAAACTATCTCCCTAGAGGATCTTTTTCAACCTCCTTTTTTTGGGTTTGCTGGGTTTTGCCCGGAACGTATTTGAAATTACCTTTTTTTATTAATCAAGTGCCTGAAATTGGATATTTTTTTACGTCAGTTTTCAATGAGTTATAGAATGGTCTTTAATGCATGAGCAGTGGCGTAACTAGGCATGCATGCGCCCCCCCGCAAAAAATAGAGCTGCGCCCCCCCAATCATCTTCTCTCCCTTCCCCATCCCATCCCACCCCTCTCCACTCCAATCCTTACCGGCCCATGACCCCGGGGCAATATAGAACATATGCTCCGACGAAAGAAAAGTACGAATAATATTTTTTTTTTTTTTTTTATTTTTTTAAATAAAAAATCGCCTACCCGTTCTTTAAAAACTTTTTCTCTCGTGCCTTAATTGTTTCGAATTCGTTAATAAGTCTTCCAAAATCCATCTCTTTGGGTGTCTTTGGCCCTTCTTGCTTCAATGCTGAGCATCGCTATGAAGCCTAAGTCGCTTGAGAGACGGTGTTGACTCATTGTACTCACGTCCTATAGAGGTGGTTTTAGAAGTGTAGGCGCACCTAGACCGATAATCTTTGGAATTTTTCAACATTATTTCTCTTGTTTTAAAATGAAAATTAATGAAAATGAATTAGAGCGTTAGCTCTTCACTGAGGAACAATTTAAAATTAAAATGTCAAAGTCGAAAACAAGTTTTGTTTAGTTTTGAAGAAATGAAAGTTGAAAAGACGCCAAAGATTATGGTCTAGGTGCGCCTACACTTCTGAAACGAGCTCTACGTACGTCATCTTCATCCCTGTTTTCCTATGTTTTAATGGTCTTCTCTTTATATTTTTTTCTTCTTTTCTTCCTTCTTCTCTTCTTTTCCTTTTCTTCCTTCACCCCGTATTTTCCTCCTCTCTCTTTGCGCCCACCGACGCCTTGCGCCCCCCCGCAATTGCGGGGGCTGCGGGGGCTATTGTTACGCCACTGTGCATGAGAAAAAAAAATGGTATCAAAGTGAAGTGCATACCTTCAAAAACATCACCCAAAATTGCCGAAATGATTATTTGCACCAACGCTTGTTCATGGTGGGAATGTTTACCTATATCAATAATAGAGCATCGAGCGGTGAAAAATAGAGGGTGACTTGGATGCTCACTTCCATGATGTCCTATTGACAGCTAGTAGATCAACTTTGGGGTCCTGACGCATCTAGTACGCTATAAGGCGGTTACTTAGCACTAAGAAACCGTAAATACTTTTATTTTTTGATCACATTTTAATTTTGAGTTTTTCGCCAGGTTTTTGAGACAAATACTCCTACGTGCGACGAGTGGAAGTCTGATTGATCTGGATCGTGGACGGCGCGCGATCCAGTGGCGTAACTAGAAATTACCTTTCTCTCACTTTGCCCATTAAAATGTGTAAGTTAGAAAAGGATAGGAAAGGGGGATCAATCCCCTCTTCCTATCCTTTTTATACCTGTACATTCAAATGAGTAAAAAGAGAGATAGAATGATTTCTAGTTACGCTACTGGCGCGATCGCCACAAATCTATATATCCTCTTGTATCATTTTCCGCCTCGCCTACAAATAAAGAGGAGATGTGTCCAAGCCCGGCGCGGCGGCGCGCGCACAACGCTGAAGGCAGAAAGCTTCGGTTGCATTTTGCAAGGCATTTAAAGCGCAGCGAAAATTACGCTTGCACACTTGATTAGCGGATAAAAGCTCTAGACTTTCAACTTTAACTCAATCAAACTTGGCGGAAGTTGAGAGAGAGAGAGAGTTCGGGATGAGAAGCTGAAATATTACGAAATTCGCTGTAAGTATTTAACTCGACAAACATTCTGCACAAAACTGTGGGAGAGGCTGAGATAGACTGTCGGAAAGAGAGAGAGAGAGAGAGAGAGAGAGAGAGAGAGAGAGAGAGAGAGAGAGAGAGAGAGAGAGAGAGAGAGAGAGAGAGAGAGAGAGAGAGAGAGAGAGAGAGAGAGAGAGAGAGAGAGAGAGAGAGAGAGAGAGAGAGAGAGAGAGAGAGAGAGAGAGAGAGAGGAGAGAGAGAGAGAGAGAGAGAGAGAGAGAGAGAGAGAGAGAGAGAGAGAGGAAGAGAGGAAGATACTGTGGTGGATTGTAGAGGATTGAGGAGGGTCTCGGGGTGAGCTGATGTGATGAGAAGGGTGAGGGGAGGGGGTGGGGGAGGGGGAGGGGGAGGAACGGAAAGAAATTTCTCGGCTAAACTGTTTGGTTTGAGTTACTCGTCATCTGTTTGGCGCGCTGTGCCCCGACCGCCCGCCCTCCCGCCGCGTTGCACGCCGGGAGCTGAAATCCTCAGGGATCCGACGGAATCTGAGTCGTTCAAGGAATTACTTCAATTTAAGCAAACATCAAGAAAGGAAGAATAGTAAAGCTAATTCACGTTATCGTCCAAAAGCGGAAAAAGTTCCCTCGAGTTCATTGCATTTTCATTATTCCTCCCCGTTCATGACCTGCGGTTATTCGATCACACAATCATACACACTATCATGCGCGACTGGCGAATAGTGACCTAGCTAACGAGACTTATTAGAATTGGCTTAGTAACCTTGGATTCGAACATCTTATATAATTATAAAATTGTATCTGGGGATTATAAAACAAATGATTGGCACATCAAATAGATGTCCACTTTCTCTGTAAAGTTGTGCTTAAAACCGCGTTTGATCAGCCGTTTCATACGGCGCGGCAGATAAAACCTTGGTGTAGATACAAGTTTATACAGTCTTATTTGTTGGTATTACGATAGCCTTTATTTAAGCCCAAAAATTTTAATCCGATAGATGGCGTTACTTGTCGCTGGCTCCAAAAATAGCCGTTTTTTGACAGTTTTCGGCTGTTTTCTCTGAACAGACGAATAGTAGACAAAAAATCGGAATGTCAGCACCGGCTTAATTTTTTGCTTGATTTTTTGAGCCATAAACGGGCCAAATTGGTTCTAAAATAAAGGCGTAACTATGCAAAGAAAACATTATATGTAGTTTGGAGTTGTATCAGTAAAGATTACAGGTATCTGTTTGACCTGTAATCTTTACTGATACAACTCCAAATTACATATGATGTTTTCTTTGCATAGTTACGCCTTTATTTTAGATCCAATTTGGCCCGTTTATGGCTCAAAAAATCAAGCAAAAAATTAAGCCGATGCTGACATTCCGATTTTTTGTCAACTATTCGTCTGTTCAGAGAAAACAGCCGTAAACCGTCAAAAAACGGCTATTTTTGGAGCCAGCGACAAGTAACGCCATCTATCGGATTAAAATTTACGGGAGTTTGCCATAGAATAACCTTAATAACTAATTGTAAGCTATTTTCAAACTATTATTTTTCGCAGATCAACATGTTTGCCATCAAAGGTCTGAAGGACAAAAGAAAAAAAGCCAATATAGACATTTGGAATTGTGAAAAGGAAAAATTAGTTTGAAGTTGACCCCTACTTAAGATCCATTTCAAGAATAATGTATGATACTTGAAAAATGGGGACCGGGGAGGGAAGGTGTCATAGCTTGTCCGAGGAAAGATTGGATTTGACAATTCTATACGGCTTTCATGAAAACATCAGCTTTGCATCGGCAACCTGATTGGTTAGTAGAGCAGTAAAGAAGCTGATGTTTTCATTCAATCCTATACACTTGTCAAGACCAATCTTTCTTGAGACATCCTATTCTTGCGGCTTTAATGATTACCTACTTACAGGATTTTTAACACACACACACACACTCACACACTCACACACACACACACACACAAAGAAAAAAAAATGTGAACAAAATTCCAGTGGGTATCTCAGTCTTCATACCACCAATTCATCCGCAAATTAAGGATGTGTTACTTTATTACACGTCGCCTCTCCTCAGTGGCGTAGCGTGCAATTTGGCAACATTGAAATTTGTCCATTTAAATCCATGGAAAAGATCGAACTATTGTGTGTTCGGAGAGCACCTCCGGTCCTACGCATTCGACATTTTACGTGGATTTAAGTGGACACCATATAACGTTGCAAAATTGCAGGCTTCGCCGTTGCACGTCTTTAATTTGAAGAAAACTTACAATTAGTTTTGCCGGTCAAGAACGTTCGCTCTGACGCCCTCCATCAATGCCCATTGGAAATGAGAACTAAAAAATGAACTGAAGCAGAGTAGAGCTTGTTTCAGCAGTGGTCGTGGAGCTCAACCGATAGTCCTCTGACTTTTTCCATAGTTATTTCTCGACATATTGGCCACATTGCAAAGAGGAGTTGAGTAAAATGAAGTTGAAAGCCAAAGGTCTTTCTTTTCAGCGGGCCGATCATTTACTTCATCGTTAAGACTGTGTATGAGTGATACTTTGTGTCGAATATTGTAAAACTTAGCCGTTGCTATGGTGTCCTTTTTTCAAAGGTTACTCATGAATAGCCTTCATAAAACGAGACTCTTAACGATGATTACCATAGCAACAGCCAAGTTTTGCAATTTTCGACCAATAGCACACGGAAAAAAAAGTGTCATGTTCCGGTAACATAGCGGTATGATCAACCCCGGTTTGACGCTGGGAACATAACTTTATGTTGAGAGCGTCGAACAGTGAGTGGGCGCTTCTCAAACCGGCCATGTGCCAAGGGCTGAAAGGTTTGATGAGGCGAGGGTTTGAACTCCAGCGCATAAAGTTACCTGCTTCTGAACATAACCGTGGATGCGAGGCCCCGAAATCGCCCGGCTATGTTGGAGGAGTCGAACCGTTCTGTTTTGGGAGTCAATCTTTGATACGACTAGAACAACACTCATTTTGTTGAGTTGTGTATTAACTCTAGTTACAACAAAAATGGCGTCAAAATGAAACTCGAAATCGCGTTCGGTCCTCCAAAATAGCTACAATTAATTAGTTTATGTGATAAAATGCATTTGCATAAGTGTAGTTGAAATTGGTTATTTGTTTACTTCTGTGAGGAGACTCGTGGTGCATCGTCAAGGACATATCCATCGCTCGCTCAGCTGTTTATTTGTTTACATGTGTTCACTGTGATCCCTCTCTATAATAGTCTCTGTTTGAGATTTTCGTTCCTTCTCTTCTTATATGGTGGAAACTTCTAGCCTTTAAATTTGTGGACTTTTAATCATGGCCAATTATCTTGGTACAGTGTGAATTATGGTTTAAAAACCAGTGTGACTACAATTCCTACAGTTTGCCTCAATTAATTATTATAAAGGTGCTCAAAAGTATGAGTTTCCATGGGAAGCATCAGGTTTATTTTGAGGTTAAACGCAATTACCTCATCAGAGAATATTCCTCTCATAGTTCTTTCTCAAAAGGTTACATAGCTGGAGTTTTCATGCAACATTATCTTGGGTAAACGAAATAAAAGATGAGGTTAACCTCTTGTGCGTTAATAATAAAATTAAGCGTTAGTGTATTGGATCTGTGGAAACTACCCCATCAACATGTAAGTCGCCTTTCATTTACTTATTCTGTTGGGTCCTGCTGCAAATGAATCTAAAATGTAATATCAGAGGGTTATTCCAGTCAATCCTCTCAAAAAGTCTGGAAATCATTGAGTCTGGTGCATTGTTTTATTGCTGCGTTGCATGAATCATGATGGACACATTTTTGACTTTTTTCACAATGCATTCAAATCTAAATACTTTTCAGCAAATCTAAGCAATATCAGACAGAGATGTTGGTTTAAATCAGTTTACACATAACAGTTGTTGTATGATTAGCATTGAAACACTTCAAATTAATACAAATATTGATTCCGATGCATAGAAATTCCAAGTTTGTCAAATGTGGTTTATATCCCAGCTAAATTGTAAAGACCTTTCACTAATTTGAGGTCATAGTAGATGAATTTTCTAATGATAGTTCATAAAGAATAAGGAACAGCTTTGCACCTTCTACGCATCAAAATTAATGTCTCTACCAACGGTAATTATTTCTATGCGCATCGCCTGACAACTTTTTTTGGGAAAAATCATCTGAAATAACCTCTCGCTTTGATGGCAAAAGTCTCACAAGGAGAAAATGGTCCATGTTTCTCTCATTGAGAGTAAAATGCTTCTTTTTATCTTGCATAGAATGATATTTCAATGGTTTCCAGTTCTTACCTGAAACTTTTACCCTTACAAAGTAATTTCTGAGAGCAAATAACTAATTTTGGTTGAAAGAAAAAGTTTGGGTCAATTTTACCTCTTCAAGTGTGGAACTCAAATTCGAACAGGTTAGGACTAATTACAACTAATAATTTTTAATTTGATTGGAAAATATTTCAGGTTACTCTGAATTGATCCTCTAATTAATTATCTGACTGTATCTGAGATTTGTCATCCGACGCGCAGAGTGTTGAGCCATGAAAGTTAAATATTATTAGAAGTCATTTCAGTTGAAGATAATCACCAGTTACTTTTGCAGAATGCTCTCAAATTTTCTCTAAATTATTTTACTGGACTAGAAGTCTGCATTTTTAACCATGAGGCACTTAGAGAAAGTGTCTCAGGAACATTTTGTCCAACTAATTTTGAAGATCTCAGTAGGAGATGATCACTTTGAGTGAAAAGTGCACCCATCTCAGTTCAAAATCTTGAATGTAGAAATAAATCAATTTCTAAAGTAACAAAGAACCCTTGCAAAGTTATGCATTTGTCAGTGAAGTTACTGTGAATGTTTTACTTATGTTTCAGACACCACAGTTTTAATTAATTCAATGTTGTACTTTCTAACCAAAAGTTTTGGGCCCAATTTGTGGGTGTTCTAACCAAATGCTGTGGGGGCTCAGGGAATCTCTATTCCTTTTCCTTCCAAAGAATAAAATCTTATGTATGATCATCGAGCTGAAATTACTGAACAGCCCTCAGTTGGTATCTAGGCTTCTGGGTGAATTATCCCTCTATGACAGCATGCTGTGAACAATTCATCGCGCGTTGAAATACAGCGCTCTTAGGACTCAAAAAATCTATTCATTCCTCCTTCAACTAACCAAGATGGTATCTCAGCTCTCATTGTAAAGCATGCCAACAAATGTGGCACTATCAATCTAAAATAGCAGCTTTTTAAAAATTATTAAAAAAAAAAAAAAAAAAAATCAACCGAGGCCTCAAAACACTCAATAATTTTAATTTTTAAGTATTTTTTGTCTAATTTCATGATTGATTTTTCTTTTGATACTTATTTTTCTCACCCTTCAAAAATAATTGCCTTGACCAACATGTTATGTTTCAAGGTGGAAATTAAATTTGTCCTTGAAGGAAGAAGAAAAAAAAATGTCTCCCTTTTGAAGAGGCCACAAGTTTTGCAGCCTCCACAATTTTACTGTGATAGCTTTTTTTGTGCATGAGAAGATTCTGCATGCTTTGAAAACAATGTCCTGTCATCAATGATGTGCCAAGTAAAAATGTTAGGGTGGGGGGATATCATAAGCCCTAATTTGCCCATTTTTTATACTTTTAAGCAGTCTTATTTTTCTCTCTAATTTTGGAGGTTTATAGGGATGGAGGGGGATAGGAGGGGGTAACTGCCTTGTTACACACTCTTCCATGGGGGAGGGGGAGGGGGGAGCGCTTTCTTTTCTTTTTTGTTGGAATTTTCGACTCATTATGGAAAAGAGACCGGAAACCCACTGATTTCTTTATTCCAGCAGTGGCGGATCCAAAAGAGGCTACAGGGACTTGTCTCCATTGAGCCAAAAATATACTTTCTCTTCTGAGGGAATTTTGCAAGAATTTTGGGAAATTCGTTGAAAAAGTGGGTTCAAGCCTCTCCCTCCTCCCCACCCAAATATTTCTAGATTTGCCACTGAATCTTTCGGGCGATTATTAGATTAATTTGAGTGAGTAATAAAATAGTGGCGATTTCAGATTGAAATAAATTTTTTAGCAATATAAATGATCACTAGTCCGAAGCTGCAACATTTGAGTTTCAGACGAATGCATGTACAAGATGCATAAAATTTCCGACTCTTCGATAATTTATCCGAACCTTTTTCTGCTATAAAATCAAAAGCAGTATAAGTAGTGAGGCCACAGTTGTAATTACCAAGTAACCATTGATGTACTTGTTTGTCGCCCGTCATTTTGTCCTCTTTCATTGTTGGTGTCGTATTGCTCTTGACTCATTGCCTTACTTTGACGTGATATCACGCCGCACCGAAAACGCGCTGCTATTTTATCGTGAAAAAAAAAAATGTATGACTTGATAAAAATACTCAACGAAAGGAGAAAATAAGAAATAAATAAATATAGTAAAATAAAAAGAAAAATGGTGAGGCAATGGGTTAAATCAATTCAGAGATGGGATATGTAAAGGCAGAATAACATGATTCGCGTCAGTGGTTTGTGAATTTCCCCCGCAAGCCGAGCGTAACGATTATTTACAGGATTTTCGTGAATACTTTTAGATGTGGCAACGCCGCCGAGGTCCATCCCGTGAATATTTCGGTGCTACAGAGCCAGGCGCCTGGCGAGGAAAGTTATGTAGCGGGGACATAAGGTTGTGTTCGGGTAGTGCAACCGGTAGTACACCAGCAACCCTACAGCTCTGCTACCCCATTCACTCTGGCTCTGCGAATCCCTCACCTAACTAGTTATGTTGCGGTGCTCAAACCTGGCCGGTGAATGCATAGTCATCCGACGGTTTGAACGCCGCAACATAACTTTATGTTGCCACAATCATTCCTTTTTTTCCGTGCATCACTCGTAGACAGTTTTAACGATCGGTTTAACGATAAAGTAAATGATCGGCCAGCAGCATTCTAATGAATAAAAGCACATTAGATTTACAGTGGCGGACTGGGGCAAAAAGGCCCGGGGTGCTGGGGCCCGGGATTTGGGGAAAGGGGCCCGAACTTTGTACTATTCCAGAGAGGAGGGGAGCGGACATGGAGGGGCCCGGGGTGCTGCAGCATCCCGGCACCCCGGCCCAGTCCGCCCCTGCCTTAGAACCTTAGAATCATCAGGTCAAAGGGTCAAATTTTGTTTTGATGAGAAGGAATCAAGATTATAAGTTCGCCATGGACTTTCAGTTAAGCTTCGCCCCTATTTCTAAAACAAGCTATGCCTATTTATTGCCTGTACTTATAGTTTTCTGTAGGTAGGTCTTTCACGAATTATTTTACCCACCGTAAACATATAGATTGACCTTTTTTTTCTTTCTTTTTCTTCTTTTTTTCGCTACAGATTGTTGAGGATATGCATCGGTGAGTTTCGCTATCACGGCCCGGGAACATATTTCGTTAGGTTAACCCATGAGTAGTGTTCGCATGACCATTGTGACCAGGAGCACATAAACTCTCATTTAATGGTCGAGTTCTTTCACCAGGAGAGCTTTCGGGTCGTCCGATGGCCACCATTGAAATGCACCATGAGAATCCACGAGTTAAGAATACCGAAGTTGCCGGACTGTGCTGATCAAAAATTGTAAATAATATAAATTGCGCGGGAGAATTTATTTTATTTTATTTATTTATTCACAATGGGGCTATTGCACACTTTTTCTATAAGCGATTTAATAGTCGATTATGGCGTAAAAACCTCAAAAAATAACGATGGCGGTACTAAAAACTTCCAAAATCCACTCCTAAACTCAATAAACGCAGTTATTTGCGCGAGCGTAATGGTGGCCGAAGGCACTAACAATGGGAGATTCCCATCTAACAATTCTGAAACTCCATCAAGAAGTGACCAATAAGAGACTACTTTCATTTGACACCGGTGTCACTAGGTGTTGCGGCACCATTCATCGGATGTGGATCATCACTCTTATGACTAATTACTCTGTGAATCATCCTTGTCAACATAGAAAGAGTGACGAAATTAAGATAGGAATCTCCCATTGTTAGTGCCTTCGGCCACCATTACGCTCGCGCAAATAACTGCGTTTATTGAGTTTAGGAGTGGATTTTGGAAGTTTTTAGTACCGCCATCGTTATTTTTTGAGGTTTTTACGCCATAATCGACTATTAAATCGCTTATAGGAAAAGTGTGCAATAGCCCCATTAACAACCAATCATCTACTTACAATGCTATAAGAATATTATAGGTAATACTTTCAATCTCATAAGTTCATTTCTCTCTACTGAGAGTACTACTATTTTTTTTTTTTTTTTTTTTTTTTTTTTTTAAATGCACACACTGTGCAGGTTCGAGGTTTCTTTTAATTTTTTTTATTTATTTATCATAGTAAATTATTATCTAATAAACTTATGGCTAGTGACTTGGGATATTTCTCTAATCTACTTATAATTTTTACAAATTTACACATGTGTTGTCTAAAGACAAAAAATCAGGTATTTATTTTTATCTCTGTATAGAGTGGTCCTCAGACATCAGAAAGGATTTGAAATCAAAGAAACTTTTGCTCGTCTGACTTAATCTTCATTTGAGTCAATTTCTACAGCAATATTCTTTGTGCAATGTCTATTGAATAATCAATTATGAGCAAACGACTGCATCATCAATTCAAGCTTTCGCAAGCGCTGATTATTTGATTCAATGGGTCAATTAGAAACCAAAGAAACCCATTCATTTGCGGTTGTGACGTAACAAAACACGATATTTTGCAACATTAAGTGTCTGTTTATCCGAAACCGAGAAACTCAGGAAAACACCAAAAAGGCCGCTGTTCTTAGCTCATCCAGTACTTTTATTTTTCTTCCAAAAAAAAAAAAAAAAAAAAAAAATTAGAAAATTACAGACACTTGACGCTGCGCCACTTAATTTTGACTTCTACTATAAATCTAGCTATACATTTTTTGTTTGCTTTGTGCAATGGGGATCTTGCAAACTTTTAATTAAAGCAAATAAATAGTCCAATCTTATGTATAGACCAGCAAAAATCACGAAAACCACACTAAGAACGTCTATAATTCAGTAATAAACTCACATAACTGCTATAACGGTAAGTTCGTAATGGCGATTCGACGCAGGAATCATGGGAGATTCCTGTCTACTATGTCACTTTCTCTACGGAAACACATAGAGATATGTCTCAATTTAGATACGAATCTCCCATGATACCTGCGTCTCTCCGCCATTGAGCCCGATTCTGAGAGTGAACCTCGTGATTTTTTAGTGTACTCATCGTCATTGTTACAGGTTTTAATGCAAGAATCAACTCTTCAATCCCCTATAGCAAAAGTTTGCAAGAGCCCCATTGCGTTATACCTGTTTTGATATCAGGTACTCTAGGATTGCGGCCCTATATAATGGGTCTGTTGCAAACTTTTGCTACAACGATTGAGAGTGTTTAATCTAATGTAAAATCGCCTGAAAAGTCCAATGGTGGCATCAGAAAGCCACGAAATGAGATAATAAACTCACAAGAAGCGTCTAATGAAATCCAAGATGGCGGCAAAATATCGAGCAATCCGTATGCATGCACCACGAACATTCAAGGATAGCCAACCTCACAACATCGATCACAACCAATCACAACGTAAACAAACACATAACCTCTACCTCCAATGAGGTTGTAAACGTTGGCAATCCTTGGATGATCACGGTGCATACATTCAGATTCCTCGATATTTTGCCGCCATATTGGATTTCAATAAACGCCTCTTGTGAGTTTATTATAGACTGTTTTAGTAGAGCGATATATCGTATCGATTGCCGTCCGAGGGCCTCTGGTTCCAAACAAACTCTGGTTCAATGTAATTTCCCCATAAGCGAACTTTTGAACGGTTTAGGGTATTAAATCAAACAATAGATGCGACCTTTTTGCGATTATGAATTCTACGTCCTCGAAAATGCCTAATTATGCCTGGTTCCTTGACTAAAACTGCCGAAATCAATAAGATATTACAGATTGAATGTTGCATTTGTTGGTTAGAATCGCCATAAATCCCGCCAATTCCACAACAACAACAATAATATTTGGGTGATTCCAACCTCCAAACGCATCGTTTAATCTGTAATATCTTGTTGATTTTGGCAGTGTTACGGGTGGAACCAGGCAAAATTAAGCATTTTCGAGGACTTGGAATTCATAATCGCAAAAAGGTCGCATCTATTGTTTGATTTAATACCCTAAATTTCCGTTCAAAAGTTCGCTTATGGGGAAATTACATTGAACCAGAGTTTGTTTGGAACCAGAGGCCCTCGGACGGCAATCGATACGATATATCGCTCTACTAAAACAGTCTATTGTATTTCATGACTTAATGATGCCACCAATGGACTTTTCAGGCGATTTTACATTGGAATAATAACTTTTTATCGTTGTAGCAAAAGTTTGCAACAGACCCATTTGCAAGAGGGTCGAAACGGCAGCGCGGTGGCAGGAAAACTTGGCAACGGTCACTGTTGACGACTCCGGAGCGCCAGTGGAGCGAGCAGAGCACTATACTTCGTATGTGGAGGTAATGATCACCAGCTGATCGACATAACTGATATGTCGTCGATCGTGGAGTCCGCAAAAAAGATTTGCATACATTTGTTGTTTGAGCTCGGGCAGAAAATTTGCAGGTTTACGTAAGTTAATGTTTGAGCGCTGTGCACGAATGACACGGGGGGGGGGGGGGGGGTATTACGGTATACTCGCGACGGGGGTGGACTAAGGACGGGACGCTCTGATTTGCGGACTGATATCAGAGCTAACAAAACCACGAATCCTTTGACACACTTTGCTAACAATAGTTTTTTCCTCCCTTCCCCCTCCCGTTTCCACCTCCCACCCCTGATCTTTCTTCTCATTCTTCTTCTTCTTCTTCTTCTTCTTCTGCTTCTGCACTTCTTCATTTGTTCTTAGCTGGTTCCAACTGACTGTCTCTCGTTGCTTTCATACGTAGTATTGGGTCAGCAAAGTCGCGACGAGTGAGGAGCTGATATAGGGGTGGGGGGAGGGAGGAGTGGGCGAGAAGGGAGGAGGGGGGGGAGGAGCCAAACTCGCGAACAGAGAGAGACAAATCGCACACACCAGAAAAACTTCCAGAACCGAAACTCAGCAAGGTACTCTGAAAAATATAATTCCTAAATGGGGCTCTTGCAAACTTTTGCTATAGGGGATTGAAGTGTTGATTATTGAATAAAAACCTGTACAAATGACGATGATTACCTACACTAAAAAATCACGAAATTCACTTTCAGAATCGGGCTTAATGGTGGAGTGACGCAGGTATCATGGGAGATTCCTATCTAAATTGAGACCTCTGTGTTTCCTTAGAGAGAGTGACGTAATGGACAGGAATCTCCCATGATACCTGCGTCACTCCGTCATTACAACCTTGCTGTTATAGCAGTTATGTGAGTTTATAACTGAATTTTTGACTTCTTCAGTGTGATTTTCGTGATTTTCGCTGGTCTTTCGCGTGATCAGATTGGACTATTTTTTGCTCGTAGCAAAAGTTTGCAAGAGCCTCATTCTAGTAATATTACCAAAAGCACAGCGATATTTGAAGCACAGGAAATGTAGTACTTTGACCAGAAAATTCTAGTTTATAAGTACCAGAATATAGTTGTAGAACTAGAATTTCCTAAATATATTTCAAGAACTATGGTATAAACACTAGAATGGGTCTGTTGCAAATTTTTGCTACAGCGATATAGAGTGTTAACTCATAAGTAAAATCACGTGAAAAGTCCATTGGTGGTATCAGAAAGTCATAAAATGCAGCATTAAACTCACAAGAGGCGTTTAACTGAAACCCAAGATGATGGCGGTAAAATATCGAGCAACCTGTGAGCACGCACCGTGAACATCCGTTAACAATCTCACAGCATCGGAGGTTATGAGTTTGTTTGCGTTGTGATTGTTTGTGATCGATGTTGTGAGGTTGGCCATTTTGGATGCTCATGGTTCTTGCATACATGTTGCTCGATATTTTACCGCCGTCTTGGATTTCAGTTAAATGCCTCTTGCGAGTTTTCTATTGGATTTTATGACTTTCTGCTGCCACCAATGGATTTTTTACGCGATTTTACATGAGATTGATCACTCTATAGCGCTGTAGCAAAAGTTTGTAACAGACCCCTCATCACATCGGTTCACATCTTCTGGCAATCTTTTTTTCAGTGTAGTCTGTGTCCTCTCCCTCCCGTGTTTTGGTGGTTTTTTTTTAAAGGTTTTTGCAGGATAAATCGATAGATAGAAAAGCAGGTAGGTACAGGTACACTGTACAGGAACTGGTGGAGCCAGCCCTCATGAACGGGAGGGGAGGGGTGAACTTGAGATTTTCGCCTCCGATGCCCCCGCCCCCTTCCCTTTTTCTCTCTTTCTTTTCCCTTATTTTCCCCTTTTTTTGTTCGAACGGGAGTCGGGAGATCGCCCCTTCTCCTGCCTTCTGTATCCACAAATGGGTATAGGTAAGTATACAGAAATTTCATGAGAAAATTTAAGATTGTTCAGATTAGCTAAATAACTGAACGATTCCTCAAAATTGCAGGATTTAAAAACAAAAAAGGGTAGAAAATTATCATTAGCTAAAGTACTTTTTTTTCAAAAGAATAAACATGTTCAGAATCAAATCTCTAAAAAATAAATTTTTGGGCCTTTAACCCCCCCCCCCTCCGATTTGATTCGATTTCAGGAACTTTGAGCCGAAAGTAAGAATGTGAAGGATGCTAATTTCCAGCAACTCTGAAAGTAGTTTTTCATTTTAATGGAGACAGCTTTTTAAGGGGGTTTTCAATTCCTTGATCCCACTCTAAGAGCTCGGGGAATTAACACATCCTAAATTCAATTTTTTTGACCATATCATGCATATGCGAAGCAACCAGATTTTCAATTACACCATTTTAAACAAGCATTTCCGTCCAACCGGGCTCGATATCGTATTATTTTTTATTTTATTTTTTTATTTATTTTTTCTTTATTTTTTATTTTTATTTTTTTATCAAGTCACCGAATAAAAATGAACCTATTTTACTTGCCTCACTCATATCGAAGGAAGCGTAGCATGTTCTGGGTCTCTATTTGCCTCTGTCTGAGACACTAGTTCCTGTTACTTTCAATCTCAAATACTGTCTGATAAACTGAATCGCGCAAATAGCGTATCACCATCTTCATAACCTTCCTTTCTCTGAACTTTACAGCAAGAGTGGTAAGCAAGCAGTGGGCTGGAACGAACCCACGAGCACTATCAAAGATCAGAAGAGACGATATGAATGTATAACAAAGTTCCAGAACTCACCAGAGCATTTCACAGGTGCAGAAAAGATTATGATCGTCGTAATTTTTTCAGTGGGTCTATTCGTAGTTACAATGAAGTAACGCGAAGTTCTGTAATCTTTCATTCACCGGTTGGATTCCTGGTGCTCTCAATAGAACTGTACTACCTTCATGAGATGAGAGGCTCCGGAGAATCTATGGGATACGCGATCCTAGACATCGCCGACCTCAATAGAATATGTACCGCTGATTAGATATGTTGAATGGAAGTAGGTAAGTACTTACAGGCAGGCAGACGGAGCACATATTCATTGTCAGTGCTGATCGCCGTAGTAAGCCGAAGATGAAGTCGATCTTGAGCAAATCCATCGCGGATTTGACTAGTCCTCCGGTCTGGTCTGTAAAACAATCGATTTTGTCTCTCCTTACTAATAGTTTTTGAGATTCTTCCAACCGTAAGATGATTCGAGCGGGCCGATCATTTACTTCATCGTTAAACCTACCGTTAAGACTGTCCATGAGTGATTCTATTGGTCGAATATTGTAAAACTTAGCCGTTGCTATGGTAACCATCGTTATAGTGTCCGTTTTTTAAAGGTTACTCATGAATAGCCTTTATAAAACGAGACTCTTAACGATGGTTACCATAGCAACAGCCAAGTTTTGCAATTTTCGACCAATAGCATCACTCGTAGACAGTTTTAACGATCGGTTTAACGATCGGCCCGCAGGGTCGATTATTTTTAACCGTGGACACCACGTCGCGCTGTTCAATAATTCAATAGTTTTTGGCTGAAATTGACGAATTTATGCAAAAAGTACAAAGAGGAAATGTCAGCACCTCCGAGCATACATTAGGAAGATACCCTGAAAAATTCATGCTGAAACACTCTAAAATAAAGCCGGAAATTATGAAATACAAAAATTCTCATAAGCGTCCATGAGTGCGAGTGAGGCAAATATGTAGACAAATTATCACTCGCACTCACTCTCATTCACTAAGCTTATGGCGAAATGAATTTCACAATTTGCGGCTTTAATTCTAGACCAACATTGCTCGTTTCGGGCTCAAAAAGTCCACACAAAAATTTCGCCGGTGCTGACGTTATTGGATTTTGCTTTTTCCTTGGTTTCAATTTGAAATGCCAAAAACACGACTTTTTCCAAACGCGACTAGTGGCGCTATCCATCGGATTGCAATGTGGAAAAGTTTCGCCTGGAATCACCTTAAGTGTTCAAGTTATGCCATATTTTTCCGACATAGCGTTATAACCGTAACAAAAATAATGACTGAAAGTAGGCCTCGTTGGCCTACGTTGGGGAGAGGGAGATTGATCCCCCTGACACCCCCCCCCCCTTAATACGCCACTACTACATGTTGTCAACGGCGAGGAATTTAACTCAGAGACATCATGGAATTTTCCCGCACTTTCTCAGAAGTGTCTTCCTGTGCCCAGGGGGAAGCCCTTCCTTCCCGGTATACCCGACTTCCCTTCGACCGCAACGGGTAGATATACTGGGTGAGTAGTCATGGCTACCGGACTCCGATTCTCCGATCCCTTTCGATAGCCCTTGCTTTGAATCTGCAGTCGAAAGTTCAAACGCATTCAAATGTGCATTCCTCCGCCCCGCCGAACTCCTTTTTTTCCCCCCTCCCCCCTCCCGGTGTATCAAAGGGACATCCCCTCGCATTGTTTCTATCTCGCACTCAAATTAAATTACACTGTAAAGCGTAATCTACAACGAACCGCGTAGCCAATCATTGTTTTGATAAGATGCGTGTATTGGACAAAGGCCCCCCTCGTTTCTCATTCTCATTTCGTCCTCATCTGATTGCGCCACTTGTATTGTCTCTGACCGATTTATATCATTCATTCTCGTTCGAAGTTGAAGATATATATATATATGTATACATAGCCGTAGCCAGGATATTGTCTTTCTCTCTCTCAGCCCATTTGATTGCATGTGTTAGAAAAGGACAGAAACAGGGGCTGAAGTCACGTGACAACCCCTATATCCATCCTTTTCTAACACATGCATTCAAATGGGCTAAGAGAGAGAAATACAATATCCTGGCTACGGCTATGTATATGTATACAGGGTGTCCCAAAATTCATAGTAAATATTTTTACCAGTCGGCCAAGAATTGACAAAATCAATGGAAAGGCGTTCATCGGCGGACTTCTTCAACTTTAGGGACGATTTTCTCGGAAATGGTTTGCGAAATGGAAAAACTTGTTGAGACCAAAAATGCATATTTTTTTACGAACTTTTGAATAATACTATTTGTTTTTGGGTTTAATGAAACCGTAAGCATGTTTTCACATAATTTGGCCAAAAAAGTGAGAAAAATCAAGAAAAACCCCCGAAACCCCCCTCAAATTTTTGCATACAGCATTTTCACGGCCAAAATCGGCAAGAGCGCCTAAAATTACATCAGAGTACCTATTTACGAGCATTCAGAACAATTCACGAGGGAGTTTTATGACAATTTTTCAATTTGTTTTTCGGAAACTTTGCAACTCTGAAATTCGAAAAGACTACAATTTCGGACCCATGTTTATAGGAAAAAAAAAGTCTTATTTTGACCCCAAAAATACGTGGTAAAAATATTTACTATGAAATTTGGGACACCCTGTATACTCGAGGAGCGATGGGTGAGAGACCCCGAGGCTTTAAACGAGAGCTAGAGATCCCGAAAAGCCCCTCCTTCCCCTCTCTTTGTCATTCTTGAGCTTTCGAGATGTTTTAGGACCTTATGAGTTGTCATAGTGGTTGACCTATATTAAGCCGTAGAGCCCCCCCCCCCCCCGCCGCGTCACCATCTCATCCGTTGTCTAATGTGAGTGCCTATCCTCTTGGTTTTTATGGATCGAGGACTAGACAGTGGACTGAGTGGACCGTGGACCGAGCAATTGGCTTGTTTGAAAGCTTCAAGTTTTCTGCATTGCCAATAGTCCGCGTCCAATTGCGCGCTATGCGCCTCTCCAACGAACGTATATATACGGTCGGTCGGCCGATTTTCTTATTACCCATTTCATCGCATGCATCAACTCTTTTCATTTTGAAGCTTCACGAGAGCACGGCTATACAGCGCAGGCGTTGCCAGATGGAGTTTCACAAAATGCCACATTTTTACTTTCTCACTCTAACTAACGATAAGTTGGAAAAATGGGTCTGTTGCAAACTTTTGCTACAACGATTGAGAGTGTTTAATCTAATGTAAAATCGCCTGAAAAATCTATTGGTGGCATTAGAAAGTTATAAAATGCAATAATAAACTCACAAGTTGCGTTTAATGAAATCCACAGTGGCGGAGAAATATCGAACAATCTGTATGCATGCACCGTGAACATCCAAGGATGGCCAACTTTGACAACCTCACTGCAGGTAGAGGTATGTGTTTGTTTACGTTGTGATCGGTTGTGATGGATATTGTGAGGTTGGCTATCCTTGGATGTTTGTGGTGTATGCATACAAATTGCTCGATATTTCTCCGCCATCTTGGATTTCATTTAACGCCTCATGTGAGTTTATTATTGCATTTTATGACTTTCTGATGCCACCAATGGACATTTCAGGCGATTTTTCAATAGATGAAACACTCTTAATCGTTGTAGCAAAAGTTTGCAACTGACCCACTGAGAAAGTATTGCGATGGCGCAGAGATTTTCCAGTTGTTTTGTTTCGATACTATCCAAATACTACTATCCAAAAGAACATCCTTCCGTTAGATTTACATATTTTTTAACTCTTTCAAATTTACAAGGTTTTATACAAAAAAAAAAAAAAAAATCTGTGGTGTCTGTCCGAGTGGTCCGTCTGTCAGTCCGTATACCTATACCGTAATAACTTTTGAACCATTGATTCCTATGCATTCAAATTTTGTAAGGATGTTGCTTTCTAGATTCCCAAAGAGACACTTTCTTTCTTCTTTTGACATTTCAACTATTATGTTAGTTAGTTATGGAGAAAAAATGGTTTTCCTTAAAATCAGAATTGGGTAATAATGGAGGTCTAGGGGTCTCACCTACACTGAAAAAAAAAAATCGCTGAATTAGAGAAAAGTATGGACACTACTTAAAGACCATTAGTTCAACTCTTTAAACAGTTAAAAAATGGTTGAATTAACACGGCACGGAGTTAATTTTACTAATTCAATTAGTCAAACTATAACAGTTTTTAAGTGGTGTCCATACTTTTAAGTAGAAATTAGTTAAAAGCTTATTTTTTTCAGTGTAGAATTCTAAGGGGGATCTGGGGGTCTCCCTCAGCATTCTAAAAGGGAGTCTGAGGGTCTCCCCCAGAAAAAATTGTGCGAGAAAGTGTTCGTAGGGTATTCCCTACTGTTTATTTAGATTTACAGGCTGGGACAAACATATGTGCGGATTGATCATTTGCGTTTGCGTTAGACCGATTGATAATATCCAGGAACCAAATAGTGTTGCGGCTTGAAAGTTGAAAGCTTTTCCGGAAGAAAAGACGTTGAATCAGTGGCGGCTCGTGCAATCTGGCAACCGTGCACTTTTGCCATTTAAATGTATGCAAAAAGATCGATACTAGGTGAGGCGCTGCGCCTCACCAAGTAATCGATTATTTTACACAGTTTTAAATGGAGGAAATCCATTGTTGCCACATTGCACGAGCCGCCGCTGCGTTGAATCGTGAGTACTTATGATTAAAGATCGTTTCAGAAGTGTAGGCGCACCTAGACCATAATCTTTGAGGATTTTTCAATTTTTATTCCTTCTAACTTCTGCACGGAGAAAAAAACTTCGGCTCATACGGAACGCACATATGTGAGTACCGAACTTCAGTTAGGAGTACCTGTGGGAGCGAAATGTGAGTCATAGTGTTAGTCACACTTACCGAGATTTTTGGTATACTCCTATAACTAAAGTTCGGTGCTCACAACCGAAAACTTCGGTTACTGTAACCGGAGAGCCGAAGTTTTCTGAATTTCTTTTCTCCGTGTGAATTTAACGCGTTCGCCAGTGAAAAGCCAACGCTCAAATTCATTTCCATTCATTTTCATTTTGCAACAGGAGAGATAATGTTGAAAAATTCCAAAGATTTGTGGCGACCGCGCGCCGTCTACGATCCAGATCCATCCGACTCGCACTCGTCGGTCAGAGAAGTACGCGGCAATAGCCGAGAGAGCGCACCACCGTATTTTGCATGGTGCGTTTCTCATCTTCTTATGACCGCGAGCCGCGAACGACCTCTCCGCTGAAACTTAGTATTGTTGGGGATATTTCCACCAAAACTACTTATCAGCGGACTCTCCCATAGGCCCACGTAGAGTGCCTATTGAATATTTCTGAAACGACCTCTAATTGCGAGGAGTTTTAACTTTCCGTAAACGCTCACTGTCAAGCAGTTTTCCAGCTTATTTGATCATATGTTTTCAGAAAAACCTCTCTACACAGCAACCTCTATGTAAAAATAATCAATCTGTCATATCTCACGACCAAAAGAGAGCAACTAATTGTAAGAATCCTCTTCAACGACAATAAGAAAAAAATCAACTCTAAAATCTTACTTGTGTAAGTTATTACAATGGGGCTCTTGTGAACTTTTGCTACACGGGATTGAAGAGTTGATTCTTGCATAAAAACCTGTAAAAATGACGGTGAGTCCACTAAAAAATCACGAAATTCACTCTCAGAATCGAGCTTAATGGCGGTTCGACGCAGGTATCATGGGAGATTCCTATCTGAATTGAGACATACCTCTGTGTTTCCAAAGAGAAAGTAACATATATTAGATAGGAATCTTTCATGTTATCTGCGTAGAACCGCCATTACGATTTTGTCATTTAAGTAGTTATGTAGGTTTATTACTGAATTTTAGACTGTCTCAGTGTGTTATTCGTGATTTTCGCTGGTTTTTTTCATGAGAATGGACTATTCATTTGCTCACAGCAAAAGTTTGCAAGAGCCCCATTATCAAATATTAATTAAATTAATTAAATAAACTACGAATCAATATTCTAACTATTGTTACTAATTAAACAAACGTAACACTCACCGATCATCTGCGTGCGAGATCGTGAGGATGTAATACTATTTGGTTCCTGTATGGTAAAAGAGTTCAGTGGCGTAGCATGCAATTTGGCAACAATGTTTTTGTTCATTTAAACCCATGTAAAAGGTCGAATGCGAAGGTGTTCAGTGAGTACCCAATAGTTCGATCTTCTTGATGGGTTTAAATGGACAATATGCAACGTTGCCAAAGTGCACGCTACGCCACTGAAAGAGTTCCAGGAAGTTCTATGACCATTTCCTAAGCCATTATATTGTTACCGTGCGAGTTTCATGGAGTTCCTTTCGAAATTACGTGGAAAATCTTATGGAATCTCACGAACTGTCTACGGAAAGCCATTGTGGGCACTCATGTGTGGATATTGGAGTAATCTAAAACAATTGGATCGCGGGCGCCAAACTTGGCAACTAGGTCAAGAGGTGACTCAAATGACCGGCAAACATCACCACCATAGCATCGTTTTGTCGCACTTCACTTCGTCACTCCAGAGACGAGTGTTTCACATAAACGCGACTTTACCGAGAAACGTTTATGAAATATTTGAACGGTGTCCAATAATGGAATTCAAAATAAAATCCACCGCAGTGAAACACTCGTAAAATAATTTGATGTATTTATTCATGATTGTATACAGCATTCGTATGTTGCTGTTTCACAACGTTGAAAATTTTTGTTATCCTCCAATCATCATAAATCATGCATTAAATCATTTCAAAATGTTCGTCTTGCCCTCGAGCAACATTTCGGGAACAAACTGCATGCATGTGTCAGACCGTAAAAAATAAGGATATGCATTTAAGCTTCAATATTGTCCTCTGATTTTTACTTTCTCGTTTTTATACGACTCATAGGTGAACCTATATATACTAGTTCTTTGATTTAACATGAATCCTCACGGATGTAGTTTCAGATTGATTCACGAAAAGATGGCGCTGAGTTTTGGCCACCGTTCGATCAATCATAAAAATCTGCAAATTTAAAGACCGTTTCGAAAAATTCATATCATTGAGTGATTGAGATTTGCTCCACAAAAAAGGTCGCAAGAATGTTCGAAATTGAAGATAAAACTATACACAGTAATTTTTTTTTTCTTTTTCTTTTATACGGACACTTTTATTTTTATCTTATTTTATCTTATTTTTCTTTTGAACGAATGATAATTATTTTTTAAAAGAATACGTACTGGAATTCTAAATAATTATCGCAGTTGAATTAAAATAAATTATTTTTGGTTTCACTAGAATTCTTATTGGTTAAATTGAACGGTCTGAGAGTAAAAATTGAGTTTTTAAGGGGAATTTGAGACTTGTTGATGCTTGTAATGTGATTTTCACGCGATTTTACACCTGTGCAAAATCCCTCTATGCCTGTTACGAAAGTTTACCAGTTACCAGTAGCATCTAACGAGAAATTTTTTCGGTCCTTCGGCGCCTTTTATACTAGAAAACAATCAAATCATTGATACAAGCTCCAGTGGCGAGGCGTGCGATTTGGCAACGTTCCTTATTCCCATTTAAACACATTAGAAAGGTCGAAAAGCCTGGTCATCGTCGATGACTGACGCGTTCTACTTTTTTGGTTATTTTTAAATGGAGAAAATACATTTTGTGATTGAGTTTATGAAAGGATTTTGAGAATTTTTGATGCTTTAATTGTGAATTTCACGCGGTTTTACCTGGGAATTGACCCACCATAACGCTGTACAGTGGCGGATCCACGGGGAGGGGGGGGCACAGAGGCACGTGCCCCCCCCCCCAGAAGCCTCAAATTTTGCCTTTTTTCTATAGAAAATAGCCCGAAATTGCTTCCACCAACGCTTCAAATTTCAAAATTTCTCAGGCGTGCCCCCCCAGAAAAATTTTCTGCATCCGCCACTGTACTGATTCCAGGAACATTTCTGAGTATGACCCCAATCCCCCCTTTCCAGCTTTTTCACCCGCACGGAAAAAAAACTACGGTGAAAATAACCATACGGATACCTGATTTTGGCACCTTCTAGATGTTATGGTAATGTTAACCAGAAGTATACTATGTTTTGGCAAGGCACTAGGAGATGTTACTTGATTGCATGTCGAATTCACTCAAAGAATCGGTAAATGTACCATACTTCTGGTCAAGTTTACCATAACATCTAGCAGGTGCCAAAATCAGGTATCCGTATGGTTATTTTCACTAATCTTTTTTTTTCCGTGCGTTTTCAAATTCAACTCAATGTACTGACTTTGATAATACTCATGGTTTTGTCACGCTACACCACTGGCCTATTCTGTAAGAAAAATGATGGTAAAAACAACATTTTCCTTCTTAATATCTCCGTGCTCTTTTAAACTTTAGATCCTCTCATATTCCTTTATTCATTCTTCTCCGATGAAACATTATTCTTTTGAGAGAGGGAGTGTAGGAGCTGTGCGCGCTCGCTCGCTTTTAAGTCGGATTCGGAGTAACAGGTAATATTTACAGGGAGCGCATAGTAGCGACGATAAAAGTATGATTTCCATAACTTTGCACCCTTTCTCAAAACAAGTTCAGCGGCATAGCACGGGGAAATCCAAACACACGCCGAAAACATACTCAAAAGCTCGATAACACCGGGTGGTAAGTACCTATTGTTGCCAAAGCTGTCTCTACGTTCCACCGAAATTCCATCGTTATTCTATCACTTTATTTTTTATTCACCCTATGACACCCCTCCGGCCTCCCCCCTCCCTGAGGTTGAGTTGAGAAATACTTTTGGTTACCCCCCCTCCCTCTCCCCCTCTCTCACACAGAAGCAATTACGAGGCGTTCTTTAGAAAAACCAGTGGTCTTGAAAGTTTACAAATAACAAAGTTGATTAGAAAACTTTGATTTTTGACCTTTTTTGAAGATCTCTGACCATAGGGCAGCGCCAGTAGCGTAACTTACGGGCCCGCAGGGATCTCGCGTGGTGCGGGGAGTCCGGAACGATTGGGGGCCCAGGGCCGTTATTGCAGCCAGGTAAAAGAAAAAAAAGGGGGGGAAGAAAGAAAAGGGAAAAAAGAAGAGAAAAAGGAGGGGGGAAGTATTTATGTTCTGTTCTTACGTTAAGTAAATATTCTTTCCTTAAAAACCGCGGATTTTTCTGAAATCATTTGCAATGGGTCTGTTGCACACTTCGGCTAGAGCGTTTCAAAATATCAATTCTTACGTAAAAAGCGGTAAAAATGACAATGGAAGCATCAGAAAACACCAAACTTCATTAATAAACTAACAAATTGCGAAAAACTCTAGACACTATTCACCCCTGTATCCTTCCACCACGTGCACGATATTTCGCGATATTAGTGCGGCACATTCAAATAAACACGGCTGAATGTCATCACAGCTGGCTTCATGAATAAATAAACAGTGAACACGGACGGTGTCTGTTTGAATTCTTATGTCTTAATATCCTCAATTCCTCACAAAAGGTTAAAAAAGGTACGGAAACCGACATGTGTGTCGAAAACTTATCAAAATAAAACAATAACACATAGGAGTTCCAAAGATGATGATTGAAGTTGGAATCATCTTTGGAACTCCTGTGTGTTATTGTTTCATTTTGATAAGTTTTCGACACAAATGTCGGTTTCCGTACCTTCCTTAATCTTTTGTGAGGAATTGAGGATATTGAGACGTAAGAATTCAAACAGACGCCGTCCGTGTTCACTGTTTATTTGTTCATTGAAGTCAACTATGATGACAGTTGGCCGTGATTATTTGAATGTGCTGCGCTAATTTCGCGAAATATCATGCACGTGGTGGAAAGATATACAGGGGTGAATAGTGTATAGTGTTTTTCGCAAATTGTGAGTTTATTAATGAATTTTGGTGTTTTCTGATGCTGCCATTGTCATTTTTACCGTTTTTTACATAAGAATTGATACTTTAAAACGCTCTAGCCGAAGTGTGCAACAGACCCATTGTTTGAAAAGAGACCCTTCTTTCCAAATAAGTTAGCCTCATAATTCTGTTCCTAGGAGCCCCCTACCCCTCTTCACCGGAGGTTCGGCGAGGAAAAGCTAAAAGGGCCCCTTCCACTTGTATGGAAGTCTGGATCAACTGTAGAAGATCTTTCGTTCTGTCTATCATTTTTTTGAAGACTCAGGGCCTCAGCTCAGGGCCCCAAAAAATGTTGACGCTCGTAGGTTTTAAAAATCAAGTTGCGTTTCGACAAATTTCAAGTGAGGATTTCGAACTTGGATTCGGTCGTAAAATCTGCGTAAACTAAGGTTTTTTTTTTTTTTTTTTTTTTTTTTTTTTTTTTTTTTTTAGCAGAAATTCTACTTTCTTATGAGTTAGGTGGGGGGGGGGGGTGCCCGAGGTCGAAGACTTATTTTAGAGTATGCAGATTCTGTTGTAGGAAGGGGGGGGCCCCAGCTTAAATCTGCAGGGTGGGCCCGAGTTTCAAAGTCACGCCACTACGCGCAGCGCTATCCCGCTGTATATATATAGCTCGTTAGATTTACCACAAATATTATTGAATCAATGCCGCGCGGACTTGGCAACACTGTTGATGAACTTTTAATCGGCCGTAACGCCAAGTTGCTCTGTGCGCCGCCGCCAAGCCAAAGATCATATCGCAAGTTTGAGAACTTCATCGAAGTAAGATCGGATGAGGGAGAGGGAGAGACTATATGACTACGTGTAGAGAGGAGTGAGAGGGAGGTAGGGGAGGGGGGGGACGGCGGAGTTTGCATTCTGTTGCTTAAAGAAAAGGGGGCTGAAAATTTAAGCAAACACGAACACGTGGAAGGTGTGCGCGCATATTAAAACACGCGCGGCTCAAGATAAAGCACGCAATAGGGGTGAGCAGGGAATTTCTACTTAGAGGATCGGATTGATATGGACTGGAGGGGGGGGGGGGTAAAAATACGGGGGGGGAGAAAATGAATGTAAGGGGGGGGAGGGGTAGAGGTTCATAGGGAACAGAGTGTAGCGCGCATCGGTTACCCGCCACCCGAGACAAATTGGTGAGATTTAAATCGTTCGTTTTACAACGAGTGGTGGGTGATAAAGCGTTGCGCGGAATTGTCGATGCCTTCCGGTTAAATAAGTTCCATGCCATGACGCCGCCCCTCGATGAATAAGCTTCATTGCCAAATTGAGCTCCAATATAGAGACCGATGGCGATTCCGTTCATTGTACCCCTGATCATATCTATTAGCAGATGTATCGATTTTGTGACATAGAAGTCTCGATCTTAGGAAGGATCCTCCGAAACAATTTTCGAATGCACGTCTGTTGCAAACTTTTGCTACAGCGATAAAAAGTGTTTAATCCAATGTAAAATCGCCTAAAAAGTCCATTGGTGGCATCATAAAGTCAATAAATACAATATTAAACTCACAAGAGGCGTTTATCGAAATCCAAGATGGCGGCAAAAAATCGAGGAATCTGAATGTATGCACCGTGATCATCCTAGGATTGCCAACTTTGGCAACCTCACCGCAGGTAGAGGTTATGTGTTTATTTACGTTGTGATTGGTTGTGAGGTTGGCTATCCTTGGATGATCGTGGTGCATGCATACAGATTGCTCAATATTTTGCCGCCATCTTGGATTTCATCAAACGCATTTTGTGAGTTTATTGTTGCATTTCATTGCTTTCTGATGCCATCATTGGACTTTTCAGGCGATTTTACATAAGATTGCGCACTCTATAGCGCTGTAGCGAAAGTTTGCAACAGACCCATCGAAAATTGCTAGGAGAAGACAGGCCCGAGAAACGAGCTGTGCCAATATGTGCTCATCGGCACCATCACACCATGTGTTATACCTTGAACAAGCTTCGATACGACGAGAGGTTAGGTTAGGATGATTTCGTTGGCGTTGGCGTTGATACAAAGAGAGGCAGTGAGTAAGACACGGAAAAAACAAAGAACATCTTTCGGTAAAACTGTGATTGTATCATGGGCGGATACAGGAATTCGTCTTTCTCTCTCTCCGGCCATTTGAACGCATGTGTTAGAAAAGGATAGCAGAGGGGGCTATCACGTGACTTTAGCCCCTATCTCCTTTTCTAACTCACTCTTTCAAACGGGAGGAGAGAAAGACAAACAAATCCTTATATCCGCCAACGGATTGTATACATTTATTTGTGATCTTTCAGAAATTATGTCGGAGTGAAAAGATACTTTAAGGTACGTGGAATCAAATGGTGCAATAAAAGTTAGAGAACACTGGTTGTTAACTAGCATGAATTTGCATTCAAAAATTTGGATCCGATTTCTTGTGAGTATAAATCCACGAGAGTGAGCGAGATGAAGCATTTGTTTGGATCCAATTTTGATCTTAACTTTATCACTAAACAGGTGTATAAGAAGTTATAAGGTGACCGACAGGCCAACTTCGCTCTTATGGACGATACGAGGCGAGATAGCAAGAATTGGTTAATGGGTCTGTTGCGTACTTTTGCTACATCAATATAACTCATTATTTCTAACGTAAAATTCGGCGAAAATAACGATGCGCATATTAAAAACTTTCAAAATCCACTCATTAACTCAGAAAATACCTTCCATTTCAAACAACCCGCGCTACACTAGACACTATATCACCGACTTATAACTACATAGATGGAACCATCTCGTTTAAGTAAACATAAACAGAACTTACAAACATTGGAATGTTTCGTTTAGATGCGTACATTTCTTATATTATTTTGTAATCTTTGATAAACCGAAAAGACCAGACAGCAAATGCAGCTTATATTTCACGTATTAAAAAAGAAATTCCATCGTTTTGTAGTTACGATGTTGTTTACTTATTATGCAAGGTGGTTCCGTCTGTCTAGTAGTATACCGGTGCAAATAGTGTCTAGTGTAGCGCGGGCTGTTTGAAATTGAAGTGATTTCCTGAGTTAATGAGTAAATTTTAATGTGCGCATCATTATTTTCGCCGAATTTTACATAAGAATCAAGGTTCTATATTGTTGTAGCAAAACTATACTCTGTTCAGGATACGATGAAACTCGATGAGTCAGGTAGAAACGCACTACTTTGCAACGCGGCCTTTTGAGTTGTATGGCCATTGTACTCACCTGGGCTCTTTTCGACTGGACCCTTCTTCGGGAAGAGGCAATACCGAGAATCGGCTGACTATGTATGTTATCTGTGCAAAAGTCAAATTAGAAACGGTCACAGATACGACGAAATGAATGAAATTTACGCCCAAAGGGCCACAACTCGTCAAAGTTAGTCGAATTTGACACCTCATCATAATCGGAGATTTATTTATTGAGAATTCCATGTATGAGTGTACCTCAATTGAATTGTTTAAAAAAATTAGTGTCTGAGGATATCGAGGAGTCAAATTCGACTAATTTTGACGAGTTATGGTCCTTTGGGCATAAATTTCATCCATTTCGTCGTATCTGTGACCGTTTCTAATTTGACTTTTGCACAGATAACATTCATAGTCAGCCGATTCACAGTATTGCCACTTCCCGAAGAAGGGTCCAGTCGAAAAGAGCCCGAGTGAGTACAATGGCCATACAACTCAAAAGGCCGCGTTGCAAAGTAGTGCGTTTCTACGTGACTCACCAAGTTTCATCGTATCCTGAACAGAGTATATGCAACAGACCCATTCCATTGGTGCATGTAAACGGCATCACGTGACTATGTAAACAAACCTCTGAGTCTGTCGTTTCTGACCAAATGACTCAGAGTCGTACTTACAATGTAACAAAGATTACTTATACATACAGATATGGCATTAGCCATCTCGCCCGTGTTAAGTGAAAAATGGATAAAACGCCGGCCGTGATACAACCGGGCATACAGAGGGGATCATAAAGATTACAGAATTCTGGTTCGAAAAGATTACGTTTCCCACTTTTCCTGTGTTTGTTTGCGGAACTACAACAAACACGGAACGTGAACAGTGGAACGTGGAACATGGAACAGTTTTGTAACAGACAATAATGGAAAATGTAATCTTTTCTCTGTAATCTGTATGATCCCCTCTGTATGCCCGGTTGTATCACGGCCGGAGTCAACTTAACAAAATTCGGGCTGATGCCATATCTGTATGTATAAGTAATCTTTGCATTGTAACATGACTCCGTTTAACCCGATGGGATTAATCGATTCTCGCTATCTCGTCCAATAGCGCGGAATCGGTCTGTCGGACTCCGAAGCCCTCTGAACCAACAAGTTTGTCGCTTCATGACCTTTAGTTGAGCTCGGATATGTAACAAATCTATAAATGCTGAGGAATTTCCAAACTCGGAAATACTGAGCTAAATTTCGGTGTAAAATGTATCATGCTTCCGTCGTTTCAGTTTCAACGCGCTAGAAGTGCTATCTTTCAAGCTGTCAAAAGTGTTGCCTACCACTCAGGAACTTCCAAGTTCCATTATAAATGACTCAGGATGTTCGTTTCATCAGAAAATTTGCTACAGCTCGATTTATGACGCGCAAAACCAACGCGATGGGTCTAGTGACGCCTCATTTATTCTAACAAATGATATTTCTGTTGAGGAGTCGATGAGCCGAGGAAGGAAACGGAGCACTGCCGGTTTGAGATCGCCAATAAGTGGCCAAAAAGTGGCCCAAACGTGGCCAAAACGTGGCCAAAACGTGGCCAAAACGTGGCCCAAAAGTGGCCCAAAATTGGCCAAAAAGTGGCCAAAAAGTGGCCAAAAATCAGAAAGTAAATTTCTTATAAATTCCTCATTTATAAACTTCACTGAAAAAAATCAATTGTTAAAGCAACAATTAAAAATTTGCTGATTTAAAAAAAAATTGAAAGTTGCTATATCAACCAGGGTTTTCTGTTAAGTTAACAATTTATCTATTGAGTTTTCAAAAATAGTTGTTAAATCAACCACATAATATGGTGTTCTTTTAACAAAATAGACATTATCAATTTAGCAATTTTAAATACTAAAAAAAAAAAAAAAAAAAAAAAAAACAGAACTTAACCCAATTAGTTGATCTAAGCTTGTTATATCAGCAAAATAAATTGCTGATTTCACTTACTAATTTGTTATTCCAGCATTAAAATTGTTATATTTACTATTTGATATGCTGGTTGGGCAAAATTAGTTGTTAAGCTAACAAAATGAATTGCTGATTTAGTATTTGAGTTGTTAATTCAACAAAATTATGGGTTAATTTAGCAAGTCATTTTGTTCTCTACTTTTTTAATTATTTATTTTTTTCCGTGTTTCTAGACCAATTTCAATCACGAATTACACTCAAAACAAGTAGTTTAAACCTATAAACGTCACCAGATAATTTGAAATTAAGCCTGAAAGGTCGAAAGTCGAAAACGATGATTCTTGACGTCTTTTTTCCACAGATTTGTTGTCACTTTTTATCAAGCGAACGGTTCTGCAGACATTTGCTAACGAAATTCCTACACGCATAACTCTTAATAAATTTTAATTTTTTTACTAAGTAAACTGAAATTTTGCATATCAGCGTGAAATTTAGCACGCTACATTCAAATTTTGTCTCTACTTTCCCTCTAGACTCAATTTTCCTTCGGAAAACTGAAATTATCTGCACTTAACCTCAAATTTACGATCCAAGGGACACCAGGTGAGAACTGGGAAAGTTGAGGCAGAACCGTGGAACCTGGAGCAAAACCGATAAAAAATTCGGATTCCTCGACTGAAATACTTGTAGAATGCTCTAATATACAAAGTCCCTGGAGGTTTCAGGATAATTTGTCAAACTTTTTCTTAATTATCCATAAGGCGAATCAGTTTAGCATATGTCTTGTCCATAAGGAAAGTTCGTTAGCAAATGTCTGCAGTTCGTAAAAATCCTTTTTATCGGTTTGAGACCATTGTGCGGAGCTGAGCTGAAAATGAGCACTGAGCATTGAGCCGCTCTCACCGGTTCAACAAGTTTGCGGCTCACTGGGTATTGTGTGAATTCGTCGAAGTTTCAAAGTTCTATAGCGAGGGCGAGGACAGTGACGATTTTTGAAGTTCTTCTGAATGAAAGAGTTATGCCTTGTCATTGAGTTATCTTCCTTTTCATTTTGCAACAGGGTATGTCCACTGGGTGGCCAGAAGAAATTTCAAAGGAAATAAAGTTCAATACTAAAAAAGGTCCACTTTGGAAAACTGTTCATCCAAGTTGCAAAATGTTCAGTGCCATTCGATTTAATGTCCAAAGTAATTTTTGGTTCAAATGGCACTACTACATATTTCCAATAAAATTGTTAGTCCAAATTATGTACGTAATATACCTACCTAATATCCACAATAATTTTTTTCCCAAAGTTGCTTTTAGTTGAGAGTAGCACCAAGTCATATTGAGGACATTTTCAGGGCCCATAATTAATTAAATACATAAATAAAAAAAAATACAAAAAACTATCCCATGAAAATAGGGACTGAAAAATGTTGGACAAAAACTGTGTCATATTAACTTCATAACTTCATATTAATGTTAGAAGAAAACTGCACTGGACTTTTTTTTTTTTTTTTTTTTTTTTTTTTTTTTTTTTTTTTTTTTTTTTTTTTTTTTTTTTTTTTTACGTAGGATAAAAAGTGTACTGAACTTTTTTTTTTACACTTGGGCATTTTTGTAGTTCGATTTAATTTTCTTGGGCTTTAAGGTTTTGGACGTATTTATTTGAATATTTTTGGTCTTGCAACAGCCTCTTTTCAAATAAACACATCTCTCGTCCCAATAACATTGAAGCAATAGCGGCCCGTGAGATTTGGCAACCATGCATTTTCCCCACTTAAACTTGGGTAAAAAATCGATTCAAGCGGAGGCTAGCAGCCTCCTCGAGTTTCGATTGTTTTCCATGTATTTAAATGGGATAAAAACACTGTTGCCAAATCGCACGAGCCGCCACTGCATTGAAGCTCGTGTTGTTCCGCTTTAAATATTTACTTGATAGAAATTCATCAGAAAAAAATGACCAATTACGGCAACATTGTTCAAACATGTTTCATGCAAAATATTGTCAAATATGTCTGTATATTGTCAATATATTATGTAACCTAAAGTAAAATGAAAACAACATTTGGACGGGTTTTCGCTTACAATTAGATTCATTTAAGTTTGTTCGAACAAGGATCAAAATTGCGTTGTCCCTGATTTGTGGCCAGGAAAGGGGGGGATGTGGAGCATCGCTCGAGAAGAGGTCCCATCGTCTGCCTCCAGATGCGTATCCAATAATCCACACTTGAAGAAAGTTATGAAACATGCCCTCCGACAGCAAGCCAAAAGAAGACGCAAAAACACCACCACTGCAGCTGGTAATATGGGGCTGTTGCACACTTTCGCTATGATCGATTTAACGGTCGATGCTGATGTAATAGCTATAGCAGCATTAAAAACTTCCAAAATCCACTCCTAAACTTAATCTTGACGGCTTCACTTCTAGACTGGTCCAGTCCTTCAAGAGTCTCTTTCCTCAGGTTCACCACCCAAATTCCCAGACCAGATCCTGGACAGTGGGGATGCGTGAAGTAAATAAGGGATTAGGCCGCAGAAAGCTCGCTCATGTGCAAAATGAGAATAGATCAGCAAATGAAGGTTATAGGACTGTGGTAGAAGGGACTATAATTGAAGTGAAAAGCGGTTTTTGGACCACGTTTTATAAAGTCACCCTGTATAATAAATATATATACATATAATAATACATGTTTGGATGGTAGATACGAACAACCATATAAGATTTTTGTTGTTAAAATTACTGCGTTACCGATCCTCTAATAAAACGGAGCATTTGTATGTAGGAAAGATTCAGAGCCCCGTGACCCGTGCTGTGCTACATTTAACCACAGTAACCCCCCCCCCCCCCGGGTCGGCTAATAGTAAGAATGTGCTCACCTTTCTTTTTTTGGTATAGATAAAAAATTCGAGCTAACATTTTGTTTGAATTGAGGGCCTTAAATATGGGGTATAAGGGCTGTAGGACTCTAAAATTAAATTGATGAGCAAAAAAAAAAGGGGGGTCATCACATTTTTGCCCCCCCCCCCCCCCCCAGTCGTACTCGAAACGACGTCCATGTTTAACCATAACCTATGAAATATTCCCATCTTTATAATCTTTCCTGTGTCGCCACCGTCGGTGAACCGTTTTGAGGGATTTAAGAGCTCTTAACTATTAGAGACCTAGCACGCTAGCTAACTTGGCCCTGTTAAAGTTGGGTGGTAACTTTTTTGAGGGAGAGGGGGTCGCACCGAAACAACGTCCAACTGTTCCTCACCTTAGATTTGATGTCAGTGGTCACAGAAAGCGAAGCATCTGAGCTTTCATCGTTGGTCTTAATCTATGTCGTTTTCAAGGGAAGAGAGGGCAATCTTACAGCAAAGTTTAGTTCTCTTCTTCTTCAGCCCTCTCTTTCCTTTTCTCTTGCAACTCTCCCCCTTCCGTAGGCCCTCACCACAAATCCCTTCATGGACGCCCGCAGAGAGGGCAAGGGGGAGGATCCCCCCCCTCGGAATACAAAACCATCAAAATTTCATGATAAAAAATGAAAGGAACAAAAGAAAATTAAATGTTAATCAAAGGAGTACGTACTAGCTGAAGAACTTCATTATTAGTTTATTTTGTAATTTTAACTCACTTTTTGCAAGGAGCTGTAGAATTATTCATTTTTCTTACTATCATTACTATCCGAACGTTGTCTCTTTATTCATAATATCAAACACTTCAAAAATATCATTATTATTTGGTACACTTACAATGCCTTAATAATGGGTCTGTTGCAAACTTTTGCTACAACGATTGAGAGTGTAAATTCTAATGTAAAATCACCTGAAAAATCCATTGGGTGGCATCAGAAAGCCATAAAATGCAATAATAAACTCACAAGAGGCGTTTAATGAAATCCAATATGGCGGATAAATATCGAGCAATTTGTATGCATGCACCACGAACATCCAAGGATAGCCAACCTCACAATATCGATCACACCCAATCACAACGTAAACAAACGCATAACCTCTACCTCCAGCGAGGCTGTCAAAGTTGGCCATCCTTGGATGTTCACGGTGCATGCATACAGATTGCTCGATATTTATCCGCCATCTTGGATTTCATTAAACGCCTCTTGTGAGTTTATTATTGCATTTTATGACTTTCTGATGCCACCAATGGACTTTTCAGGCGATTTTACATTAAATTAAACACTCTTAATTGTTGTAGCAAAAGTTTGTAAACAGACCCATTGTACACTGTTTGGATGGGGGGGGATGTTTTCCCTCTTTTCCTCAAGGGGGGGGTGTCCCTTTGCCGCCCCCCCCGGTTGGAAATTTTTCTGCGGGCGTCCATGAATCCCTTCTACATCGTTTCATTACGTTGACTACTGTGCGACGGTGAGGGAAGTAAGTAAGTACAGGAAAGTTAGCCCGGGATCCGCCTGCCCGCCCCGGTTACGTCCTAAATACACATATGAAAAGCGCGCGCAGTCCGCAGAAGTATAACTATACATATGTATACATACATATATGTACCATCGTGACTAGTAACATGTCATGAACTACATTTTTCATTCATTCATTGCAGCTACTTTACTTGACTTGAACTCTCCCTCCCCACACCCTTCGCCTCCGGTCCCTCCGACTCCGAGCAGCCCATCACATTAACCGCGCGTGTCTCGCCCGAAAATAAGTGAAGATACTATAGGGGTGGAAGGGGCTGAAAGTGTGATGCACGATGAGGGGCTGATGGGGGGGGGGGGGTTATAGACGAAAGGGAGGGGGGGTATCTTTGTATTATCATTTTCGTGAAAGCCTCGACGCTTTCCCAGCTTCCTCGTCCCGTCGCGCACCGGGTCCAAAGATGGAATCTCCCGAATAAGATATATGGTTGATTTTTATTTTCTCATTACTAACAAAGTTAGAGATAGAGAAAGTATTGCAATGGCGCAGAGATTTTCAAGGTATTTTGTCTCGATACATTGGCCCTCTATGACTAACTCAATCATGATAATTATGAAATAATTGGCTCTCATCATGCCTAATACTATCCTAAAGATCATCTACCCATGACATTTAAATATTTCTTCATTAAATGTGGTTTGGAGCGGTGAATGTATGAAACTGTGGCGTCCGTGATTTGAGTCCGTAAGTCCGTCTGTATCCGAGCATAACGTTTGCACAATAGGTCAAAATGTGTATTTAAATTTTGCAGAAAGGTTGCTTTTAAAATTCCCCAGAGGGACTGTTTCGTTTTTTTGAAATTTTAATTTTTAGGTTAGTTATGGATGAAAAATGGTTTCCATTAAAATCAATGGGAAAAAGGAAAAATTTAAGTATTTCAAAAATGGATCTTTAGATCTGGATAAAAATATCAAAGGGGGGTTTGGGGTCTCCCCTAGAATATCAAATGGGGGTCTGGGGGTGTCATCCAGATTAAATTTGATGTGAGAAAGTGTTCGTAGGGTATTCCCTACAGTTTATTTGCCTTAGAGTTGATATTTAAATATGTTGTTTGACTCATTTTGAGGTCTAATCAAAACCATTGAACATATTTTTAATTCATCTTGCTATTTATTGGTCACAGTCTTGATTTTTATCCGTAAAAGTATGTCCGGAAAATTCCACGTTTCCGTCCACTGTGCTAAGCTGTGGCTATAGCGTTCTGTACCACCGTGTTCATCTCGCCTTTGAGATCCGTTAATGAGTTTTGTGCATTGCGACTGAGGAGGCTGATCTCTCTCTCTCTCTCTCTCTCTCTCTCTCTCTCTCTCTCTCTCTCTCTCTCTCTCTCTCTCTCCCTCCCTCTCTCTCTCTCTCTTCCTCTCTCTCTCTCTCTCTCTCTCTCTCTCTCTCTCGCTCTCTCTCTCCTCTCCCCTGCTTCACACCTGTCTCATGACAATCTTCTCCCCCGCGATGAAATAGAAAAATTAACTACCCAACCTCACTCACGGCGCGGCGCGGCACCCCGCCTCACACCCGCATTTCCCATACTCGCTCGCGCGTTGAGTTTGGACGAAAAAGCCTCAACCCCTTTTTTTGCGCCGCTTATACTCCGCTTTCATTGGATACTAATCCTCGCCGACCTCAGAATAATTTCCGCAGCATAAGTGTACCGAGGGTTATTATAGAAATTAATAAATGAAAAAAATATGAACTCCACATTCTCCCTCTGTCTCTGTTGTTCCTTCTATACTTATGCCACCCACCATGAGATCATATATTTTCAAATTACCCTCACCGCTGCGTTCTCGCCGTCCCACGCCCCCACACCCCTCTCTTACCACCCTCGTCACAACTTTCTCCTTTAAAAATGAATGATTGTACGAAAGAGTGAATGCGAATGTGAATTTATGATGGTAGTGCGAAACTCGTGAGATCAGTGGATGGAGCACATAGACATAGAGTTTTCTTGTGGTCTATGAGAACTTACACCCCCCCCCCCCCCCTTGACGTCGAAATTTTCCTTAAAAAAAAAAAAAAAAAAAAAAAAAAAAAAAAAAAAAAAAAAAAATGGTACGAGAAAGTTGCGAGAAGACGGGACTCCTCCATTGAGGAGGTAGCTGGAAAAACGGCCTTAGTAGCAAATTCGCGTTCTGAGAAAACGGCTGTTAACGTTTTTATTTTAGTGCCAATCTAACATAGATGAAGAATCAGGCTTGGGTTGGATCAAAAAAGTTGATCCATACCCTCAGGTTGAAGTTGGTACAGTTGAAATATGCTTTGGCTGTATAGGAAAGAAGAAAATGGAGAAATACGAAAGGTCTACTAAGGTCGTTCTTTCATAGAACGACCTGTTGCATAGAGACAAGTCCTCATCAAACGCTGAGTACTAAGGCCGTTTTTCCAGAGAACGACTTTCTGTATGGAACATATGTACGTACTACATGATAGATGTTAAAAAAAAAAAAACCAAAAATCTGCAAAAAAAGAGGCGAATTTATTAGAAAATAAAGAATATAAAATTATTCGTCCTCGTATTCACCTCTTGCTTTCACTGTTGCCCGAGTTCTCTTCGACATCTTCAATTTTCCCCATTATGGTCATTATAGTCGCCAGCAGAAGTGGCAACATCTACTCATATGAACTCCCATATCTCACTAAATTTTTGACGTACGGTCATGAAATTTGGTGGAGATATTATTGAGCCTATGTTCTCTCAGAAAAGTCGTTCTCCGGAAAAACGACCTTAGCCGGATAAGGTCCTTTTTCCAACTAGCTCCTCTATTGTGATCTGCTCATTCGCGACAACTATAAACCTTCATTTTGTGAAAGATTCTCACGCACAATCTCTCACGCTACACCACTGACAAGCTCATCGATCCGTGATTTTCGGAGATTGATAGGTTTCAGCGACACTCAGTTTTCTTCGTGTAAAAGAGCTATTATGTTCTAGAACGGAGAAAATACTCTTATCTTCAGAATCGCCTTTGCAGACATTACACGAGGCAAAAAAGAATACAAGAACAGATTCATTTTCCTTCTTTCCAGACTTAGAATACTATTTTTACAATAATTATGAAAGCGCTTTTCCTTTACAAAGAGGAAAGCCCTACGACTACTTTCCCCGTCCCACAAACTGAATCTCAAGAAAAATTGATGAAAATAGGATCCGATTTAGAGCGACCTCGAACTAAGTTTTACCCGCTCTCGCTCTGCAAAGTTCATAGGCGGATACAGGAATTTGTGTTTCTCTCTCTCCTTCCATTTGAACAAGTGCGTTAGAAAAGAAGGGAGATAGAGGCTAAATATAGGCGATGGTCTCCTCTGTTATCCTTATCTAACACATGTGTTCAAACGACATAGGAAAGATAAAGACGAATTATTGTAACCGCCTTTGGAAGATAGACGCGCAGGATATACGTTACACCCAACCTGATCCTGAAAGTCCGACTCCGAGTCCTCATAGATTCGGCCAAGAGCTCTGGGACAGTTCTTTTCTTCTCCAATACCTCTTGTCACTTTTCGTCACCGCTTATTAGGACAATACTGCGGCGTTTCCGTTGAAGGGTTATCACTTATCTTCGAAGTTAAGAGCTTCTGTGGATGAGTGAACGAGTTCGAATAGTATATAACCTTTTCTTCATGAAGACGAGTCATATGGTTTTTTTTTTTTTTTTTTTTGACAACACCCCTTTTGTTGGAAAGGCCGAACTCCAAACTTAGACTCAGAGAGGGCTGATGATGATAGATTGAATTTCCTTTGTGTGTAAAAGGAAATATTGATTCCCTATGTGCTCGCGAGCTGCTGATAGATTACGTTCCACACCACTGGCGCAACCAGGATATCTTCCATCTCTCTCATTTCCCATTTGAATGTATGAGTAGGAAAAGGACAGAAGGAGAGGGTTTTATCCCCTTGTCCATCCTTGTCTAACATACGTTTCTTAATGGAGAAAAGAGAGAGATGAAGAAACTCTCGGTGCGCTACTGTTCCACACCACTCCTCATGTTTTCGGTCTCTCGTCCCTTTTCCACCTATATATAGTTCTGACATCATCTTTCTACGGTTGCGCGGTTTCCGCTCAAGTTCGAATCTACTGCAGGCAGTTATAGTTTAAGAGCATTCCGCCTTCATTTCGCATCCCCTGATGGAATTTTTACTCTAAAAGTAAGCAAATTTTAGCGATCGAATATCATTCACTTCTAGAATTGATGATTGCTAACTGATGCTGCTGATCGGTGAAAAAGCTAGCCAATGAGAGTCGAGAATGAACTTCTGAATGATATTCTCGTGAAAATGAAAACTGCGATGATAATAATCAATAACATAACCTCTAAATCAGCTCTGAATGACATGGCCATTTTTAACAAAAAAAAACTAGCGTTTTCGAAGCTAAAATTATGTTTGTCTCACAGGAAAATGACTTCTACGCATGGTTTGTTCAATATACTTTATTTGAAAAGTTCGTCATTTCCGAAATTATCGTGGCGAAAGGAGTCAAAAAGGATAGAAGATGAGATTTCTGACAACGGTTGCAACAATTCGAAAATCGAATCTACCTCCGGAGGTGAATTCGAAATTTCCAATTGTTGGAATTCAACGGTCTCCGGTGAGACCAACGAAACAATCGAATATCATCAAAATAAAATGCAAATCCATCGAATATCATACGACGGTGAATGATATTCGATCGCTAAAATTTGCTTAGTGTGTCGAAAAATCCGCACGCAAAACTTGAATGATATCTTATTTTATCTAATTCTCTGAAAGAATTTTTCCTTTTTTTGTGATTTACGATTTTTAACTTTTTCTGATGAAGGCGATGTATTTGGGAATGTCTGAGGTTTAGAAGTGACCTGCAGACTTATTTTAAGGTTAAAGGTTAAAACTGCAATAGGTACTTGTATTCTACTCCAAACATTTTTCTTTAATCCTCTGTTCTGAACACTTTTGTTTTTGACCATTTTCGCCCTCGGTGAACGGAATATCCCGAAATCTACAGCATTTAAACTTTAAATGCTGTAGATTTTGGGATATTATAATTTTAACTTTTATAGAGATGGGCGAACCAATCATTTACTTCATCGATTATCTCATACTTTGTATGTCCTCGATCTATCGATGTTGGTGCACGCAGGATTTTTCTTGGGAGGGGCTTGCAGTCTTGCACTGATGAGCGTTTGACTGAAAATTATCCCCCCCTTCCCCTCCACCCCTAAATATTGGAGGTCTGGGGGGGGATTTAGCCCCCTTAGCCCCCCCCCCCCCCTTGCGCACGCCACTACGGGTGCTGGTACTTTTCAAAATCTGGAAGCATTTTTGACACCCATTTCTTTCAGTGGTAGGCATTAATTTATATTGTAATATCCTTCTGTCCCAATTTCGTTTAAATTTTTTGGATGTTAGAGGCATTAATTTATATTGTAATATCCTTCTGTCCCAATTTTGTTTAAATTTTTTGGATGTTAGTTCAACATTTCTTCCCCAACATTTTTTAGGATTAAGTAACGAGCCAATATCATGCCGACTAACCGAACTAAACAGCAAACAATAGGTTCCTCAAAATACCACCTTGCAGATGGTCGATTACGTCACGTTGGTGGGTTGGCATTCTGGTCCCGGGTCATTTGCTCTAAAGTATTTGACCTAAACGCAGATTACCTACAGGTTTTTTGTCTAAAAATAGTTGTCCTACACAATTTGATCTAAAGTATATTTTATCTAAATGTTTCTTTGCCTAAAATTGTCAGCTGGCACGTACGCCTCCTTCTCAAAAAAATTGTTGCTTTAGAGAGGAAAGAAACTGTAAATAATTTTCATACCTAACCTATAAGGAAATGAAACATTTTCCCGTGGAATTTTATGCATGTCAAAATTATTAATTGCTCTGTTATTAACAAACTCATTTTATGTCATGGTTTCGGTTTCTTTTTTTACGGTTTTTTAGGTTTCCTATGGTTTTTTGTTCACTTCTTTACAATTTTTACTTATTGAGGCATTTTGCCTTAAAGATTTTAGGTAAAAGGTTTTTGAGGTAAAATGCGTTTTAGGTGAAAATTGGTAGGGCAACTTTCATTAGGTAAAAAAAAATTAGGTTATCTGTTTTTAGATAAAAGGTTTTAGGGCAAGCGACCGGGAACCGGCATTCTAAAAAAAAAAAAAAAAAAAAAAAAAAAAAAAAAAAAAAAAACCGTTTCCTGCATTTGAGTGTCCGTCGACTTAGAACCGATGAGAATGATGCAATCCTTTATTTCGTTAAAGAAAAACGAAAAAACAGAAATGTGCTAATGCAAGTCCATTAACAATTAACACGTTCACGAATGACCTTGAAGACTCAGCTTCTGATTTGTTTCTTCCTCTCTCTTGGAAGCAGGACTCGCGAGCGTTACAAAATCTTAATGCAAAGAACGTGCTTATCTCATCATTATGCAGTGTCCAAACAAATTTTTAATCACCTCTCTCCGCGGATACCAGTATCCAAGCGCTAATAGCTCGAAATGCAAACACAGAGAGAAAACTTTCATATCAACGCAGCTACCAAGTATAAATAGAGGGTCAATACTTTTGAAGCGAAACGGGACAATTCATTGAAAAAAGTAGCTATATTCACTCTGAGAGTTGCGTCATTTCTGAATCCGTTCCTGATTGGATCTTAGATTTGGGTTCTTGCGGAAACTCCATCACGACTCACGAGGCAAAATATAAATAGTGAAAGGCGAAATCAACTTATTTCAAGTTTTGATGAAGCTCAATATGAATTTAAATATTCAAGAATAGTAAAAAGTATTACGGAATAAAATACCGAGGGCAGCGGCGGCTCGTGCAATGTGGCAACAATGGATTTCCTCCATTTAAAACTGTGTAAAATAATCGATTTCTTGGTGAGGCGCAGCGCCTCACCTAGTATCGATCTTTTTGCATACGTTTAAATGGCAAAAGTGCACGGTTACCAGATTGCACGAGCCGCCACTGACCGAGGGTGCAAAATACCTCCTTGGTTTGGCTTGGACTTGAGCCGTCCCCCAGTTTCAATTTGCGATTCAGAAACACAGATGCGTTGAACCAAAGTACCTTAAGATTTTTCGAGAAAGCTTCAAGGGATTTTCAAGTGAGATTGAATCACGGATTTGCAATACAGAGACGCACACCTTTATTTAAGGCAAACCTCAAGGAGAAATTTCAAGGTAGGTCGGTAGCAACCTTGAACTAAACTCAAGATTTCTCAAGAAGTACCGGTTATACGGCCTGCGTCTTTGAACTGACATTAATTTCCTCACTCGACTTAACTCAGCTTGAGTATTCTTCAAGCCAAGCCAGATCAAGATTTCAAGAAAATCACAAGGAAAGTTTCTGAACTGCACCTCCCAGGATATTGTTTCAAATTATTTGGAGGCTAAGTTGCATGCAACCTGTCGTTCTTCTCGTCGCCTATACAGTGACGTTCGTGCAATTTAGCAACGTTGTACTGTGTCCATTTAAACCAATCTGAAAGGTCAAATGCGAAGATGTTTACCAAACACTCACTATGTAGTTCGATCTGTTTCATGGGTTTAAATGGACGAACTGCAACGTTGCCCAATTGAACGCTACGCCACGCCGATTTTGAAAATGAAGAATATGAAATAGTACGTGATTACTTTCACTTTAATTATAAGGACTCTACTACCTATTGAAGATTAACCGTAATTTTAATTGCCTTTACAATTAATTTTGATCAACTTATCACTTTTTATTCTCACGTATGTTGCAAAATCTTGCTACCGCGTCAGAGACGGATCCAGAAAATTTTTCTGGGGGGGGGCACGCCTGAGAAATTTTGAAATTTGAAGCGTTGGTGGAAGAAATTTCGGGCTATTTTCTATAGAAAAAAGGCAAAATTTGAGGCTTCTGGGGGGGGGGTCTCGTGCCCCCGTGCCTCCCCCGTGGATTCGCCGCTGAATCAGTAGTTATAATATTACCTAGGGTCAAATTTTTTATGGTGTGATTTTAAAAGTGTTTTATTTTAAAGCAGGCAAATAAAAGTATTTATGTTTGAATACAAAATAAGTCCAGCGGGCCGATTATTTACCTCATCGTTAAACCGATCGTTAAGACATTACATATATGAGTGATTATATTGGTCGAAAATTGTAAAACTTGGTCGTTGCTATGGTAACCATCGTTAAAGTGCCTGCTCTTTAAAGGTTACTCATGAGTAGCCTTTATATAACGAGAATTTTAACGATGGTATTACCATAGCAACGGCCAAGTTTTATATGTACAATTTCCGACCAATAGAATCACTCATAGACAGTCTTAACGATCGATTTAACGATGAAGTAAATGATCGGCCCGCAGAAATGAAAACAGCCTGGCGCATGGCGTAGTAAAACAATGCACTACCAACCGGATTCACCAAAGAAAAGAGATCTCTATGATACACTGAGAGAAATCACTTCTTTAAAAACAAGGAAACACGTTTACTTGAGACAGTTCTCCTTGCGCGAAGTAAGTTCTGATTGCATGAAGGAGATTCACTGTCACAACAAGGAATCTTTTATTTGTAGCAGGCATAGCAGACATTTTTCTTGGGTTGAAGGAATTTCCCCTTAGTCAATATTTCACAAAGCAGTTTCTTTACCACAAACGAAATACACCTTGGATTTAAAAAAAAATTAAAATAATTCTCTCAGTGTAGTAATCCCGGCAATATGGGAGTTGTTTAGTGGGAATCATGTCATATAGAAGGTACTCAAATATTTTATTGTCTTCCCTATAGTACATGTATATGGGACTAACAATTTCATCACAAGTACATAAGCATTGAACTTGAGATTCCCAAGTTTTTTTTTTTTTTCGTGACGATTGCATCCAGTGGCGCGGCTTGTGTGATCTGGAAAATGTGCTATTTTGCTATTTAAACCTGTGCAAAAAGATAGATTCTAGTTGAAGCACAGTGCCTATCCAAAAAAACGATTACTTATATAGGTGTAGGTTCCAAATAGATAAATAGGTTATTATCCAGGAGTTCCATTATAGGTGAGGTTCCATGAGAGGCGGGTGATTGGAAGAGCCGCCATTTGGTGTGCATCACTAATTCACAACCCCTTAAATATTTACTGGTTTTACTTACTTGGAAAAAAAAAAAATAATAATACGAATCCCGCGCAAGTGCATATTTCTCAAGTCACGTGGTTCGAATGAGTAGTTCTTTTGCTTTAACTAAAGCTAATGGTCTACAGCTCTATAATTCATTCGACCACTGTTTTTAATTTTAACAATTTTGTTTCCTGTTTTTTCTTTATTACGTTTAGCGATTTTTGAAGTTCAAAAAATGGTGGGGATTTCAAAATTCAAAATTCTAAAAAAAAAAAAAAAAAAAAAAAAAAAAAAGTGGTGAAACAAGGTGTAGAGAATTTTGTACTGATTTTTTTCGTTTTTTTGTTTTTTTTTTCACTGGTCTGGGGTGAAAATTCAACCCTCTCTTGGGCACACAAGGGTTGTAGGTAAGGTTCTATTTAACGCAGATATGTTCGACTCGCTTCCCGCGTAACGCGGGCCGCCTTATCTACAGTGGCCGACAAAAGAAGAAAACACTGGACATGACGGGGAACATGACCAGCAGGCTGATTCCCCCTATTTCACGAGACGAGACGAAATAGGAAGAAACGATGAATCCCATTGGTTTAAATGGAGTCACGTGACAGATTTGAAGTCATTCGACGGCCGCAGGCAACGGCGCGGCGCGGCGGCGAGTCATGAATTTGGAGAAGAATGACTCGGATCCAATAAGCTATAACTTTAGAGTGGCACATCAAGGAACGTTCCGCTGGTTCATTGTTGTCACCTAGGGCGCCGCCATCTTGCCGTAAAAATCGATTTTGAGGTTAAGTTTTGTAGGTTGTTTCCGGTCGTTTCGTAAACAAACTCGGGCATCGCCGGAAACGACCTACGAATCTGCCGTCCAAATTCCCGCCAAATTCCGAACGACCTACAAAATTTAACCTCAAACTTTGGAATCTGCCGTCCAAATTCCGCTTTTTCCCGGGATTCCTTCTACCCTGTGTGGCACAAGGTGGACCAGCCCGCTGCCACTCTAAAGTTATAGCTCATTGCTCGGATCCCGTCGATCCGCTGTTACCTGCGGCCGCCGAATGCCTTCAAATCTGTCACGTGACGCCATTTAAACCAATGGGATTCATCGTTTTTTCCTATCTCATCTCGTCTCGTCCAAATTGGGAGAATCAGCCTGCAGAAGTAGGTTTGGTATCGAAGATGGGGAAGTGGAACGCACTACAGTCATCCCTCGCCTTTCGCGATTTCGCTTATTCGCGATTGATTTTTAGTGACCCAGTCTTGCCTTTCGCGAGACCAGTTTTGCTTATTCGCGAATGTGATTGTGTGAAAAATGCGGATGTAGGAAAAAAAAACGAAAAAAAAAGAAGAAGAAGAAGAAGAAAAAAAAAGGATGCGCGCAATGTGTCTAAAAATCATACGTTTTGCAATATTTTCTCATTAGACGATTGCCATGGACAAGCTACAGGTTACGTTACAATTTGTGGACGACCATTGGCGCCATTTTCATTGTGCAGTTTAAAATTCTAAGTTTGAATAAATTTCCAGTTATAAATATATCAAAATTTTTTCATCTGTCATTCTAAATTTATAGTTTATTTTTGAAAAATGTCGCAAAAAAAGAGTCGAGGAGTGGTTTTTCCTCCAATTAGTTGTCTTTATCCACCGCTCGGAACCGAACCCCCAAATTCCCATCAGCTCTGTGTCTCGCCTTTCGCGCGGTTTCCGTGGAACGGTACCCTCGCGAAAGGCGAGGGATGACTGTATTTGTTGTTTTTTCTCGCTTCGTCGATTTTAGTTGATTTGATTATCTCTCTGTGAATTCTTTTACACCAACATAACTGTCCAGTGTTTTAATTTTTGTCGGCCATCTTGGATTCTGCTTTAGATTTGCGCGCCACTGAAGATGACGCGGGAAGCGAGTCGAGCATAACCTGCGCGTTAAATACATATAAGTACCTTGGGTTGGAGCTTAAAAATCTTCAAACAAAAGCGGCTCTACGAATGACCGCATCACGATATCACGGACGAGAATTCTAATTTTGAAAGTCGAAACAAGAGCGAAGGAAATTGCCCGAGTGAATTATTTGCTGCGAATTCAAGCGCCTGCCCTCTGCTTTAGATATCTCTAAGCTGGAAAAGCTGTCGTTGACCGGGAATGAGGTATTGTGTATGCAGACAAACGAGGAACACGCTTAGTTTGGCGAGGTAAGGGCGGGGCGGGGTCGGGGGAGGGGGAGGGGAGGAGTCAAAGAATTCGCTTCATGAAAATAAATTACTCTCGGCGAAATTATCTAAATAAATTCCACGTATCTGAAGGCTGAATTTGTGAACGCATAGATGTATAAAAGGAAATGGTGAACGTTTCGTTTCGCGTAAAGCCCTTTCTAAATTACAAATTACTCCTGTCTCGCCATCCTTTTGTGTCTTCTATGGATGGCGGCGAGGATGGAAAGCTGGAGGAAGGATCTCTCCAGAAACTCCCGTTTTCTTTACTTGTTCAAAAGAAAGAGAGGAGGAAAAATAAACTGTAGGGAATAACCTGCGAACACTTTCTTCTTTGATATTTTTTATCTAGATCCGAAGATCCATTTTTGAAATATTTACATTTTTCCTTTTATTAACCCATTTTCACATTGATTTTAAATAATCGAGACCATTTTTCATCCGTAACTAACCTAAAAATTAAAATTTCAAAAAAACAAAAAAGGTCCCTCTGGGAAATGTTACAAGCAACATCTCTGCAAAAAGAAACACCACAGAAAGTTTGTGCGCATTTACACCTCCAAGCCACATATGGTTAAATTGTCAAAACATATTGAAACTTCATGAATGAATATTCTTTAGGATAGTAGTATTAGGCATGACGAGAGCCAATTCTTTTGAAATTATCATGATTTACTTTGATGTAAATGGCCAAGTATCGAAACAAAATACCTTGAAAATCTCTGCGCCATTGCAATACTTTCTCTATTTCTAACTTTGTTAGGAGTGAGAAAGTAAAAAACTCCTCTTAGTAACGGATGGCTACAAAATGCTTGAATGTAATTTTATGTAAGAGCTGTTCCATTGAAGAACTTCAGTTTCATTTAAACCTATTACGCAGGATCGAAATCAAGCTAACCAAAATCAAAAGGGTTGATAAACTAGAGCCTTCCTCCTATAACTATACAGACACATTCATCTATGTAAATTCGCCTCTTACATCATCGCAAAGCGATCTCAAGACTTGGTCTGTATCCTGTTCCAGTTTTCTCATCTTTATTTCAGGCATTCTCGACAAAAACTGAAGCTGTTCGCACAAGTGAATATTTTTTCAAAGAAATTTTCGGAAACTTTCGATTTACTTACCGCAGAGTCGTTGAAAGATTACCTCCGATACGATTCGAGTCATCAATTCTGAATAGAGCCGTTGCACTTTTTCACTGTAAGCGATTTAATAGTCGATCCTGGTTTAAAAACCTCCAAAACTAACCATGGCAGCACTAAAAACTTCCGAAATCCACTCCTAATCTCAATAAACGCTTTTATTTGCGAGGGCGTAATGGTGGCTGAGGACTATAGGTAATAATGGGAGATTCCTATCTTAATTTCGTAACCGTCTCTATGCTATATGATTTACATAGAGTATTTAGTCATCAGAGTAATGATTCACAACCGATGAATGGTACCGTGACACCTAGTGACACCGGTGTCCGGTGTCAAATGAAAGTCGTCTCTTACTGGTCACTCCTAGAGTCCCTATATATGAAAGAGTCAAGACACGTGAACAGAAGTGAGGAAGAAGAAGGGGTCTGAGGAGCGTGGAGACGCGCCTCTTGTTTACATTTTCATCCAACGATCTTCCCGCCAAAGATTACACATACATATATTCGTGTGTAAGTAATCTTTGTTAGGTCAACCTAACCTCCAATACCCGTTGGCTTCACTACCTCTTTTAAAAGTAATGCGTGAATGTTATTCTGTTCTGAACATATTTTCATCAATTTCTAATTCAAATTTCACCAGTACAAGCTAAAAATGCCGAAAGTTTCCCCAAAGCTGGGCAGCAGTGAAGATGGTTACATGAAGATGTAAACAAGAGGCGCGCCTCCAGGCTTCATAGACCCCTTCTTCTTCTTCACATATTTCAGCAGCCAATCAGAGATGGAACCTCGTATGGCGAGACTCTTTCATATATAGGGACTCTAGTCACTCCCATTATTACTGCCCTCAACCACCGATTAAGGACCTCGCAAATAAAAGAGTTTATTGAGTTTAGGAGTGGATTTCGGAAGTTTTTAGTGCTGCCATCGTTATTTTCGGAGGTTTTTACACCAGAATCGACTATTAACCCATTTATGCCTAGTGGAGCGAAAACGCACCAAAAAACACGGTGTTTTTTATACATTAATTCCCAAATGATATTGTATGTGGCTAAAGGTGCGTTTTCGCACCAAGCGTTTTTGGCTATAAAAATGCATGGGGGGGGGGAATTGTGTTTTTGGGACCAAAATGGACTAACTTTGAAAATTTCACGAAAATCTGAGACCTAAAATAGTTCTGGGCACAAATGGGTTAAATCGCTTATAGCAAAAGTGTGCAACAGCCCCATTGGGAAGGATAGTTTCGACGAAATGGAGCTCGTGCACAGTTTTGCTGAGGGTAATATTATACTATTTAACTGTAGCGCAACCATATAGAATATCTTCTATCTCTCTCGTTTTCCCTTTGAATGCATATGTCTACAATCGATTGCTACAAGTAGATGTAAATGGAGGAAACATGTAATTGCCACATTTGCTCGAGCCGTCACTGCCTAGCTGTATGCAAATGAGCTTATCAACGTAAAATGCCTAGAGAAAAACGACGAAATGCCTTCCGCTGCCCTTTTTTTTTTTTTTTTTTTTTTTTAGTACAACAGCTTTGCTCAAAGCTCAGTACAGGTCAAATACATAACATTTATACATATACAAGAACAGTAGGTAAGTAGGAATACAATAGCTATTTATCATATACAGGAGTACAAAGACTTGTATATTACCTCAGTGGTTTGAAGTACTAATTCAGATTATAGAAAGGATTTATTTTGACATACTCCTTTGTTTTCATTGAGAATGTGCTATCCCCTTCCATGAACGTCGTTTTTATAGATTTGGGAAGTTTATTGAATAACTCAACTGATCGAAAATCTCAAACGTTTCTCATCCCAATTATTCTTAGGTATCATTTCCTCAATGAAAACATTTCTAGTATTTTTATTATGTATATGTTTCTATCTGTAGCACCCTTCTCTGTAATGTGTCCCTCAGTAAAGCCGGCTTTTAATGTTTCATAAGAGTACAGGGAGACGACTGTCATTATTCTACTACTTTTAAGTTGATACGCTTCAGCGTTTAGTGCCGATTTCTGCCATCAGAGCGCTACCGTTCGATTAATGTTAAATTACAGGCCGAAAGTAATTTATATTCAAGAAAATGGAGTGTCTGTTACTAGATCATCATCCGAAAAATGTCTATGCAAAATATCTCGTCAATAACTTCCAAAATAAGGCTGAAAGTACCTACGCAAAAATGGAATATCGCAAATCGATTCTTGTATCGAAATGCGATATTCCATTTCTTGATACTTTCAGACTTATTTTGGAAGTTATTGACGAGGTATTTTGCATGGACATTTTTCAGATGATTATCTAGTAACTGACACTCCGTTTTCTTAAATGTAAATTACTTTCGGTCTGCAATTTGACATTCATCGAACGGTAGCGCTCTGGTGGCAGAAGTCGACACTAAACGCTGAAGAATCAACTTAAACAGAGGTTTGCTTTAGACTTGGCAACGTGGCTTCGAAGAGGGATCAAGGTCAAAATCGAAACAGGAACAGACAACGAGCGTCAAAGGAAACCCACCGCGCGCTCGGCAAGGATGGGATTCAAAATAGTTTCGGACTTAATAATGACAGAGCTGCGATCTTTCACTATAAGGGGGAGTTTCCTCCCTCGGGGGGAAACGAGCGGGGTACACGGCGGCAATGGGAGGCCCGGCAGGAGGGAGGGAGGGGGGGGGGGTTGGAGGTGGAGCTGTGGTCGCGAACAATGCAAAGAGAACAATATAACCAGTGGAGTAATGATTGCGACTATAGGCCGCTGGCCGGGCGGCGGGCGGGCTGCGGGTCTCGAAGTTGCAGGAGAGAGAGAACAATGCTACCAATTGTGTGATGGCTTCACTTTACAGCGATACGCGATATGATATGACATGATATGATATGATATGAATACGATACAATTTGGAGTTTTGGAGGCACGCGGCAACGTAATATGTGCAGTGGTAGCCAGATGTCACATGATGCGAAAAAAGAAGAGCAAAGTGAACCTTTGAGGTTTCCTTTCTTAGAAATTAGTAATTTACCAAAATTGTTTCTTCAAGGTGATTCCAGGCGAAACTTTTCCAAACATCAATCCGATGGATAGCGCCACAAGTCGCTTTTTCGGAAAAAGTTGTGTTTTTGGCGTTTTAAAGTGAAATCATAGATAAAATGCAAAATCCAATACCTTCAGCACTTGCAATTTTTTTTTATGGATTCTTAAGCTCAAAACGAGCAAAATTGGTTTTGAATTGAAGCCGAAAATTATGACATTCATTTAACCATAAGCTTAGTGAGTGAGAGTTAGTGTGAGTGATAATATGTCTATCTGCCTCACTCGCACTTATTGAGGCTTATGGGAATTTTCGTATTTCATAATTTCCGGCTTTATTTTAGAGTGATTCAGCTTGTAACATTCAGGGTATCTTCCTGAAGTATGCTCGCAGGTGCTGACGTTCCTCAAATTTGTAATTCTAGTGTAAATTCGTCAATTTCAGCCGAAAACTGTTGAATTTTTGAGCAGTGCAAAGTGATGTCCACGGTTCGAACTGATCGACCCTGGAATCATCTCAGGCAAGTTCAACCGAAACAAACCGTAAAGATACAATGAAATCATAACAGGTTTTGAGGAGTCAAAAGCACAGTATACTTATCTTACACGGAAGCGAAACTCAATGTTAGGAAAACGGCAAATACCCCCCTGGTGGTTGGAAGGTATAACTAACATCTTCAATTTGATTTGCATTGGACGCGACGGTGGCATAGCGCCCCCAAGTAGTCGAAAAAAACAACTAAATTTTCCCCATTTGATTACATTGAAAAACGACATTCGTCAAAGCGCTCCTACAGAGTTTCGCTGCTGTATAGGATGAGTATTGAGTTCACTGTGGTCAAAGGGTCATCCTATGCCATAAGGGAATGACTACGGTAATTTTGCCAGGTTATTTCGCCTATTTTGACCCTTACAAATCGTAAATTCAACTATTCATTAAATAGTATATTTTGGTTGAACTTGTTGGAATATGAAGCGCTTTTAACAGAAACAGTAGTGGGGTGAAGGCGGTCTTACCCCGCTTTTTACACGCGTCTTATGGGAGAATAAATTTTACACATGTTTAAATGGACGAACGAACGAACTACTGATCGTTCAGTGTCGAGGAAGGGATCTCGAGAAAATTTTGGGAGTTTCTTTATTTTGAAACGAAACAAACAATTGCAAAGCTCAATCATGTAGATTTTTAGGTTTATACGTTTCCTTTGAAACATATCCACGGTGAACTCCCCTCTACGTTGAACGGTGAAGCCGCGAGGATCCAGATCATAAGCACTCATTTGATATGGATGTGATTTCGGTGGCAGCTCGTATCGATGCAAGAGTGATGCAATAAATGTGGTCCTCTGCGCGTTCCATCATTAGACTTAGCTCTCAATGTCAACCTTCTAAACATTCAGTGGTTTTGGTTTTTCAGAGTTCAAAAACTGAAAAACTTGAGTAAACACGGTCTTCAACATGAATAAAAGTACAGTAGTTTAAGAAATGAAGGCTGGGGTTGCAGTTAAAAAAATTAATATTGGTAGATGTTTATAATTTAACTATTATTATTGATTACCGCCAAAAATTATGGGATAGAAAAGGATTGTAAGGGGACCGTTTTTGGCCCTTATCGATAGTTCGACATCCTTTTTTAAGTGGAAAAATAATTAAGGTCCCTTAGAATAGATGAAAGGGTGAAAGGATAGAAGAATGAAAGAACGAACAAAGAACGAATGGCTGATTGTAAGAACAAAAGGCGAATGAACGAACAAAAAATTAAATATAAGTAGCAAAAGATAATTTTAAAAATTCTGAAAGATTCTGAGCAACAGTAAAATCTACAAAACTATAAAAAATGCACCTCTTTTGCTCCCTACCCACTACCCAGGTAACAATGAATTTGATTTACAAAGAATAAAAGCTTCTGTAAAAAATAAACATGATCATGAGGGATAATGATTTCACGATCCAAGACTATGCTTTTGCAATAATGTCCGTTAATTGATGACAGTAGAGGATACCTCTTTTGCCATGGATCCTCAAACGGTTCTTGAAACCGACGAAATCAAAAACTCAATTATAAAAACGAGATAACTTAAAATCAAGCCACATGTTAGAGCTGCAAATGCGAATCCAAGGTCAGCTATTGTAAAAGGTCTAATTTCATTTATGTAATTAAATGTATCTAATGATCGTAATGTAATATGTAATGTCTCGTCAATCACTTCGTCTATCGAACGTTTAAGAAGACCGGCATCTGCTAACCGAAGGATATGGTCACTGAATATTTTTGCAAAAACAGAATACTTTGGAAATGCATAAGAGAGTGGGAATGTCATGACACCGTCATGAACAAAGTGCTGTTCATGCTCCTGCTCGTCAAGATTTGTAGTATAGAACTGTAATTTAACAAGTGCGTCTTTAACTATGGGCTTCAACTGAGAAGAGATTGTGGTCAAGAAAGCGTCTGTATCTTTTATGTGGTTTCTTATTTCTTGAATTTTAATCATCAGGTCCTCCATTAACTCATTATCGCGATACAAGTCTAACAGTGCCCCATCGCTTCCATTATATGTTTTGTCAGCTAAGCACATTATTTCATCGGTCATTTTCTCCAAATTGTATAATGTATCAGTAAGTCTTTCGTTAATTGACCGATATTCTGTTCCAAATAAAGCACGATCTCTCTCCAAGTTGGTCGATTGTATTTGTAAGTCTGATCTTTCTACATCTTCAATAGTATCAATATCGGAGTACCGACCCCTCTTGCTTAACAATGTCATCATTTCGCTCTGGAGGAGGGTAGCCAAAATGAATGTTGAAAAGGTCATGGTCAAGAAGAGGATTTTCCCACTTTGCAAGCGACCTAATAGTAACCTCTGTTGATAAATGCATAAAAAGTAGCAATAGACACTCCACATATGAGGAAATTGTTCGTAACTCGTAAGCTCGCTTTCTTTGAAAAAGAATCGAAAAGACGTCGTCACCCAGTATGTGAACTGACGATGCACAAAAATACTTAACGCAGATACAAGTAAAATCATCATCCACACAAAGGGAGTGAAGCTTTTGAACACAACTAAGGATTGAGGCCAGAAACCAGACCGGGGCGCGATGAAAACCAGTGAAGCCGTATCAATAGCTGTCGAATAATCATAATTAGAGGGCTCAGATACTCTTACTCCGGCTCCAAACACAACTAGATCAACTTTGTCATTTAACCCTTCTGAGGTGAGAGTTGAACGGAACTCAGCTTCATCAGTTATCTGAAGAAAGGGATACATATTCAAAGAGCAATTAAAATATCTTACGAAATAATTTTCAAGTAGTGTACGGAAGACATTTTCCTGCATCAAATCGCTGAAAGGGAGACAGTCTTCGGCATGTAGATGAGGCCGGACGTATAAGACAGTAAAATTTTTACTGTCCATTGAGAATCCTGAACTGCCAAAATACTTGCTTTCCGTGCTTCTGAATATATTTTCCGAAAAAGGATTGTAACTATAGCAGATTGTCTCACCGGGACAAATGAGTAATCCAAGACTCCGAAATTTTCGCCACATGAACCTGAAAATAGATCGAACGTAAAAAATCGAAGATTTGTTTGCAACGAATAATTCTGGTCGATGTTTCGCCAATCCGTCCCTTACGTTTGGAAAAATCCTTTTCGCGTAGCCATCTTTTTTCTTGTAAACATAGAAAATCAAATTATTTTCACCGTTGAATATACGATTAGCGTACACACTTTGGACTCGACGAAATGATTTGCTGTGGGTTGCTGTATTTGAAACGGACATATTGTCAGTGACTGGGTAAAAATGGGAACCTAAAGTATCTTCTTTTGGTTTCTCTGGAAAGGGCAAAGTATTTTCACGATTTAAAATACTTTTGTTGAAAACTTTCATTTCATTTGTGTTCTCGTCATCTGCGAGGTTTCCAATCGTGCTAATCATATCCTTCAAATCGTTCAACACAATCAGTATATTTTTGATACGAGTATGGTTTTCAATTTCTTTCAAAAATCTGTGATGGTCGATCGATACTGTTGAAATTAAATTTTCGTGCATTAACTGAATGAACGGAGACATCGGAAAATTTTGGCTCCAATTCCAGATGTAGAGGAGCGGAAGATTAGAAAATGCTAGAGTGTCATTACAAACCTTAAATATAAAGTCAAGATTTTTCGTTAAAGAATAAGAATAAGCTGGAATATTCAAAAAAAATGCGGCACAGAAAGAAGCGAAAAAAGCCAGTTTGAAACGCATGTTGTGGCCTCCGAGCATTTTAAATTGAAACTGAGTACTGAAAAGTCAGCCGGGCGACTTTAAGGCAACTTAAACACTATTTAAACACTATTTAAAGAGTTGCCAGGTTTCTTTCCCCCATGAACACGACAAAACTTTCAAAATTATTGAATTAGCCCCTCGCACTTATTTTCAACCACGATAGATCATTGTCCAGCTGAAACAACTAGTGGGTACTGATCACGGATAGGTATGTGGTAACAACAAGTGTTCTCGAAAACATTTGCGAATAATTCTTGAGCGGTTAGTTTCAGGTATTAAAGAAATGTGCTTGAGGTTGTCCAATGTCCAATGTCCACGACACGAATTTTTTAACATCCACGAATCAAGTATAAAACCTTGTTTGCCCTATTTACATGTTTTTGCTCTCAGTCATTGACAATTGACATGTAGTACGTCTTGTGTGCACTTTCTATCTTGATTTCCCTGACGTTTACTTTTTATTCTGTTATTTTAATCAAAGTTTCAAGAAAAGATACGTTTCCTTATTCATTTAATTTTCACGAGTCTCCAATTGCATATATTTGCAAGTTTTCATTCAATATGTTGCCTTCCCATACCTTTGGTTTTAAACTAGATTTCAAGCTTCTGGAGCTAGGTACAATTTGTCCTAAAAAAACATTTTTCAAGGTGAAATTCCACGTGGTGAGACTGGTGACGTCAAAGCACATAGACAATCCGTGGCTTCACCGCTCAGCATAGAGGGGAGCTCACCGTGGATCTGTTTCAAAGGAAACCTATAAACCTAAAAATCTAGAAATCTGATTGAGCTTCGCAATTGTTTGTTTCATTTCAAAGTAAAGGAACTCCCAAATAAAGGAGCTCCCAAAATTTTCTCGAGATCCCTTCCCCGACACTGAACGATCAGTAGTTCGGTCGTTCGTCCATTTAAACATGTGTAAAATTTGTTCTCCCATAAGACGCGTGTAAAAAGCGGGGTAAGACCGCCTTCACTCCACTACTAGAAATATTCAGGCATCTGGTATATAGACTGTCCCAAGAATGATTAAACTTGACAACTGTAGGTTTCAATGAAAACATCAGCCTCTCACTGATCAGTGATCATACCCAATCAGGTTACCCTATCTGAGGTTTGAGGCTGATGTTTTCATGAAAGCTGCGGAGTGCGAAACTGACAAATCCGCAATCTTTTCTGGGACAAGCAATGTTACTTGTTTTTCTGATGCAATTTCTATGACATTTTTCGATATCGGCGAAAAGTCCTGTCACCGGGCAACAGTGTCGTACATACGCATAGGCTTTTTGTTGGTAGGGGCTTACATTGAAGAGCGTTTTATTGAAAATTACTCCCCTCTTCCTCTCCACCAATATAAATCGTAGTTCTGGGGAGGGGGACTTTATCCCCCTAACATCCCCCCCACCATAAGTCATAGTGGTAGAATCACCATACACAATTACGCACGAGTACTTTTTGGTACTTGCAGACATAATTCTTCTTTTGAGTAATGGAGCTGTTGCAAACTATTGCTACAGGCTTATTAATAGTTGATTATAGGGTAAAAACCTGCAAAAATAACGATTAGCGCACTAAAAATTCATGAAATGCACTCCCAAACTCGTAGAATGCTTTCAATCGCAAGATCGTAATGGCCGCCGTTGCCGCGGGTTACAGTATGTTTCCGTATACCTCGATCAGCTCCATCTTCACGAGATGTTCTCTCGACACCGCGCAAGAAGAAGAAGAAGAAGAAGAAGAAGCAAACAAGTGCCATAAGATTAAGGCGGCAACGGCCGCCATTGCGGTCTTGGATTTGAAAGCATTTTATGAGTTTGGGAGTGGATTTCGTGATTTTTTAGTGAGCTGTCATCATTATTTTTACAGGGTTTGACCCCATTATCAACTATTAATAAGCATGTAGCAAAAGTTTTCAACAGCTCCATTTGACGAGTCTGTGCAAAGGCCAAATATCGAACACTGATATCTAGGCTGAAAATTCACATTTATTGCTTGATCTGAGTCACCTCAAAATTTAGACTTACCGAATCCGAGGCGATCTTTGAAGACACTTTCGAAAACATGTCGTGTAATTATAATCAAACACTCACCTGTGAACATAACATGAAAACACTCAGATTTAAAATAGAGTATAGTCTAATCGTTATTTTTACCTACAGAGTTTTACCCCCATTTTCAATTAATAAGTCTGTAGCAAAAGTTTTCAACAGCTCCATTATAAGTATTTTGAGCATTACCAGAATGGGTCCGTTGCATACTTTTGCCATTACGATAAAGAGTATTTAAGCTAAAGTAAAATCGCCTGAAAAGTCCATTGGTGGCATCAGGAAATCATGAAATGCGATAATAAACTCACAAGAGACGTTTAATGAAATCCAAGATGGCGGTAAAATATCGAGCAACCTATGTAAGCATGCACCACAAACATCCAAGGATTTCCAACGTTGAAAACCTCACAGCTTCAGAGGTTAAGTATGTTTATTTACGTTGTGATTGGGTGTGATCGATATTGTGAGGTTGGCTATCCTTGGACGTTCGTGGTGCATACATACAGGTTGCTCGATATTTTACCGCCATCTTGGATTTCATTGAACGTCTCTTGTGAGTTTATTATCGCATTTCAGGACTTTCTGATGCTACCAATTGACTTTTCACGCGATTTATATGAGATTGTCAACTCTATAGCGCTGTAGCAAAAGTTTGCAACAGACCTATTCTTGAGTAAATATAAGCATTACCAAAATTCTTGAGTAAATATAAGTATTTTGAGCATTACCATACTTCTTGAGTAAATATAAGTATTTTGAACATTACCAGAATTCTCGAGTAAATATAAGCATTCTGAGCACTACCAGAATTCCGATTGAAGATACCAGAAATTCAGTCCACGGTTCAGTATAATGTCCATCTATTTGCCATACAAATATTGTATTTTAGAAACTGGTGAACTGGTTTTTCTTTTGGTCACTCATGGCAACTATGGTTCAAAAGCATGCGCAATACGTACACGAGGCGTGCATTGTAGAGGTAGGAGGTAGGTATAGAGGCGCAAGCACGTGTCGAATAAAACTACTAGGAACCATCCGTCTAGCGTCTGGCGTCTATCGGTATCACGGCTCAATCATCTGAAAAGCGACGCGCCTTCGAATGAATGCCGTCAAACCCCAAACATGTTGATTAGAAAATGACCGGAGCATTGGCGCTCTGGAATGGAAGCCGAATTCTGATTGGCTAAAGGCAAAGTCTTGTGACCGTGAACAATTGAACGTGTCCACTCTCCACATCTGTAGGAATTTTCAAAGACAATATATGATTGTACTTACACTAGAGACCACGCACTAGCCGATCGCGCGGTGGGATTTTTTTTTTATTTTTTTTTTCTTCCGGCGACTCAACAGAATGAGCATGCCCTGAAAAAAAAAATCAGCTAAATTTAACTAATTTCAACTTAAAAGTATGGACACCACTTAAAACTGTTAGTTTGACAATTTGAATAACACGGCACGGAGTTAATTTTACTAATTAAAATATTCAAACTAACAGTTTTAAGTGGTGTCCATACTTTTAAGTTGAAATTAGTTAAATTTAGCTGATTTTTTTTTCAGTGTGGGAGGCGGATTTCACTGTTAGGTAAAGGTTTAGATTAGGTCTGTGAAGATTTGATCTTCAAACTTCAAAACTTTTTTTTGTTGTTTTAGGGTTATTTGGCATCTTTAAAACTTCTCGGGTGACACTGAACGCCGGAGTCAACTAAGCCGTTTCTTTAGCCAATCAGCAGTGTTGTTTATTGTTGTCTCTTTTCGGTGAGTTACTCTTTTCGCCCCCGCGTAAAATTAGGGGCAGTCACGTGCACGGAAAAAAAACTACGGTGAAAATAACCATACGGATACCTGATTTTGGCACCTGCTAGATGTTGTGGTAATGTTAACCAGAAGTATACTCTGTTTTGACTACGTACTAGGTGATGTTACCTGATTGCATGTCGAATTTACTCAAAGTATCGGTAAATATACCATACTTCTGGTCAAGTTTACCATAACATCTAGCAGGTGCCAAAATCAGGAATCCGTATGGTTATTTTCACTAATATTTTTTTCCGTGTGATTTTCGGCCCCTCTCCAATCATTTTCAACACCTGCGCAAGGGCGGACTGTGGCAAAAAAGCCCGGGGTGCTGGGGCCTCAGATTTGGGGAAAGGGGCCCGCACTATGTACTTAGCCCAGAGGGGAGGGGAGTGGACATGGAGGGGCCCGGGGTGCTGCAGCACCTCGGCCCAGTCCGCCCCTGCACTTGCGTTCTAACGGGGGTAAAAAGGAAGAAGAACTAGATGGTGGCTAGCTCGTGGTCGGCTGTATATTTCCAAATAACAAAATTAAGCTATAAAAGTACCAATAAGCGGAGAAAAAAAGAAAAAAGAAATCATAAGAAATCTGTCTCTCGTTTGTCAATCGTTGGCGCTGCACATAACGTCCATGACAAACAGAGCTGCCGATTTGCGTATAGATTTAATGACATTTTGAAATTCACCGATGATTCCACCGGTTGAGAAAAAATTACATAGTTCAATTCAGCGTATGACTGTAATGCACGAAAAATACTCTGATCTGCGCAATCTTTTCTCAATCGGTGGAAACGCCGTTAATTAATTAAAATATACCGGTTGAGATAAAAGACGCTATAGTATTTCCGTGCTTTACAGTCATACATACTGAACTAAACTAAACTCTGTAATCTTTCCTCAACCGGTATGGAATCTTCGGGTGAATTTCAAAATATCGTTAAATCAACGTAAATCGACAGCTCTGATGACAAAAGACACCTGAGGAAATGCAACGGAGGTGAGAATGTGATAGGGGGGGGGGGGGGTTTGTCATGCAGTCCAGCCATTTCTATGGCCACGAGGCTTGTGTATGTGTGTTTGTGTGTGTGTGTGTTTGTTTGTGAATAAGGCATGGTGGATGTGTGAAGTGTAAATTCGAATGGATTGATTCTCATCGCCTCTCGCTCGCTCTCACACCTCAAGCCTCGCTCCTATCGCGTTTGAAGAAGAACGTGCTGTGTATTTAATTAGAAAAATCACAGGAGGACATGTGTTCGCGACCGCTCGTGCGCTAATCCATGTGTGCCCCTCTCCAATCCCCCCTTCAAAATCCGTTCTCGCTCAGCGCACAATGGGACGAAGTATAGCATTTCCCGGACATTTTTTTTCACGGACAAAGATCAAGGTTATGAGTAATTAATGGCTATAGATAACTATAAAAACTGAGTTTAATAAAACGATTTCACATCTTGAAATGAGTAAGGTAACATGGTTTTTAGACAGGAAATAACGAATTTAAAACGTTTCTGAAGCATAGAACGAAAACTTTTTTGTCCAGAAAAATTCTTATTCTGGATCAGTGTGCGGCGCTCGCTGCTCGCTGAACGCGGTCGATCGGAAGACCAGTGACGTCATGCACACGGCGCGACGGACTCGGGACGGAACGGGGGAAAAGTATTAAGAGAATACGAGTAAGAGACGTGACGTCACGTGACACAGCGTCAGTCTCGGTTCGAAAAACGCCGAGTATGGAAAGAAGATAGAGCTCTAAGTACAGATTGCCCGGGACGGAAAGGTATGCCGTATGCGTGCTTGAGAAAGACCAATTCAATCAGAGACGAATTGAGTTGGTGCACTAACGGCTGCAGCCATGGGCGGATACAGGAATTTGTCTTTCTCTCTCTCCGGCCATTTGAACGCATGTGTTAGAAAAGGATAGCAGAGGGGGCTATCACGTGACTTTAGCCCCTATCTCCGTTCTTTTCTAACTCACACTTTCAAACGGGAGGAGAGAGAGACAAACAAATCCTTATATCCGCCAACGGCTGCAGCCTGCAGAAGAAGAGACAAATGGAGACCCAGTGCATACTATAGAGTGCTTTAGCAATGGCGACTGCCAATGATGAGCGTTCCAAACAAAGACAGTTTGTCTCTCTCGCTCTCACGGAACCCCCACGTACTGCCGCCATCACACTCTAATCTCAAAAATCGTATAAAAAGACATCTTTCGTGAAATTTTTTTGGCTGAAATGAATTCCTCGAGGCATTTTAACGCGGTTTTGATAATAATATGTCGTAAAACAAGGCCCTGTATACGAATTTTGAAACTAGAAAGAGATGGGTATACATGGGGGTCACAGGAGAGTGTGGGGCCCAGATGGAGGTATAATAGTTTGGAACGCTATGCGAGTTTTATCCTAACCGATTGCGACCGATGAGTGCATTGTTGTGGTTGTTGGCTAACCGTTTGACTTCGCACTAAAAGCGTCTACACGGAAAAAAAGGATTAGTGAAAATAACCATACGAATACCTGATTTTGGCACCTGCTAGATGTTATAGTAAACTTGACCAGAAGTATGGTTATACAACCGATACTTTGAGTAAATTTGACATGCAATCAGGTAACATCACCTAGTACCTAGTCAAAACATAGTATACTTCTGGTTAACATTACCATAACATCTAGCAGGTGCCAAAATCAGGTATCCGTATGGTTATTTTCACCGTAGTTTTTTTCCGTGTATACCTACAGCTTTCTTCCCGTGTTACTGAAAGAACTGTGCTCCGGTATTACACCTAAAGCTCCGGTAGAGCCGAAGCACGTGCTGATTCAGATAGCTTCGCGGAGCAAAGTTCGGTAGAATATGAGCACGTGCTCCGGGAATGTATTTATAGAAGAGTGAAGAAAGAGCGAGCCGTTACCCGGAACCGATCCGGGGATGTATCATTCCGGAGTCCAGTGCATTACCACTGCGCCGCTCAGTGCATGTAGAAGATGAGAGCTGATTGCTGCGCATATAGGGGAAGCGCTCCGAGGCGCACACGCCGCACACCCCTATACGACGCGCTTAGTTAAGTGAGCAATCTCTGAGAATATGCTCCTAAATTGTATCGTAGCGTTCTTTCAGAGATCGCCGATGACAAATTCACAGAGTAAACTGATTTCAAGAGTGATCCCGTTCTACTCTGATACTTAACAGAGAAAAGATGGCGACAGGTCCTGCTGATTGTATGTCACATCCGAATTTCTAAAAAAGATAAATTTTTCTGAAAGTTTCGAAGCTTGGCCTTTGGACAGCCCCCCTCCCAATTACGCCCCAGCCATAGGCGGATACAGGAATTTGTCTGCCTTTCTTTCTCTCTATCTTCCCATTTGGACACATGTATGTTAGAAGAGGATAGAAGAAGAAGGCCGTATGTGACTTTAGCCTCAATTCCCATCGTTTTCTAATGAAGATGTTCTAAAAGGGAGAGGGAGAGGGAGAGGGAGAGGGAGAGAGAGAGAGAGAGAGAGAGAGAGAGAGAGAGAGAGAGAGAGAGAGAGAGAGAGAGAGAGAGAGAGAGAGAGAGAGAGAGAGAGAGAGAGAGAGAGAGAGAGAGAGAGAGAGAGAGAGAGATATGAAGAAACGTCTCGTTGCAGCGAGAATGCGGAGCTGTTGCAAACTTGTGCTACAGGCTTATTAATAATTGATAATGGGGTAAAACTGTGTAAAAATAACGATAAACGCACTAAAAAATCACGAAATTTATTCGTTAATTCACAAAATGCTTTTAAACGCGAGACCGTAATGGCGGCCGGGGCCGCGGTTTGTATTGGGAGTCCCTATCTTCAATCAGCGCCATCTACACGAACACGAGGTGTTCTCGCAACACCACACGAGAAGAAGAAGAAGCGTACAATTGCCATTAGATTTGAGCGGCCTCGGCCGCCATTACGGTCTCGCGTTTAAAAACATTTTGTGAGTTTAGGAGTGAATGTCGCCATTTTTTAGTGTGCTAATCGTTATTTTTACAGGGATTCACCCCCATCACCTACTATTAATATCCCCTGTAGCAAAATTGTGCAGCAGCTCCATTCATTTATTTCGTTTCGCATTGCGGTGTTACATCGAATTCAGGAAAGGTCCTCTCATAAATTGGTTCTCAAAAAAAGCTCTATGAAATTTTTTAGAAAATGCTCTTCAATGAAGATAAAAGAAATATTTCCGAGTTCTAGGAAAGAAAGCGCAAGAAAATATAATTTCAATAAAAATTCTCGGAAGTTTTCAGGGAGAGCGCATCAAAGGGCACTTTAATTAGATTAATCGCGGTGCTCATCTCCCCGCCGCACAGTGGCGGCTCAAGCAATGTGGCAACAGCGTATTCTCTCCATTTAAACCTATGTAAAACAATCGATCTTCAGCAGATGTAATTGCACCCCCAATCTATCGATACTTTTGCACAGGTTTAAATGGCAAATGATCATGGTTTGCAGATTGCAAGAGCCGCCACTGCCGTCGCATTATGGGGTATTGGACTCGAATCCGTTGCCATCAAAAGTCAAAACTAAAAAGTTAGTCTAGGAGAGGGGCGTGCCGTGGGGGGGGCATGCGGGTACCCTTGCCCCGGGCGGCACTCTCGGGGGGCGGCAAAATCAGGTTGAACAACCAAAAAAAAAAAAAAAAAAAAAAGGTTATCAAATGCAAAATGAATTGCAGAGGGGGGCGGCAAAATCAGTGTGTAACAAGCAAGCAAGGAAAAAAAAAAAAAAAAAAGGTCATCAAATTTACAATTTTGTTTGCGGAGGGCGGCAAGATTGCATTCTTGCCCCCCTCTCTAGAAACCATGGCACGCCCCTGGTCTAGGTTCAAAACTGTTGACATCCTCCGTGGTTTTTTACAGCTTGATGTGCCACGAACCGGAATACTTTTTTTTTATGATTATTTCGTAAAGAATCCAGCTCGGAACTTTTCATACTTCTTGCTACTCGCTAAGGTGTCATCGCAACTCTCGCAACAACGATATGTTAGAGGTTCTCAACTACGTTGCTGATCTGCCTCCCATGAAAACTGTTCTATGGAGGAGGACATAGCCGAGCCGTAGCCAGGATATTGTGTTTCTCTCTCTCTTAGCCCATTTAAACGCATGTGTTAGAAAAGGATGGATATAGGGGCTGTCACGTGACTTCAGCCCCTCTTTCTGTCCTTTTCTAACACATGCATTTAAATGGGCTAAGAGAGAGAGAAACACAATATCCTGGCTATACGGCTATGGAGAAGGATCAGCATGATAAGCATTATCTTTTCCAATAATTTATTTTTTCTTTTTGTTTTATATAATTATGTCAGTAGTTTTTATGTATCTATTTTTAAACATGGTTGACATTTTTTGAAAAAACGCAAAAATTCTGATTTTCAGAGTTTATTTTGGTATCGATTTTTCCACAATTTCCCAACGTTGTTATAATCTTTTCGAATATTTTTTTTTTTAACTATGTCAGTAGTTTTTCTGTGTCTTTAAAAACATGATTCAGATTTTTCGAAAAATCGCAATAATTCTGATTTTCAGAGGTCGTTTTGGTATCGATTTTTCCACAATTTCCCAAAGTTGCTCAAGAGAAAATGCAGTCCAAAGTGTGTATTTTAAGATGAAATCCACGCGTTTGAATACGCTCGAATCCGGATGTTCTGCACCGTTGAAAATTGACAAAATTGAAGACGAAAATCGTGAAATAGTACATTTATCAGTGATTTTGGGCCTCCTGTTTTTTTTTTACACGGAGCTTTGCCAGTCTCGTAAAGTTAAGTAATCCTATTTTCGATTTTTCTATCCCAATATTGACAAAAAAATACATAAATAAAAAAAAAAAAAAAAAAAAAAGCCACGGATGAGTGCCCAATACCCCACAGTGCGTCGGTATTTCCCAACAGCCACTTAATTGCTGATTCGACTGAGAGCAATTAAAGCCACTCGCGAAAAAAGGGCCCATGAAGCAGTATAGTTGCGCTCTTCAGACAAAAGTATTTTTTCAAATTCAATCTCAAAGCTGATTTCTGAGAAAGCACCCGTTGTTTTATTTCCCGGAAATGGCTTTTCTAATACATGCGTTCAAATGGGCAGAGAGAGAGAGAGAGAGAGAGAGAGAGAGAGAGAGAGAGAGAGAGAGAGAGAGAGAGAGAGAGAGAGAGAGAGAGAGAGAGAGAGAGAGAGAGAGAGAGAGAGAGAGAGAGAGAGAGAGAGAGAGAGAGAGAGAGAGAGAGAGAGAGAGAGAGAGAGAGAGAGAGAGAGAGAGAGAGAGAGAGAGAGAGAGAGAGAGACAGAGAGACAGAGAGACAGAGAGAGAGAGAGAGAGAGAGAAGGACAATATCCTGGCTACAGTTATTTATTTATTTATTCATTTATTTATCTACTTATTTATTTATTTATGTATTTATTTAATAACCCGGTAGTAAAAGGATGAGTGCAATAAAATCGGATTTTAAAGTAAAAAATACCACAAATAATAGGGTTATAAGACTTTTCGTCCACTCAATTTTCATCCTTTTTTTCAGCCTATGAAATTTGGTCCTTGATAATTCGGCCAATGAAATTAATTTCGTCCAGTAGAACAATTGGTCCTTTTATTATTTTCGTCCTCGACTGCAACGTCCATGAGTCCAATTATTTTTAGGTCCAGGATATGTCTTTTGTCCTGTAGCTTCAGTCGAATTTTTTTCATCCTTACAAAAATAGTCGGTTTCGTCCAATACTCATTTTTGTTGGCTTACAGGTAAAATAAAATAAAGTAGAATTTCGCAGAAAACAAAGATCAATTCTATTACTTGGTGACCTCGAGAAATTCAGATTTTAAGACTGGCTGTATTTTTCTGATAATCTAGTACTTAATCTTGTAAAATGTTGAAATTGTTTCTTTCCAAAAGAGTTGCTGAGAAAGACTTTCTGAATTGAATAAAATGGTAAATTCCAATTGAATGTGTTCTCTGGTATTTGAAATTCAATAGGTACTCATAAATTTAACCTGTAAACTAACGAAAACGAACAAAAATGTGCAATGGACGAACCCACCTTTTTTTGTTTGACCAAAAAAAAAAAAAAAAATGGACTAAAATTACAGGACAAAAGACATGCTCTGGACCTAAAAATAATTTAAGTAAAAACTAATGGACATTACAGTAGAGGACGAAAATAATGAGTGGACCAATTGTTCTCTAGGACGAATTATCAAGGACTAAATGTCGCGGACGAATGAAAAAAGAATAAAAATAAACAGGACGAAATTAAGTCTTGTAACCAATAATAGTGTTTTTGTAAATACATCAGAGTTGGAAAAATTGGGGGGTATAATCGACTATCGTTTTTTCAAAGGGTATTTTTACGGTAATCAGGACTGACTTTTGACAAATCGCATCATAATTTAATTATACCACCAAAAGGTTCGACGATTACCGATTACTCAGTAATGGTGTGATTGATTACCCTCCTATATTTACTCAACTTTGTTGCACTTAGAGCAACCCTTATTAAAGTGAACACATATTACTAACATTCATGGCATGGGGCTCCTGCAAACTCTTGCTGTGCGTAAATGAATAGTCCAATCTAATGTCAAAACCAGCAAAATTCACGAAAATCGCACTAAGAAAGTCTAAAATCCAGCAATAAACTCACATAGCCGCTAAAACGTCAAGTACGTAATGGCGGTGCAGGTATCATGACTCCACTAGAATATTTAAGGGAGATCTGGGGGTCTCCCCCAGATTAAATTTGATATGAGAAAGTGTTCGTGGGGTATGCCCTACAGTTTATTCTAACTTAGACTCCTGTCTAATCTGTCACTTTCTCTAAGGAAACACAGAGATATGTCTCAATTTAGATAGGAATCTCCCATGATATACCTGCGTCTTTCCGCCACTAAGCCCGATTCTGAGAGTGAATTTCGTGATTTTTTAGCATACTCACCGTCATTTTTACAGGTTTTTATGCAGGAATCAAGTCTTCAATCCCCTGTAGCAAAAGTTTGCAAAAGCCCAATTCTTGTGGTAATTTTTTATTTTTTAGTGCATGCGATTATGACAAGGTGGCAACACTGTCTCTAAATTACCGTTCGCGTGCGGCTCGGCGCGGGGTGAGCTGCTGGCCGGTGTATTACCAACAGTCGAGTAAAAATTCAAATCACAAGGATTGCATCTTTCAAAAAGAGAGAGAGAGAGAAAAAAAAAAGTCAAATGCCGGTTGAGCACGCTAACCTCACATTAAAAAGAAAAAGAAAGAAAGAAAGAAAGAAAAAAAAAACCGCAAAACAAAGCAAGGCAAAGCAAAGGGCAAGGAGGGCTATATAGAGGGGAGTGACAAGAGAGGAAAAGCTTCGAGTTTCCCGAACACCTTACGACCAATTTTTCTCAAGCTCTGCCTTTTTATTCTTCTTCTTCCCTTAGCTTGTTTGGCCCTTTGCTTCCGCTCGTTCTGACTATCACAACATGACATCGCTCGCTGATTATCAGTCTCTTTCACTCGTACTTGAGTCGCGAGGAAACGGGGAGAGCGCGGTGATAAAAACCATTTCAAATCCTCTTTCAATGGTTCGTCGCTTGCAGGTGGAAATGATACACATTCGCTAGCTGCTCTAGTGCGGTGGAAAAGTTCCAACGAACGAACGACGGGTCTTTAACTGTTTATAGACTTATCAGCGTTTATTGCTTTCTCACTCTAACCAAGTTAGAATAGAGTCCCTATAGACTGTTTTAGTAGAGCGATATATCGTATCGATTGCCGTCCGAGGGCCTCTGGCTCCAAACAAACTCTGGTTCAATGTAATTTCCCCATAAGCGAACTTTCGAGCGGAAATTTAGGGCATTAAATCGAACAATTAATGCGACCTGTTTGCGATTATGAATTTTACGTCCTCGAAAATGCTTAATTATGCCTGGTTCCTTGACTAAAACTGCCGAAATCAATAAGATATTACAGATTAAATGTTTCGTTTGTAGGTTAGAGTCGCCCGAAATCCCGCCAATTCCACAACAACAACAATAACATTTGGGTGATTCCAACCTCCAAACGCATCGTTTAATCTGTAATATCTTATTGATTTCGGCAGTTTTAGTCAAGGAACCAGGCATAATTAAGCATTTTCAAGGACGCAGAATTCATAATCGCAAAAAGGTTCCATTAATTGTTTGATTTAATACCCTAAATCTCCGTTCAAAAGTTCGCTTATGGGGAAATTACATTGAACCAGAGTTTGTTTGGAACCAGAGGCCCTCAGACGGCAATCGATACGATATATCGCTCTACTAAAACAGTCTATATACTATGAGAGTTGCGCCATTGCTGAATCCATTTCTGATTGGCTCTCAGATTTAGGCTGTCAAGAAAGCCCCAAGAGGAAAATGCAAAATGGCGGAGGGTTTGTTTACTTGTCGCGAACTCGCTTTCATTACACGTTTTGAAGCAACAGTGACCGCGGTAAGTTTTGTGAATTTTTCCTCTGCTTGAATTTTATTACGGCGAACATTATCTCTTTCAATAACGACCGTTATTGTCGAGAATCTGATGAACCTAACCTATAAGAGATAGCGAAATGGTGGCAACAGCGCAGAGGCAAATGGCCACCCGCCATTTGCGATTTGCCTCTTGGGGGCTCCAGTGATCCGCTTCTTCTTCTTCATTTTGAGAGTCTTGTCGCAACTCTCATAGTATATAGGGACTCTAAGTTAGAATAAACGGTAGGGAATACCCTACGAACACTTTCTCACATGAAATTTAAGCTGGGGGAGACGGAGACCCCCAGACCCCTCTTTAATATTCTGGGGGAGACCCCCAGACCCCCCTTTAATATCCTGGGGAAGAACCCCCATTTGAGATTTTTATCCAGATCTGAAAACTCATTTTTGGAATATTTAAATTTGTCTTTTTTTTCGATCCATTTTCCCCATTGATTTTAATGGAAGCCATTTTCCATCCACAACTAACCTAAAAAATAAAATTAAAAAAAAAAAAAAAATAAATAAATTAAAAGTCCCCTGGGGAATGTTAAAAGCAACATCTCTGCAAAATTTGGATGCATATGGATCAATAGCTAAAAAGTTATGCTGGGTCTATCATTTTATGGCTATAGACGGACAGACAGGCGCCACAGAAAGTTTGTGCATTTACACCTCCAAGCAGTAGCGTAGCTAGCTGAGCAAGCGCCCCCCTGCCGATTCGAATGTTGCGCCCCTCTTTTTCAAGGACAAATTGGCCGCTTCGGTGATCCCCCCCCCGGCCCCCCGGCCCCACCTTTGCACCCGTTCAAGTCGGAGCCTTTGTCGGAAAAATTCCTTTCTTTAAAAACTATTGTAAATTAATGTAGAAAATTTACTTTCAAAAGCTCCGAGCTTTGTGAACGTGAATTTTGGCAGAAGCGCTCAGAGCCTTTACATTGCTTTCTCCCTACAATTCTTAGCTTCTATTTTTCTCAATCTGTTCTCTTTTCTTTCCTTTTCTCCTTTCCCTTTCCTTTCCCCCCTTTTCCTTCCCTTTTCTCCTTTTCTCTCTTCTTCTTTTGCTTCTAAAAACTTTTGCCCCCCCCCCCCCCCCCCCCCATGCGTTGCGCCCCCCGCCCGGCGGAGTCAGCGGGGCCTACAGCTACGCAACTGCCTCCAAGCCGCATATGGTTAAATAATATTCATACTTCATGGATGAATGTTCTTTAGGATAGTGCTAGGCATGATGAGAGCCAATTGCTTTGTAATTATCATGATTTACTCAGTCGTAGTAGGCCAAGTATCGAAAGAAAACACCTTGAAAATCTCTGCGCCATTGCAATACTTTCTCTATTTCTATAACTTTGTTGTGAGAAAGTAAAAATTGAGAAAGTATTGCGATGACACATAGATTTTCCAGGTGTTTTCTTTCGATACTTGGTCTCTCACGACTAAATCAATCATATTATTTTTACAAAGTAATGGCCTTTCGTCATGCTTAATACTGTCCAAAAGAACATCCTTGCATCATATTTACATGTATTTAATCCTTTCAAATTTACAGGGTTTTATGCAAAAATAATTCTGTGGCGTCTGTCCGTCTGTCAGTCTGTCAGTCCGTTTACCGACATAACTTTTGAATCATTGATCCATATGCATTCAAATTTTGCTCAGATGTTGCTTTCTAGATTCTCCAGAGGCCCATTTCCGGGAATTTAAAATCATTAGAGAAAACATGAATTGGTTGTAAAATAATGTATTTTTTTTCCTTTTTTCCTTTTGACTAATTGAAGAAGGTTTAATATTCGGACTGAAACGTCTGGAGATCCGTTTGATCTATTTTTTTTTTTAAAGCTTTGGGACCCATTTATTCGTAACTTTATGTACGTATGTACTGTTTTTGTGAAAATGTTAAATCTTTTTTTTTTTTACTAAGACGGTGCCTAAACCACTGTAGGTGTTCATTAATACACACCGCTATAATGGGTCTGTTGCACACTTCGGCTAGAACGTTTTAAAGTATCCATTCTTATGTGAACAGCTGTAAAAATAACAATAGCAGCATCAGAAAACACCAAAATTCATTAATAAACTCACAAATTGCATAAAACACTAGACACTATTCACTCCTGTATCTATCCACCCTGTGCACGATATTTCACGAAATTAGCGCGGCACATTCAAATAATCACGGCCGTCTTTCATCACAGCTGACTTCATAAACAAATAAACAGTAAACACGGACGGCGTCCGTTTGAATTCTTACGTCTCAATATCCTCAATTCCTACCGACATTTGTTTCGAAAACTTATCAAAATGAAACAATAACACACAGGAGTTCCAAGTATGATTCCAACTTCAATCATTATCTTTGGAACTCCTGTGTGTTATTGTTTCATTTTGATAAGTTTTCGACACAAATGTCGGTTTCCGTACCTTTCTTAATCTTTTGTGAGGATTTGAGGATATTGAGACGCAAGAATTCAAACACACGCCGTCCGTGTTTACTGTTTTTTTGTTTATGAAGTCAGCTGTGATGTCAGTCGGTCGTGTTTATTTGAATGTGCCGCGCTAATTTCGCGAAATATCGTGCACGTGGTGGAAAGATACAGGGGTGAATAGTGTCTAGTGTTTTTCGCAATTTGTGAGTTTATTAATGAATTTTGGTGTTTTCTGATGCTGCCATTGTTATTTTTACAGCTTTTTACATAAGAATTGATACTTTAAAACGCTCTAGCCGAAGTGTACAACAGACCCATTGTTTTAACAAGAGATATTTAATGTTCTTGCAGAGGTAAACGTAATTCAAATAATTGTTAACTAAAGGTTGGTTGGATTTCAATTTTACAAGTTTTGATTAGTTTTTGGATTTTTTGAAGGCGATGTTATATCGGTAAGCCCTGATGCCGCAGGTTTTCAGATGGATTGTCACCGTTTATCGGAGTTCGGGCTTCATGTATGTGTATTGTGTATGTAGATGTATTAGATGATAAAGTTTTTGAGAGGTGACTTTAGTATCAAGAATCGCAAAGTCAGAAAATGTGGAAGAGAGGATACTTAGGAAGAGGCGTGAAATTAAGGGATGACAGACAGTAAGCGTTCGACTGGATCACGATCGACAGGAATAAATGAGGCAAATTTTGAGCTTGAGTTCGGAGGAATCGCGCAAGTTGAAAGTTTGACTACTTCTGACGGTGGCATCAAAATTAATTGACACGTTTCGTTTCGCGAGAGTAAAAACCTGTCACTAGCTCGACTGTTGAAGGTTGAATTATACTCCGATGAAAACTTCTAATATAGGCAATGTGATGCCATGGCAAGTTCCTATATATCGTGAAATATTGATGAGAAAAAGTGCCTCCGAAATTATTCGTACACACAGTAGTGGCAGACCCAGGAGTTTTAACTTGGAGGCACGCTTAAGACGTATTATATTCGACCAGTGATGGGCAAATAACCGAATAACGAATAATCACGAATAATTGACTAAAATTATTCGCATTATTCTCATGTTATTCCTATTAGTAAATCAAAGTTTTAACACTACCAGTCCTTCATCTTATGACAGATGAATATGCTGGTAGTGTCAAAACTTCGATTTACTAATAGGAATAACATAAGAATAATGCGAATAATTTTAGTCAATTATTCGTGGTTATTCGTTATTCGGTTATTTGCCCATCACTGTTCGAGGCAGTAGCGAGGCGAGAAATTTGGCAACAATGTATTTTCTCCATTTAAATTCACCTAAAAAGTCGAATGCTTCAGTCATCGGCGATGACCAGGCATTTCGACCTTTCTAATGTATTTAAATGGGAGAAACGAACGTTGCCAAATCGCACGCCTCGCCACTGATTCGAGACTTCGCACAGTGGAGCGAGTCAATGGGAATGTCCGGGCATCGCGTGACGTCTTTAAATTCGTTTATCTTTTTTAAAACGGAACGCAGAATTTTGAAAGTGGTTTCATCGATTGTATTGAAACATTTCCTACGAGGACCATTTTGTATAGTTTGTTTTTTTATAGTAAAAACATTCAACTTTTCTTTTATAGTCAAATATTCCATGCCCGACCCTCTCTCTTTGATTCGCTCTACTGCGCGCGCAGCCGGAAGCAATTTTACGGGCTAGTTTCTTTTGAAACAAGGCGACATTTGAGCAGGGCCGTAGCGAGGTCACTCGGGGCCCGCGGGTGCAAACTTAAAATGCGGGGCTCCCCCAGAAAATGTTGACAATGAGGCAGTTGCAAGGGTCTGATGTGTTACGTTTTTTATAAAGAACATAAAAGTACTTGATGAGTTGAGAACAAAGATTCCTTTGGTTTTTAATTAAGTCCCATTGTTCCGGAGATGAGATTTTGGCCCAAAATACGTCGTTTTAAATAGGAATTTTGCGTAGTGACGTCACTACACACACGAGTTTTTGAAACTTCACACGTGTGTTTCTTCACATTCGGGACACTTGAGAAAAAACCAAAGGCACCACTGTTTTTAGCTCATTAAGTTTTACCATTTTCTCTACGAAAAACACAACATTTCAGACCCTTGCAACTGCCCCATTTCCCCCTTTAAAACGCAATTTGAAGCCACTTTGCTCCCAATAAATATTGAGTTTTCACTAAAATAATATGTATTTTAGAACAAAAATTAAAACAAAAATACAGTGGTAAACTATGGTGGTGGTCCCAGAGCAGTAAGGGGGGGGGGGAGGACCCCAAAGAGATTGTTTTACCATTGCTCCCTTTCAGTGTTTCTTTTCATACAATCATTTTTTTGTCCTAATTCCTGATGACCATGACTAATCGACCTTGTTTTTAGGGTCTGTGTTTTTTTGGTCTGTGGACCAAAAAAGACCCTAAAAAAATCTAGCGTTTTTGGGGGCCCAAGTGCTTTGCACTCCTTTTGTGATATGAACCTCCGTCGCTACGGCCCTGCATTTGAGGCGTGTGGGGGAGGGAGACAACGCTTCCTATGTTTATCCCTGGATCCGCCTTGTAATACAGTCCTACACAAAGAAGTGGCGAGAAAAAACGATGGGAAGAGGGAAAATAAAGACAGAAATTGCAGGGTAGCCGGAGAAAATGAAGGAAATGAAGAGGGGGAAGATGTAGAACAAGGAGAGGGAGGAAAAAAGAAAAGGGAAAAAAAGGGAAAGTAGAATATGAGATGACGTCGAATATGTTAAAGATGGAGATGTTGAGGATGTGGGGGGGGGGGGATCAATAAAAACACGAAAACCATCTTCGAAACTTCCTCATTGATTCATAAAATATTTTATTGCTAACTTGAACCCCCCCCCCCCCCCCCCCCCCCAAATACCAATGGTATGAAGAGAGGAAGAATCTTCGCCGAGAAAAATTTGAAAGTTTGGTTTGCTTTAATTCTTGGCACATCATGACTCGCTGAACTCGAACACGATCAGAGCTGCCGATTTGCGTAGATTTAATGACATTTTGAAATTCACCGAAGATTCCACCGGTTAAGAAAAGATTACAGAGTTTAGTTCAGCGTATGACTGTAACGCCCGAAAATACTAGCGTCTTTTATCTTTTCTCAACCGGTGTTATTTAATTAATTAATGGCGTTTCCGACGATTGAGAAAATACTACACATCAGAGTATTTTCATGCATTACAGTCATACACTGGATTGAACTATGTAATCTTTCCTCAACCGGTGGAATCATCTGTGAATTTAAAAATGTCATTTAATCTACGCAAATCGGCAGCTCTGAACACGATATTTCTAAAAAAGTCTGTCTATCCGTCTCCGTCCGATCATTATTGGTATTGGATTTGTAGTCCAAGCAATGGGAAGCTAATATGGACCCTAGCTTGCAAGTGTTGGAGAATTATGTCTGAGAGTCAATTCCTATGTGTTTTAGGTCGCTAAATCCAAATTTGAACTTTACGTAGGAATCAGAGGGGCGGAAGAGCCACCATGTTCCAAAATGACGGCCAAAATCACGTTTTTTGGCTTATTTTTCTAACAACACAAGCACCATTGATCAAATGCAAAACATACCTCAGTACAACTTTAAATTCCGCCAAATTTACAACGAAAAAGCATCAAAAAACCTAACCTAACGTAACCAATATTTCAAAAAGATCAAAACTGAATGCGTTACGGAGCCACGAAAAATCGTGAAATTAATCCGTTTGCGGCGCATGATCGTTAAACGACTGCATCGCAGTGCATTGTGTCAAGGCCGCTGCACGAGCAACATGTCTATTTAACATGGGCGAAAAGGTGATGTCGCCAAAACCCAACTTGCGACCCCTCTATCGATTCAGCTTGGAAAATAGAGTCGATTCGCACTCAAGGGTTTTCTTATCTTTTGACACTGGGGCCGCTTTACTGGCAACTCATGGCTATGTTACATGGGCAAAAATGTGATGTTGCCTAGACCCAGCTTGTGACCTCTATCGATTCAGTCTCTATTGTCCCTCAGCTAAGTCACGCTTTTCCACACTTCTCCACGCTTTTTCACGCATTGTCACGTTTTGTCACGCTTCGTCACGCTTCGTCACGCTTCGTCACTCAACGGTTTTTTACGCTTGCAATTAGTCACACTTTTTCATTCTTCTCTACACTTCTTCTCACTTCTCTACGCGTAGTTACGCTTAGGCACGCTTTTTCATTCCCACAAATATTCCATGGAAACTTTGGAGAAAAGTGAGAGTGTTGCCTCATGAGGAGTGAACCGATGGAAGCAAGCATGGTTGTGAGGGTTGGGAAAATCTCGTATACGAGAGAGAGAGAGAGAGAGAGAGAGAGAGAGAGAGAGAGAGAGAGGAGAGAGAGAGAGAGGAGAGAGAGAGAGAGAGAGAGAGAGAGAGAGAGAGAGAGAGAGAGAGAGAGAGAGAGAGAGAGAGAGAGAGAGAGAGAGAGAGAGAGAGAGGAGAGAGAGAGAGAGAGAGAGAGAGAGAGGAGGGGGGGGAGAGAGAGAGAGAGAGAGAGAGAGAGAGAGAGAGGGAGAGACAGACAGACAGACAGACAGACAGACAGACAGAGATGCTTACATAAAAGGTAATGAATGATTTGTATTTTGGTCCATAGGGTGGGGGAGGTTATCATACACTGCATCTGCATAGTACACTCTCATGCAATGTAGAGCAAAATGGAGAATGACACGTGTCCTCGTCGTTTTGAACACATGGGAGAAAAACTCTTTGCACTTCCGCACGCGCCGTTTGCTTTCAGAAAAGCTCGACCTCATGAGTCTCATCTAAGTTTTAGTACATCCCTATACTTACGAATAAAAACACTGAATGTGAGCCAGGTTTGAAGCGAGGGTATATTTCAGAAAGGTTTCTTCTTTTTTTCTCGCATTCATTAATTATCGTTAATACTCTCCCCTTTATAAGCTACCTTTTCAAACCATTTCTCCGATGAGATGCGAATCAACCGGCTGAAACTAATTAATTCTGGGTGATGATTTGTATGGAAATAAAATATTCGAACTCAAAAACTTAAGTCCCTTCTTATTTCGTTCCATCTTGGGGGCTAAACAAAAACTTAAATAAACTGTAGGGAATACCCTACGAACCGTTTCTCACATCAAATTTAATCTGGAGGAGACCCCCGCTGACCCCCCTTTAATATCCTGGGGGAGGCCCCCCAGATCCCCCTTTGATATTCTGGGAGAGACTCCCGGACATCCCTTTGATATTTTATCCAAAATCTTCCATTTTCGAAACATTCAAGTTTTCTTTTGACCCCTTTTCCCATTGATTTCATTGGAAACCACTTTTCATCCATAACATACCTAAAAATTAAAATTTCAAAAAACAAAGAAAAACCCCCTCTAGGGAATGTTTAAAGTAACATCTCTGCAAAATTTGGATGCATATGGATCAATAGTTCAAAAGTTATCCTGGGTTTCACGTTTTAGACGGATGAAAGCCGTCACAGAAAGTTTGTGCATTTACACCTCCAAGCCGCATATGCGGTTAAATAATGAAGTGAAACTTCATGGATGGTTATTCTTTAGGATAGTATTAAGCATGATGAGAGCCAAATATTTTATAATTATCATGATTAACTTAGTCGCGGCGGGCCAAGTATCGAAACAAAATATACCTTGAAAATATCTGCGCTATCGCAATACAACAAACAGTAAAAGTAGCCAAGCGGAAAGAGACAAAGAAAGATTTCTGAACAAAATATTTATCAATCTACTTTTTCTGCGCTGTTTAAACTATAAGTGTTTCAAGTCTGAGTAAAAATTTAGATTTTCCGATTTTCCCTCTGAAATATAAGATGTGCCAGTGGTAACTTATACAATTTGGCTACATTGTTTTTCTTCCATTAGATTTAATGTAAAACGATCGAATGGACTGCTTCGCCAAGAATCGATAGTTTTACGTAGATTTAAATGGAGAAAAAAACTGTAGCAAAATTGCATGATCCACCGCACTGACATGTATTTGCTGATATTTTGCTTACGTAAGAAACACAGCGTACCATTCATCTCATGAAACATTAAAAAGCAAGCGCCATGGCAGGGCTGCCGTTTTGCGATTACGAATAATTATTACAATTTTCCGATTTAACTCAATGACATTTTTTTAAATTTCCCACCAAATTTGGCAACTCTGCGTCATGCTTTGTTTACGCATTATATTAAACAATGATTCATAATTTCAAGACGGATAAAACGCATGCGAAACATCAATCATCACCGCGCGCCACGATGGGACGATAAAGGAATGAGACCACTTCAAATAGCTCGGCAAGTACAAGCGTCGAGTGGTCTAGTCATCAATGGATCAATAAACTCAGAAAATCACTGTAATTATAGACTTGAGATATTTAGATTTTCTTGCTCATGATTCTCTGCCGCGACGCAAATATGACAAAACATCATAAAAATCTATGCATGGTTGCGCTGTTTTTGCTAATCTATCAACTTTCTCCACGATGGTTTTCAGCTTTGAATGGATGGAATCTGATGAGCTCGTTTGTGGATGACTATATGATTCCACCGGTTGAGAAAAGATTACATTGTTCAATTCAGTATATGGCTGTAATGCACGAAAATCCTCCGATCTGTAATTTTTTCTCAATTGGTGGAAACGCCGTTATTAATTAAAACGCATCCGCAAGTCATGGGCGTCATTTAGGGGGGCTGGGGGGCAATCGCCCCCCCCCCCCCCCAAGGATTTGAAGTCAGGTTCAAAAACTGGCACGAATTATATTGATGAGCAAAAAAAAAAATAAAAAGGTCATCCGATTATTGCCCCCAAAAGATGGCTCTTTGGCTCTAAAATTATATTGATGAGCAAAAAAAAAAAAAAAAAAAAAAAAAAAGTCATAAGATTTTTTGCCCCCCCCCCCCCCAAGCCGAACTTGAAATGACGCCCCTGCCGCAAGTTTTTTAAAGTTATCGACGACCCTACCGGTTGAGAAAAGATAAAAGACGCTAGTATTTTCGTGCATTACAGTCATATACACTGAACTAAACTCTGTAATCTTTTCTCAACCGGTGGTATCTTCGGTGAATTTCAAAATGCCATTAAATCTAAGCAAATCGGCTACTCTGCTTCCTTCAGTTGACCGCGGACCAAACCTTGAAAGGATCCAAGTAACAGAGCAGACGAGGAGAAAGGCAATGAGAAAATACGGTGCACTCATTCACTCGATGAGTCTTTGAATACGTAAATCAGTTAGCTTGACTCGGGGAGTTGTGGGGGGCGGGGGAGGGGGTGTAGGGTGAGAGAGGAGTGAGGGGGGAGTGATGGGTTGAGGACTGAGGAGGAGTATAATAAGTAACAGTCCCAATAGCAGTCAAAGTTAATTTCGGCTCCAATTCAATTCAATTATGAGTTGATTGAAAGCTCGATTCCACTCAAGTAGTTCACTCGACGCTTACGCATCGGCTCCGGCAAGGCACGACGCCCCCCCCCCCCTCCCCCTCCCCCTCCCCCCTCCCCCTCCCACCCCCTATCCACCACTTGATCTAACGATAATATCAGATAATATCAGCTCAATTCCCAATCGGAAATGGTCAGATGAATGATATCAAAGGTAAGTGAACTAGAAGGAGCGGAAAAATGAAAGTTCGAGTATCCGGACTCCGGAGTATCTCCGCGTAAAGCGGTCACGCGGCCCTTTCGTGGATCGCTCTATGATAGATCCATTGATTGTATAGTTCACCCACTTGGAGAGTCAAAATAAAAAAAAATAAAAAAATAATAACAATAAAACAAACAAAAACAAGTACAGAACAAAAGAACGACCTTGAGTAGGTATATAGCTATGGAACAGAATCGAAAATTGGAACACGCTGAAATACGAATCAAACCATTTCGAAAGATTCGGTTTTTACCCCTTTACAGACCAGCGGGGGGGGCGATCATTTACTTTATCGTAAAAACCGATCGTTAAAACTGTCTACGAGTGATGCTATTGGTCGAAAATTGCAAAACTTGGCTGTTGCTATGGTGACCAGGCCCGTCTAATGGGGGGGGGGGGGGGGGGGTAGGGGGGACAAGGGACCCACAGGTCCAGGACCCGGGCGTCAGAGGGGCCCGGCGCCAGGATCCCTACCCAGGACCCACCAAAAGGGGGCCCGAAAGCCCAGTTGGTACCAGGGCCCGGGAGTTAGATGTGACAGGCCTGATGGTGACCATCGTTAAGAGTCTCGTTTTATAAAGGCTATCCACGAGTAACCTTTAAAAAACGGACACTATAACGATGGGTTACCATAGCAACGGCCAAGTTTTACAATTTTCGACCAATAGCATCACTCGTGGACAGTTTTAACGATCGGTTCAACGATGAGGTAAATGAACGGTTCGCGCTGGTTTGATCAAAGAGGCGCCACTCTTCCGTTAATATAGAGAAGGTAGTTAACTGTTCGTACTCGGGAGAGTTGGAATTGCCTATACGATACATTGAAGGCGCCCGAACGAAATCTTATCTTGTAAGTGTCTACATCCAGAACCGCGTTTATTCTGAATCATGATACTGGAGTAATGTGAAATAGACTAGAGGAGAAAGACGAGTAAACTCGGGCTTGGCTGGCCCTTGAGGGGTTAAACCACCATGCTGTTCCTGTGTTCCATCTTGAACTTTGTTGATACGAAGACAAGTTTCCCTCCATTTTTGTTGGTTTAATCTGCAGCGAGCTCCGATTTCAATTTAATTTTTATTTTAAATTTGATGTTCTTAGAACTTTTTTTGTTGCACAACCCAGTAACGGAAAGGGAAATCAATTATTTTGAGTACAGCTCGACAATTGAGGGGGAATAGGTTAATCAAAGTTTCTGTCATTTTGGCTTAAATTGGTTGATTGACAAAATTTACTAACTTTTTTAAAGAAACATTAATTTTTTTGTTCAGTGAACTTTTCAAAAACTGCGATAGTATAATGTAATATTTCAAAATCCACCCAGGGGACTATTTTGAAAGTTAGGATTATGAAATCATGGTCAACAAGATTCACTGAGCATCATTTTCCGATTAATTCAACCGGACTTTTGTTTAGGAAAATATTAAACAGAGTACCTGCTAAAATAACCGAACGACCGATGATTGCATCCAGAATTCCAGTTGCAGCTACCGGAATTTCCAGCTAGATAAGTGCGAAGTAGAAGTCTTGTTATGGCGACGGGAAAGTTTCCCATGTGTTGAAATTGACGATTTTCTGATAAATTCGATAAGTGTAAGTGGAACCTTGATGATTGTTTGGTTTCGATTAATGATGCATCAATGATAAAAGCGACGAATCCAAAGAAAACTCGCAGTCATTATACAAAAAAAAAAAAAAAAAAAAAAAAAAAAAAAAAAAAAAAAAAAAAAAGTAATAACGATGATGATAATGACAAAACAAAATTGCTTAGTGAATACCTCTATCTTGAACTCAACCGGATGCTGCAACTCAGTGACAGCTCGTGCTATTTGGCAAACACGCAATTTGACCATTTAAACCTAGGTAAAATAATCGAATCTTGAGGAGGCTGACAAGTTCCTGGAGAATCGATTGTTTTACATTAGTTTAAAGGAGGAAAAGCAGTGTTGCCAAATTGCACGAGCCGCCACTGCTGCAACTGCAACTGGTACAATCAACAATCATAATGGCAGCGCACTACGGTCTGAGATCGAAAAAAAGTGGCCAAAAATCAGTGATGAAAAGTCATCAAAAATCATCGTTTCCGACCTTTCAAAATCAATCCAAAACTTTCCAGAGACATTTCTAGGTTAAATTTGACTTGTTAAAAGAGTTCTCTGTGATTAAAATTGGTCTTGAAAGCTTGAAAATAATAAATTCATGAAAAATTTAGTCTCTGATTTTTGGCCACTTTTTGACGATCTCAGACCATAGTGCAGCGGAACCATCATTTCTGCGCCATAATCTGCCTGAAGGTGATTCCAGGCAAGACTGTTCCAGACTTCAAACCGATGGATAGCACCACTATAATCGCTTTTCGGAAAAGTCGTGTTTTTGGCGCTTTAAACTGAAACCATAAGTAAAACGCAAAATCCAATAACGTCAGCACCTGCAAAAATTTTTTATGGCTTTTTTGAGCCCAAAACGAGCAAAATTGGTTTAGAATTAAAGCCGTAAATTATGAAATTAATTTTGCCATAAGCTTATAGTGAGTGAGAGTGCGAGTGCAAGTGATAATACGTCTATCTGCCTCACTCGCGCTCATTGAGGCTTATGGGAATTGTTGTATTTCATAATTCCCGGCTTTACTTTTGAGTTTTTTAGTTTGAAACTTTCAAGGTATCATCCTGAAGAGTGCTCGCAGGTGCTGACGTTCATAAAATTTTTGTTTTTAGCGTGAATTCGTCGATTTTAGCCAAAAACTGTTGACTTTTTGAGCAGCGCGACGCGACGTTGTGTCCACGGTTGGAACTAATCCACCCTGGAATCATCTGAAATATGCTGTTTTTATTTTCCACGCGCGCCTTCCGTTCCAATCATCCCTTTAGCTATAAATATACAGTTGCATTGTACTCCGAGACAATTACAATGTACAGCGCAACTCCGAGGCTTTTCTTTTTTAATAAGGCGAGAGCAGTAGCGCAACGAGAGTTTCTTCATCTCTCTCTTCTCTCCATTAAGAAACGTATGTTAGACAAGGATGGACAAGGGGATAAAACCCCTCTTTCTGTCCTTTTCCTACTTATACATTCAAATGTGAAATGAGAGAGATGGAAGAGATCCTGGTTGCGCCAGTGGGCGAGAGCAAGGGTGTGAGGGGATAAACGATTAATCCCACGAGGGAAAAAGGTTGGAGCGCAGGAAGGGAGAGGTCGATTTATTTTACAATCGATTATGACCGGCTCAGCTCATTTCTTAATTATATTTATTTGTTTTCAATTCAAATGATCTCTCACTTGCTTCTGAAAGTAGGAACCGCGAGCTCCATTAAAATACCCTTCAATCCAGCGCAACCGTTTGGTTTGTCCCTTCATCTGTCCCTCCCGCGCTGTTGCCAATGATTAAAGTGAGGCATCGGTGGATACAGGAATCCTTCTGTCTCTCTCTCCTCCCTGTTAAAGTCGTGCGTTAGAAAAGGACGGATGTAGATTGTAGAATGTAGGGGCCAGTGATGGGCGACAACCATTTTTTGAATAACCACGAATAATTAACTAAAATTATTCGCACTATCCGCATGTTATTCCTTTTAGTAAAATCAAATAAGATGAATGATTGGTAGAGGTAAAACATTGATTTTAGGGGGAGGGGGGCAGTGGTCACCAAAAATGGATGAACTTTTTTTCTTTTTTCTTTTTGCTCCTCATGCGATTGAGTCCTAATATTTTCTTACAAGATATGAAAATTATGACCTGCATTCTCAGAATACTATTCTGAAATCCTTCGCCCCCCCCCCCCCCTCAAATAACGCCCCTGTATCCGCCCATGACGTGAGGTTCAGATTTGGAACAAAGCTGCGGCCGTATCTCTGACTTTTTTTCAATCGTGATTTTAACTTGGACTGTTGTACCGGCGGGTCGTGCGATTTGGCAACAACGGATTGCTCCATTAAAACCTATATATTATGTAAAATAAACAATCTTGAGGAGGTTCATCTGAATCCCCAAGAAATCGATACACATTTAAACATTTGAATAGCAAGCGCGGTTGTCAAATTGTACCAGCCCTTATACGTGTGAGGCACTTATACGAGATGTCCCGGTCGAGAATTTTCGTATACATAGTTTCAAAATGAAAATGAAAAAAAAAAAAAAAAACAAAACAAAAAAACCCTGATTCATTCAATAACTATTTATCTATTTTCAAAAATCTGGCAACTAGGGTCTTCCAACCCCCTTTCCTACCCTCTTCACCGTTGCCCAATTGTCAGGAGGAATCACCAAACTTCACACGTATAAGTAAATTTTGAACAAAAGACGAGGACGCGATAAAATCGCGATAAATTCGCTACCATAAAATCAGGCAACAGTCGACCTCCAGTCCCCCCCCTTTCTGTTCTCTTTTAAGCAGAATAAACTTCCTCAAATCACTTTTCTTACCCCCCCCCCCCCCTCCCATTACAATTTATCTCCGAATTAAAACAGTGCTACTTCCATTCATCGCCACCATCCACGTCCTCTTCCTCTCGGATAATGATACCGTTTTTATTCGTTTGCATTGTGATTGCATTTACCAAACATTTACTTAGCGATTCCTATATTATCTCATTGATCACTCGACCAATATTTTATTCGCAGTATCCTAATCTTCTATACTAGAGTCCCTGTATGTAGAGAGTTAAGACAAGTGCAGAGCTGCCGTTTTGCGTATAATTAATGGCATTTTTCAATTCACCGATGATTCCACCGGTTGAGAGAAGATTACACAGTTCAACCAGTGTATGACTGAAATGCGCACAAAAATACTCTCTGTGATCTTTTCTCAACTGGTGTAGACATCGATGACTTTGAAAAACAGACGGATATTTTATTACATTAATAGAGTCTCCACTGATTGAGAAAACAGTACAGATTAGAGTATTTTCGTGCAGTATAGTAATAAACTGAGCTGAACTGTGTCATCTTTTCTCAACCGGTGGATTCATCGGTGAATAGGAACATGTCACTAATTATACGCAAAACGACAGCTCTGTACGAGTGAAACCATGGGTGTCGCCATTGGATGCAATTTTGCACCTTTGTTTACATTCTGAAGGCCGTTGTTATGTTTCGGTCCACTGCAAAGATTACACACTGAGAAAAAAGAGGCTGTTAAAACTATAAGAATAGAACCATAGATGTGTTTCGCCTTATTTCAAAAATAAGATCTATCCTTGCAATAGTCGGCGCGCTTGAATCTACACGAATTCCGATTGTCTCTATAGAATTCCGATTATTTCTATGGGAATTAAAGCGCGGGAATATCCTATCGGAAAATTCATTGAATCGATCGGAAATTTTTCTCAGTGATGCAGTACCGCAAAGTTTCTATAATAGTGTAATCTTTCACTGCTTTGGTTGGTTGACATCTTTTTACGATTTTAAAGGTTCTTTTGAGAATTATAGTCATTATTGAGATTCATCATGATTAAAATCAACAACTTCGTCAACAATTAATTCTTTTATCCGTGAAATACCGTTGGATCCTTCGTTTGTAAACGCAAGAGTATGTAAACAATCAATTGCAAATAGCAACCAATGGCGGCGTCCAGTAGCGTACGCAGGAATTTGTCTTCCTCTCTCTTGCCCCATTAGAGCATGTGTGTTAGAAAAGGACAAGAACAGGGGCTGAAGTCAGGTATTTCTTTCCTTTTCCAGCACATGCATTCAAACGGGAGAAGAGAAAGAGAGACATATTCCTGCGTTCGCTACTGGCGGCGTCCATAGAGCCTAAAATTCATTAACCAATCAGAGGTCGACTACCCTATTGTCTTAACTCTCTACTTATAGGGACTCTAGTCTATACATAAGCGGATCCAGGAACTATGCGTCTTTCTCTCTCTCTCCTTTCATTTGAATGCATGTGTTAGAAAAAGATAGAGATAGGTAGTGAAAGTCGCGTGGACTACTCCTATGCTGTCCTTTTCTAACACACGCGTTCAAATGTGCAATGTGCAAAGAGAGAGAAGGAAAAATTCTAGGATCCGTCAGTGGGTATGTGCGTAAGATCCATTTTTAAGATAAGTGTGTATTTTTTTTTTCTTTTTTAAATTAAAGTATTACTATCCGTAGTCTTTTGGATCGGTGATGACCGAAGTCTCCCGGACTTAGGAATAGTCAACTTGATTTTTTTTTTTATTTTTTTTTTTATTTTTTTATTTGGCGGTTTGCCCACCTTTATTTTGCTTGTGGGTTTCAATTCAGCGGAGAAAAGAAGAAAAAAAAAATGAAGGAAGATTAAATATTCCGAAACACCAAAATCAAAGGATTATAAAATTTGCAATTCAAAATATTTAATCAACATTCTTTGACTCGTGTCTCTGCTGCATGTTCTAATGGCTTTTTGCTCGATGCAGTTACACTCGCAGTCAAAACTGGATGTATTCGCCGTCCACAAGTTATTTCGACGATATTTGCACGGATTTTATCATTTCAGACCGCGACGTAATTTTCAAATTCCAAACATCACAAAATCAATTCCCGCCCGGATGAAGGCTCAATACCCACACACTTAGTTGCCCAAAATAAGTAATGCCAAGAGCGTTTAGGTATGCGTTTTATGTATGAATAAACATTGCGTTTATGTATGGATAAACATTGCAATCCGCCCGCTGCTCCGAATGTATTATAACGGCAAAGCAACGGCTATAGCTTCATCAACTACTTCTCGCGCGCAGAGTATGGCTTGAAACACACGCATCATGACGCAAACGTAAACACATTCAGCGGACGCAGACCCTTCAGCTGAAATTTCAGAAACGATTCTCTCATTAAACGTCCATTTACTTAATTGCCAATTTTGCATAATCAACCGCCGCATGCTCAACTTATCCGAAAGCTGTGAGCTACTCCATCGTTGCCAACATAAACCATGGGCTGTCGTTTTGCATGGGCAGATCCACAGCAAGTTGGCAACCATGAATTTATATACCATTCGAATTCCTAAGGTAGGTGACCCAAAGGTGGCCCGGCTCCTAAGGTGGCCCACCCCAGCTTATTTCAGTTAATTACACGAATTGACGATATATGGCGTTAGTGCTGAGAAGCAGGATGCTATCGCTTCTCTCACTCCAAAAATCAAGAGCATCGGGCGATTCAGTCGGCGCGGAACAGTGCAACGTCCATTTTCGCAGGTCTTCAGCTAATTTTCACGGAAGTAAACAATCGTAAAAGCTAAGCCCGTAAATTGATTCCACCTTTGACGTTCATAATCATTATAATTTCTGGTGTAACTAGGGTCTAGATCCCGTTTTTGAACGATAAAATAGCATTTGAATACTTATTAATTAAATTTAAAAGGGAATGTCCACATTAGGTTCATCAAAAATATTAGGGGTGGCCACCTTAGGTGCATGTTTTGCGCGATGTCAAAACTCTACTTTTTTTCTAACTAAAAAAAAAAACCCCTCAAAAACAAGCAAATTTAAAAAAAAAATGAAATTAACATATGATAGCCAACTGTCTGAATAGTAAATTGACATATTTAGTTTTTTTTTATCTCTCATGACTTATACGTGCATATTGGCTCCAAGCATAGGTATGACCACCTTTAAATCACTTACCTTATGAGAAACAATGGAGCTGTTTCACACTTTTGCTGTAAGCGATTTATTCGTCGATTCTGGTGTAAAAACCTCCAATAATAACGATAGTAGCACTAACAACTTACAAAATCCACCCCTACACTTAATTAACGCGCTCTTAACGAAATTAAGATAGGAATCTCCCATTACTTCTGCCCTAAGCCACCACTACGCTCGCGCAAATAAAAGTGTTTATTGAGTTTAGGAGTGGATTTCGGAAGTTTTTAGTGCTGCGGCATCGTTAGTTCCGGAGGTTTTTACACCAGAATCTACTATTAAATCGCTAACAGCAAAAGTGCGCAACAGCCCCATTCTCACTCTAATGTAATGTTCGGAGAAATGACTAACTCGCTGCAGTTGGTTGTTTGTTGACTTATTGTTAGTAAGTGTCATGCTCACAATTGCACAACCGACGAAAGAAGCAGAGACACGATTTGATGACTGGGAATACGTGGAGTGTTGGAGTGTCGGACATGAGGAGGAGGGGGGAGGGGGTGGAGCTCCATCTTGACGACTTCACTTCTAGACTGGTCCAGTCCTTCAAGAGTCTCTTTGCTTCGGTTCACCAACCAAATTCCAAGACCAGATCCTAACCATGGACAGTGGGGATGCGTGAAGTAAATAATGGATTAGGCCGCAGAAAGCTCGCTCATGTGCAAAATGAGAATAAATCAGCAAGTTTCGGAAGAAATTTCGGAAATTTTTAGTGCAGCCATCGTTATTTTTGCAGGTTTTTACACCAGAATCGACTACCTATTAAATCACTTATACGGCAAAAGTGTGCAACAGCCCCATTCAAAAGCGTACACAGGAATTTGTCTTTCTCTCTCTTTCCTCATTTGAACACGTGTGTAAGAAAAGGACAGAAACAGGGGCTAGAACGTTACTTCAGCCCCCATTTCTTTCCTTTTCTAGTACATACACTCAAACGGGAAAAGAGCGAGAGAGACTGATTCCTGCGTACGCTACACTATGTGGTATTTGACCAAAAAAGCTGGCATAAACTAAAAAAAAAAAAAAAAAAAAAAAAATCGCTATTGGGAAAAACTGTTGTAATATTCGGAATCTACATAGATTTTTGCATTAGAAACTTGTATTTAGCGGGTCTAAACTAGATTAATTCACATAGAATCCACCAGGGGAAAAATCAGTTTTACCACCATTAAATTTAGCCTCAGCACGAGACTAGAATCAAAGTAAAAAAAAAGTGTTTCAAATGAAGTCAGAACAAAACTTTTGTACACGGATCGTCTTCCTGAAGGTATTTACAATCAGTTTATGCCCATTTTATCTAATTTTAATTTGAATTTGATATATTTTTGCCACTTCAAAGTTTTTAGCTAAAAACGTAAATTTTCCGATTTTCAAGAGAACTTAAGTTCAAACATCCTGCCACATCCCGCGGGTATATATATGAGAAATGGTAGTCCTTAGTGCGTACTAAGAGGCCTTGAAGTCAGAAGTTGCGGAAAAATGCGGCTTTTCCGGGAAAATTAGTTCGAATTTTGCGTTTTTGCACGAAATTCTTGTTTTCACGTGTTGTAGCTAGGCGACGAGTGAAATTTGGCAACACCGTCCAAATGACTTGAAACTCACTATCCACGGGTACTTTTTAACGCTGAATTCAAGTTTTGCATCTGTTTTTCAAAATTCGAAAATCCAAGACGGCTGCCGACCGATTAGCCGAAAAAATTATCGGCAACCATCTTGGATTTTCGAATTTTGAAAAACTGATGCAAAACTTGAATTCAGCGTTAAAAAATATCCCCACATCCCAAATTCCAAGTCGTTAGGACTGTAAAAACAGTTTATGCCAACTTTTCCGGTCAAATACCACATGGTGCGCCATTGGCCCTATTGATTCTTGAGAGGACCATGGCCCTTTTACCAATCGATTATTTCTCATACATTCAAATGGGAAGGATTCACAGTTGCCAGATTGCTGCACGGAAAAAAACTACGGTGAAATTAACCATACGATAGCTGATTTTGGCACCTGCTAGATGTTATGGTAAACTTGACCAGAAGTATGGTACATTTACCGCTACTTTGAGTAAATTCAACATGCAATCAGGTAACATCACCTAGTACCTAGTCAAAACATAGTATACTTTTGGTTAACATTGCCATAACATCTAGCAGGTGCCAAAATCAGCTATCGTATGGTTAATTTCACTAATCTTTTTTTTCCGTGTGGATCCGCCTTTGCCGTTTTGCGTTAAAGTATATATACACGAATATATACGGATATGTATTTTTTTCTTTTAATGCATCGTAATTTTTTTTAGAATTTCTCGTCAAATTTAGCAAAATTAGCTGAAACGGATTCTTCGCAGGGTCGGGGACAAAAAAGATGTGAGACGACTCCTAGAGGTAGGTAACCCACAGTACTTATCTCAATGAATTTAAGATTTACAGGTCACCTATCTTCCACCCAAGCCAAAATCTGAGGGGTCACTCGGTATTCTTTTCGTCTGTGACAGTAAAAGCAGTGACAAAGATACAGACACCTCGCAAGTGTAATGTGTATTCAGGACACAACCCATAAGATCATTCAATACTTGCATGAGGAAGGGGCGTTACGTATTGCATATCATGGCCAGGTCGGCAAGGGACGGTTACTATATACTATACTAAGTAAACACGTAAAAACTTAGATCAGCCAACAAAATATAGATAACAACTTAAATTGGGATAAAGACTGGAACAAATAAACATGTGGGACGTTTCGGGCCAATTAACAGACCCTTTTGCAACTAAATTAAAAAAAAAAAAAAAAAAAAAAAAAAAAAAAACAACAACAACAACAACAACAACAACACAGTTACTTTTTTTATTTGGTAGAAAAAGGGTCTGTTAATTTGCCCGAAACGTCCCAAATTTTAATTTGTTCCAGTCTTTATCCTAATTTAAGTTGTTTTCTATACTATATGTATATAGGCCTTACGGACGTGATATTTGAAAAGTCCAAGGCTGAAAGACGGAAACATCTACACGCGTTGTTTCAAACTGGAATTTTGCGTTTTTTGTCATAGAAATTCACAATGGAATAAAATGAATCCTGCTTTTTAAAAAAAAATTCCGTAAGATAATTGTTGGATTAATTGTTGGATTTTTTTTTTTTTTTTTTTTTTTTTTTTGTGGAGAAATTAGGATGGAAATAGTGGGAGGTAAATTTCTATCATACTCGAGGGAAAGTTATAAAATTGAAAAAATTCAATCCCCCGAACTCCTTTACCATGATTTGCTATTCTTTGTAGGGTGGGGTCCAGTGGTGTGGCGTGCGATCTGGCAGCGTTGCATTCAGGCTATTTCAACTTGTAAAAAATATCGACACATAGGAAGTGCGTAAAGTGGACTTCCTTTGAACCGATAATTTACATGGGACAATTATTTTTCTTTTTTCAAACGATTTATTTAAACAGTTGGTGTTTTTATACCAATATGCTTAATTGCTTAACTCAATGAAACGTTTCAAAACCCCTCATCACATTTTCTTTCCATAGTGGTGACCGAAGCAACCAACTATCATGAAATTGTATGCGAGGTTTATTCAGTTTCTCTCAAAATCGAGGGGGGGGGTGAAAGAGCAAAAAATGCCGATAATTTAAAATTAAGGTGTAGACCTAAAGGTAGCTTAAGGTAGCCTTAGATTAAGGTAGCTTTAGGAATGAAACCCGTCGAGATTTCGAGACGTTCTACGTCGAGTTGTACCTTCTTGTAAGACCACCGACGAAACAAGGCAACCTAGTAGCAGACAAACAGCGCAACGAGACGTCCGCGAGAGACTGCCGCGGGTGACTAGAAATAAATCGAATCATATGGGATTATCCGAATTAAGGAAAATGCTTGTCGGTATATACGGTCCGTAACCATATCTACTGACTGGAAGACTCCACGTTTTAGCGTGAGTCATCGTGTGAGGCAGTTGTGAACGCAACTATAGTGTATGAGTGTGACACCCTCTCTACGTACCTTATGTGCTTATTAACGAAAGGCAGCGCTGCGAAGGGGTGGAGAGGAGTCTGTGGACTGTGCGGACAGTGAACACCGCTCCATGGTCTGATTGTGAGATGGAAGGGCAAAGGCCAAAAATCTGTAAAAAAAAAAAAAAAAAAAAAAATCAAAAAAAAAAAAACAAAAAAAAAAAAACAAAGAAAAAAATTAAAAATCATAATTTAAAACTTTTTTTTAGTGTCATTAGTACTCAATAAAATCAATTGTTAAAAGCAACATTTCAAAATTTCATGATTTAACAAAAATTTAAAGTTGCTAAATCAACAAATGATTTTTGATAAGTTAACAATTTATTTGTTGAGTTTACAAAAAATAGCTGTTAGATCAAGACCACAATCGTGTTCTTTTAACATAATAGACATTGTCAGTATACCAATTTTAAATTGTTAAATGAGTACGCAACAAAACCCATTTGGCTGAATCTAACAATTCAGCTGGTCGAATCAGCAAAACAAATTGCCGATTTTACTTGCTGATTTGTTATTTCAACTTAAAAATTGTTATTTTTACAAAATGATTTGCTGGTTTGGCAAAGTGAGTTGTTAAGTTAACAAAATGATTGCTGATTCAGCATTTGAGTTGTTATTTTAACAAAATGCTAGGTTAATTTAGCAAATAATTATGTCGCTACATTTTTTAACAATTAATTTGTTAATTCAGCGAATTATTTTTTTTTCAGAGTATAGGGTTAAATCACTTGTTAAAAGTATTCTCTGGGTTAAAAGGTTCGCCTTGTAAGTTTATAAAATGACAGTTTTTAATGAGTTATTTAAATCCTTATTACTTTTGGCCACTTTTTAAAGATCTCAGACCAAAGTGCGCCAGGCGGCGGCCTGCTGCTGGTGGTGAGGAAATACGATCAAATTAACAAGCTCAACTGTGTTGTTGTTTTTCATGACTTTCTTTTTTTTTTTTTATTCGGTCGTTCTCAGCTATAGACAATATTTCATTCATAAACAAAATCCCTCGGAGCGGGGAAATAGGGTCTCACATCGCATAGGGTTGCCGGTTGAGACGGGATCCTCCCTCGCGACGGATTCCCAGTTATCCTAGCGCGCGGATGATGGTTATGAAGCTCTCGGATGCAGGGTGATTGGAAATCCGCAGGGGGTTGAAAGGGGATGGCTATATGGTTAATCAAACCGTATCGATCCTCGTGCACACCTACACTTATATCAATCGATGTGTTGGGTGCGAGCAGAGGGGTTTGCTTTGAGGGGTGCGCTCTTCGCTCAAGGTTAGGGTTGCTTTTTTTTTATTGGTATTTTATCGATGACTGATGAACTCAACTGTCAGGAAATGCACGCGTATACCCGAATTTATTCACGAGTTACTTTAACGGGAAGCGTCCTTGCGGAAGATGTTGTCAATTAATTGGATGGAATGGGGCAGTTGCAAAGGTCCGAATTGTTATGTTTTTTTTTATTAAGAAAATGAAAGTACTTGATAAGCTGAGAACAAAGATGCCTTTGGTTTCGAATTAAGTCCCATTGTTCCGGAGATGGGATTTTGGCCCAAAATACATTGTTTAAAATGGGAATTCCGCGTAGTGACGTCACTACGCCTACGATTTTTTAGAACTTTACATGTGCGTATCTCCAAAACCGGGACACTTAGGAAAAAACCAAAGGCACCATATGGGGCTGTTGCACACTTTTGCTATAAGCGATATTTAATAGTCAATTTTAAGTAAAAGAAACCTCCAAAAATAACGATGGCACCACTAGAAACTTCCGAAATCCACTCCTAAACTCAATAAATGCTCATACTTGCGCGAGCGTAATGGTGGTTGAGGGTAGTAATAATGGGAGATTTCCCATCTAACAATACTGTAACTCAATCAAGAAGTGACCAATGAGAGACGACTTTTATGTGACACCGGTGTCACAGTAAGTACCATGCATCGGATATGGATCACTATACTGGTGACTAATTACTCTGTGAATCACCCTTGTCAGCATAGAGAGAGAGACGAAATTAAGATAGGAATCTCCCATTATTACTGCCCTCATTCACAATTACGCTCTCGCAAATAAAAACGTTTATTGAGTTTAGGAGTGAATGTCGGGAAGTTTATGGTGCTGCCATTGATATTTGTCGAGGGTTTTACAACAGAATCGACTATTAAGGTAGATGTCCCAATTACCGCCCCCTTAAGAAAAAATTGCCGTAAAATGCCTGTAAAAATGTAAATTTTTATCAAATCTATGATCAGTTTTCACTAGGGCCTCTCAAATACTATCTAGTTTTATGAAAAAAATATAAAGTTGGCGTAATCAATCAGGAAAAAAAATTATTAATAAAACTCGAAAAAATGACCCATGTCCCAATTACCGCCACACCAAAAGTGGCTTTGTCCCAATTATTGTCATATCAGGTGCCCTGATTATAGCCATACATATTTGCGCTGGCTTTTCATTCAAATCATCATGTTTATTGTCAGGAAATAATGACATTATAATAATTTAAAAAGCAGAAAGTAAAGAGAACAGATTTTTAATAAGTAACTGCTGAGAGAAATGGGCAAAAACAGGTAATACGGGGGCAGGTGTCCTGTGTCAACTTCCATGATTTTTTAAGGGCACAACGCTGCTAAATATCAACTTCAAACTTTTTTCACCAGTTCAGCCAGCCTATAAAAAACACTTATCCCATATATGCTTAAATTTGTCTGCTAAAGTAGGCTTATTTTAAAGAATAAATTAAAAGGGGGCGGTAATTGGGACAGGGGCGGTAATTGGGACATCTACCTTAAATCACTTATAGCAAAAGTGTGCAGCAGCCCCATTCCTCGAAAGGATTACCAAGAACAAGTCATCTCTGCGCCTGAAACCCAGTGGCGGCTCGTGCGATTTGGCAACAGTGTTTTTATCCCATTTAAATACATGGAAAACAATCGAAACTCGAGGAGGCTGCCAGCCTCCGCTTGAATCGATTTTTTACCTAAGTTTAAGTGGGAAAAATGCATGGTTGCCAAATCTCACGGGCCGCTACTGCTGAAACCTAACAGTAAAATTGGCAACACTGCGAATATCAGGATACCCCATGACCTGCGCAAGGAAAGCGTATCGGGATCGACTCACTTCATCCTGGTTCGTTCGTCTTGGCTTCGGTTTGGTTTGGTTTTCATCTCGACTTTAGCCTCGGCTTCGACAAACAATAAGTTATTTCGACTCCATAAGCAAGCGAACAAGAAAACGTGAGTCTCTGGATCCGGTAATTAATTGTCTTTACCTTCCTTCCTCCTTCGTACTACCCCCCTCTCACCATCTACGTCCCCCCTCCACAATCCGTCCACCCGTCTCCCCCCCGTTCATGATCCCTGACTTCTGCGGTCTCTGTGTAGTCCAGGCAATAGAGACGAAAAAAGTGGCTTACCTTGCAAAAATGGAAGTAGTAGGTTTTTTTACGGAACTTTATGTATTTTTGGACGCTGATTCCGAATTTTCAACTTCCCACCAAAAATTTCCCGGGGGAAAGTTGCCAAATTTACGTTTTTTTACCAAAAAAAATTTGGTTTTTTGAAAATTCCGAGCTCCACGTGCATTATTTTGAAAAAATACTTCAGTTCAAAAAGAAAGTAGACAAAAAATGGAACAAAACCTAGTCAACGGTTTTTTTCTAAGATCAAAATTGACCAAAATATGAGCCATCTTCCGAACGCTCCCTTGCGGAAAATTGACGCTAACGCGGCAATACGCGTACTGCACAGCAGCCCCGCAGCCCGCGTGAAGCGATCCTCTTACGTGTCTTCCTCTCCTCCTCCTTCACTGATACTTTTAGATTATTTGGGTTCTGACAACCCCCCCCCCCCTAATACGCACCCTTGCCTCCCTTTTGCTTAACCATAACCCCCATTTTATTTATAAGCAATAACGGAACAAGTTTAATGAAGAAAATTAATACGGTGGTTCAAAAAAAACAAATGGATTCAATTGTACTCTCTATTTTTCGACCATCATTGCCCTTTGCCATGCCGCAATGCAAATTATTAGTCCTATTTATGCCTCCTTCGTTTTACGGCTGTTTGGGGGCCTGGTTAATAAAATATGCGACCAGAGGAATACCCTGCTGTTTATTTATATTCTGAATCTACAGCAACATTGGAGACCCGAAAACCCGTCGGAAATCAAATTGGCGAAGGGGAAAGGGTTTATGATAAAATGAAAATCTCATGACAATCGCAAAAAATTGAAGAAGGGAAAGGGAGTTATATCACTGTTTCATCGCATGCTTTCTTTCTGTTTACGTAGAAATTATTATTTTTTTTTTTTTTTCTTAGCTCCAAAAAAAAAGAAAACATATATTCGGAGAAAAATTTCGGATTGAAATTACAGAACGTATTAGAAATTGGGTATAAAAAAATTTTTTTTAAAAATAATGAGAATTCTTATTGATTCAACGAGAATTATCATTGGTCCAATTGAACGTTCTGATTATTCAGAAGAATCCCAAGAAAAATCGTTGGATCAATAAGAATTCTCATTATTTTAAAAGAATTTCTTTTACCCGATTATTAATAATACGTTCCGTTATTTCAACCAGAAATTTGTCTGCGTGTATGTTCATCGACATTTTGGCCTCGTATTCCCGGCAGTGACGTTGCCTTTCTTTTCCCGTTAAACTTTCGTCCTCACGAGAAATGGTACTGATCTTCTTCAGCAGCCAAATCATAAATTACTTCCTAACGAAGCAAGATTCCGTTTTACCCCCAATCATCATTTCAGCTTTCTCCATTATGTCGGTTGTGAACGTTTGCAACAGCGTTATGGAGGGTCAATTCCTACGTAAAATCACATAATGTATATTTCTTCAAAAAAGGAACTTGATAGATCAGTTTAAAATTAATGACTTCTGCAGCGCTAGGTTCTTTGCCTTAAATCGGCTGGGTTTATTATTCCGCCAGAAAAACCAGGATTCTTAAGAAAAATGAATTCAGGTTTGATAATTGCTTGTAGTTCTGTGTTTTTCCCCAGAACGTCGCAATATTTTTGATGACGTAATTTTTTTTTTTTACATTTTCGACTCTCGAAGAAAAATACCATCCATAAAAGTACTTTTTTCTATTTTTACGCCGATGACTCGCTTTCCGGCAAGAATCCAAACCTTTTTCCGAAAATCCGAAACATTTACCACACGCTCCCCCTTTAAAACACTCTCTCAAAAGCTTTCAATTTTATCCATACTTAAAGCTTTAGTGAAATTTCTGATGAAAAATCACCACGAATATTTAAACGATTGCAGTTTTTAGAAAATAATGATAGTAAAATATTCGAAAACCGCGTACCCTATAAAAACGCCCGAAGACTTGCGAAAACTAAAACGAAAAAGCATTAACTATCAAACACGTCAACGGCAGCAATTAGCTTTTGTTATCAAGAGGGGTATAGAGGGGTCACGAAATGAAAATACAAAACCAATTTTTTGGGGCGTAATTCCTATTTAAGACGGTCACATTCTTAAAACCCCATATTAGAGCGACTACGGGTGAAATACAGAGACTATACTTGAGATCTTCTTGGAAAGGCTTCGATTTGAATCGTCTTCCGGACTCAATTTTCAATTCAGAAAAAAACCTAGAGCCATAGAATGCCTTGAAATATCTTGAGGAAGTTTCAAGGCATTTTCAAGTGAGATTGAGACACGAATTTGCACTCCAGAGATGCTCCAAAAAAGCTCAGTATTGTGCTCAAGGCAAATCTCAAAGGAATAATTTCAAGGTAGCTTCCATATCATAAATCTTACATACCTTGAAATATACTCAAAAATTTCCCCCAAATATCCTATTGCTGGTTTGCTAGGAGCGTCTCTGAATTGCAATTTTTCTCACTGGTCTCAACTCGGCTTGAATATTTCTCAAGCCAAGCCAAGTCTAGGACGGCTCAAGCAAAGACTCTAAATTACATCCGAAGGAGGCATAAATAGGACTAATAATTTGCATTGCGGCATGGCAAAGGGCAATGATGGTCGAAAAATAGAGAGTACAATTGAATCCATTTGTTTTTTTAGAACCACCGTATTAATTTTCTTCATTAAACTTGTTCCGTTATTGCTTATAAAAAAAAGGGGGGTTTTGGTTAAGCAAAAGGGAGGCAAGGGTGCGTATTGGGGGGGGGGGGTTTCAGAACCCAAATAATCTAAAAGTATCAGTGAAGGAGGAGGAGAGGAAGACACGTAAGAGGATCGCTTCACGCGGGCTGCGGGGCTGCTGTGCAGTACGCGTATTGCCGCGTTAGCGTCAATTTTCCGCAAGGGAGCGTTCGGAAGATGGCTCATATTTTGGTCAATTTTGATCTTAGAAAAAAACCGTTGACTAGGTTTTGTTCCATTTTTTGTCTACTTTCTTTTTGAACTGAAGTATTTTTTCAAAATAATGCACGTGGAGCTCGGAATTTTCAAAAAACCAATTTTTTTGGTAAAAAAACGTAAATTTGGCAACGTTCCCCGGGAAATTTTTGGTGGGAAGTTGAAAATTCGGAATCAGCGACCAAAAATACATACAGTTCCGTCAAAAAACCTACTACTTCCATTTTTGCAAGGTAGAATGCTTTATTGCCTGGACTATGTGTTGCCGCGTGGAATTGTAGATAAAAAGTTCTGTGGATTTTAGAAACATCTAGAAAATCCTTGTATGGATTCTACAACCTTAAAAAAAAAAAAAAAAAAAAAAAAAAAAAAAAAAAAAAAACCTAAACACCGAGACTGAGAAAAAGAGTCATAGAAAATATAGTTATTCTCAGAGGTGCAGGCTGGCCTAGAGTCCCTATATACTATGAGAGTTGCGACAAGACTATCAAAATGAAGAAGAAGAAGTGGGTCAGTGGAGCCCCCAAGAGGCAAATTGCAAATGGCCATTTGCCTCTGCGCTGTTGCCACTATTTAGCTACTTCTTATAGGTTAGGTTCAGATTCTCGACAATAACGGTCGTTATTGAAAGAGATAATGTTCTCCATGATAACACTCATGCAGAGGAAAAATTCACAAAAATTACCGCGGTCACTGTTACTTCAAATGTGTAATGAAAGCGAGTTCGCGAAAAGTGAACAAACCCTCCGCCATTTGCATTTGCGTCTTGGAGCTTTCCTGACAGCCTAAATCTGAGAGCCAATCAGAAATGGATTCAGCAATGGCGCAACTCTCATAGTATATAGGGACTCTAAGCCGATAACCTTTGTCCGAACATCAATTTTAATTCCTTCAAATCTAAAAACAAAACCTGCCTAGGACTTCCACCTGTTGATTTTAAAAGTGTTCTGCAATGAAAATTCAATGCTCAAATTAATAAGGCAGTCGCAAGGGTTTAACATTTTGTGTTTTGTATAAAGCAATTGATAGTTCTTGATGAGCTGAGTTTGGTTTTTTCCTATAAGTGTCCCGGTTTTGGAGGTACAAACGTGTAAAGTTAATCGTGTGCGTGGTGATGTCACTACGCGGAATTCCCGTTTAAAATAATGTACTTATATTTTGGGTCAAAATCCCATCTCCGGAACAACGGGACTTGATTAGAAACCAAAGGCATCTTTGTTCTCAGCTCATCAAGTACTTCCATTTTCTTTATAAAAACACAACATTTGAAACCCTTACAATTTTTTGAACTTTTTTTGCTTCAAATTCTTTGAAGTTTGCACAAAGACGTTTCGGGTAATTTGTATACTAATTATTATGAAAATTTGCTTAGAACGGCCTCCAGACGTGCTCGCCGCTTGGAACGTTTCAACCTATTTTGTTCTCGCCAGGCGTTGTATAACGAGCCACAGTGGTGAGTGGGGGTGTCCCATCTAATCAAATCTTACCCTAAGCTGCGAAAATTGATGTACGTAATGGATTAAAATCAGATAGGACTCCACCCATTGTGAATCGATGTAAGTACATAATCTATCCTAGACTTTGGTTTAACTTTAAATGCAGTTTTTGAGTTGGTGAGTCATTTTAGAACGTTTTGATGGCTCCATTTTTTCCCCTTTTTTTTCATGTAATATGAGTAATCACGTTGGAAAATTCCAAAGATTTATCGGTCTAGGTGTTCATATATACAGTCTGCACTCCTGAAACGACCACTAGCCGGACGCCAATCAATTCAATGAATCGTTTTATAATATACAGGAGTCTACAACAGCACTGAGCTTATTCTTCCTTTGATATGTGTGCCACGCAACGCTATAGAAACAGTGAATGTATCGTATAGAGGCAGTTCGTCCGCAAGAATGCGCGCAAAAATAGAAATTAAAAAGAGAAAAAAAACTAAGGGAGGCAAATAATAATAATAATAAGAAAAATTACCTATAAATGTTACAAAAAAACTTAACCTGCGTATACGTAATTTTCTGATTTTCACAAAAAAAGCACCTGATCTCTCGTTTTTTTTTTTTTTTTTTTTTTTTTTTAATACTTTTATTTTGCACGCATTCTTACCTTACGAACAAAAAGGTCTCACGAACTCCGTTACTCGTTACCACAGCTGCAGAAACGTATAGGCCACAACTCAATGGGCGGTATACGGAGAGAGTCGGCTCACTTGGTATTCTATTTGTTACGCTTGTATCATAAATCACTAATGGTTACAACTCAGCACGTTTCCGGAGCTTTTAATCATAAAGGGCAACAAGCCATGTTTTATTAATTGCAGAATGTTGGATTTGTGAGAATTAAGTGTATTCTCCATAAATGTTAATAATCATGCCATATAACCAGAGAACTTGCGTCCTTTGCACGTCGAAACTTTTGATAATCGGTTCTTTTTATACTTAACGCCACTTCCTTGATAGACCTGTTTAGTTTGACGTCACGAAAAAAATTGGTTCCAAACAAATGCTCCATTCCACTAGCCCTCGTGGGTTTTCCTATAAGAAACACGATCCAAATTTTCAAATGCAAATTTGTGTTTGCAAACAACAAGTTCTCTTAGATTGTATTACACCATTGGATTCCACGTACCTTCACAGAAGAGCACGCTACAACAAAATTTTTGAAACATCGCGCATTAATGTACAATCACAGTTATATCGAAGAAAGTCCTATATCTTGTCCTTGTCATGCACACTCACAGTTTCTTATGGGCACAAAATTCTAGGATATAGGCTCATCGGCACCACCACACCATGTACCATGTGTTATACCTCGAACAAGCTTCGATACGAAGAGATAGGTTAGGATGATTGAGTGTCATGGCGGTGATACTCCCATAAGAGACCGTGAGTAAGACAAGGGCAAAACATAGAACATCTTTCGGCGTAACTGCTTGATTGTAAATTCGCTTGTGATCTTTTAGGCATTATGTTAGAGTGAAAATATACTTTAAGGTAGGTGGAATCTAATGGTGAAATAAAATTTGAGAAAACTGGAGGTTAACTAGCATGAATTTGCGTTCGAAAATTTGGATATGATTTCTTTATGGGTAAATAAATCCGCGAGAGTGAGCGAGATAGAGCATTTGTTTGGAACCAATTTTGATCGTGACGTCATCACTGAACAGGTTTATTGCTTGACTGAATCGTGATTTGGTGCCTTTGGTGTAAGGCTAGGCTCTTCTGTCGTGTGTGACATTGCAATATGTCTCACATCACACGATTTCTTTTACTTTATTTTTGAAAAATTGATTCTTTTTGTCCCGATACATTGAAAAGATCGAATCGATTGGCGACCCGTGGCTGTGCACTTTGTTAGTAACGGATTCCTTCCATTCAAACCAATGTAAAATAATCTATCTTCAGGAGGTTTATTTGACTCCCCCACTTACATTAATTCTTTAGCATGGGGTTGAATGAAAAAAAAAAAAAAAAAGTTTTTGCAAACGTGCGCGAGCCGCCAACGATAACGACCGATTTTCAAAACAAATCGATTTTTTTACTATTAGACTCGAACTTGTTGCAAAATCAAATGTTCGGACAAAATCAAAATAGCCCCTGTAAATGCTCCCCCACTATATTAACCCTTAACTGCAGATGAGCCCAGATCTGGAACAATTACTTTGAAGCCTTATCTAAAAGTAGGGGACTTGAGTTGAACTGTCGCTGCATGGTGGGTCACATGTGGAACAGATACTAAACGAGTAAGAATTGTCGATTTTATCCTAGAGCGCGCAGCACAGGATAGAGAACGTGCTGAGTAGTTGAAAACAGCTCTCTGAAAATCTGATAGAGATTTTCCGATTTTTATTGTTATGTTTTGGAGTAACGCAGGGGTACCATATACAAAAAAAAAGAACTATTGAAACTTACTAACTTATTTTTTACTACTTTAATTTTTTTTTTTTTAGCCTGAAAACTTTATCTTCAGTTGCATGGATACCTAAATGCGGGTAAGGCCATAATTGGAACAATTAATATTCAGGCTCTTTACCATTGAAATATTATGGAAAGAATTTTTTCACTATTTTTCTCTGTCTCAAGGATCAAAATTGTACTGAAAAAAAAAAAAAAAAAAAATTATTGAAAAAATAAAAATCATGCAGTAAAGGGTTAAATAGAGTAGATCTTGGGAATGCAACTTCCGCATTTTATAATTTAATGAACACAGTTCCAGTGGCGGCTCGTGCAATTCGGCAACAATGTTTTCCTTCCATTTGACTCTATGAACAATAATCGATTGCAGGTGAAGCGCAGCTTCACTATCGAATCGATTGTTTTATACAGAATTAAATGGAGAGAAAACATTGTTGCCAAATTGCACGAGCCGCCTCTGCACAGTTCCCTATATACTTTGATCACTGATCTGTTATATATCTGTCAGGTCATTCTGCCTGTTTTGACTCTTTAAAATGGATATAATTCAGTAGCGGCTCGTGCAATGTGGCAACAGTGTAATCCCTCCATTTAAACCTATGTAAAACAATCGATCCTGAGGAGGTGCAATGCACCACCATGATATCGATACTTTTGCATAGGTTTAAATGGCAAATAAGCATGGTTGCCAAACTGCACGAGCCGCCACTGATATAATTTCAACGATTCATTGAACTTACGGTCCATCGTAGAACTTGCTGAAATAAATGTCTTTCAAAAAAATATTCAACCATTTGGTAGCTCTGTTAGACTTTTTTATGGTGCGATTTCTGTGACATTTTTTGGCCTCAGCAAAAAGTACTATCACCGAGGAAGCACCCTTGTATGTACAATCGACGAATCAAAGATTGTCAGACGACCTCTTAAATTTGGAATCAGGTAGGCAACCTGCAAGACTTATCACAATGAATTCAAGTACTGCAGGTGGCCTAGTTGAGCCGAAATTTAATGGGTTTACTGACACTATAATGGGTCTATTGCAAACTTTTGCAACAACATTTAAGAGAGTTTAATCTAATGTAAAATCGCCTGAAAAGTCCATGGGTGGCATCAGAAAGTCATAAAATGCAATAATAAACGCACAAGAGGCGTTTAATGAAATCCAAGATGGCGGAGAAATATCGAGCAATTTGTATGCATGCACCACGAACATCCAAGGATAGCCAACCTCACAATATCCATCACAACCAATCACAACGTAAATAAACACATGACCTCTTCCTCCAGTGAGGTTGTCACAGTTGGCCATCCTTGGATGTTCGTGGTGCATGCATACAAATTGCTCGATATTCCTCCGCCATCTTGGATTTCATTAAACGCCTCTTGCGAGTTTATTATTGCATTTTATGACATTCTGATGCCACCAACGGACTTTTCGGGTGATTTTACATTGAATTATACACTCTCAATCGTCGTAGCAAAAGTTTGCAACAGACCCATTCGCCTAATGTATACCTGCAGATTCTTTCTTCTACAACTAGTCTAACTATATTCTAAACTAAAGCCCAACGTCTGGCAATAGTGCCTGAGTTTCCACGATCTTTGTGCAAGGCGAGAGAAGCAGAACATGAGGGGAGGGGAGATGGGGGATGGGGGATGGGGGATGGGGGTAGCGATTTGTTGCCCCGAAAAAGAAACCTTCGCTTGTGTTCGCGACGTTTCAATTTGTCTCAACCGTTCACTTGCGGGCGGGCTACCGCGCGCCCGCGTCGCCGTCGTCGCGCGAGCCACCCATTGCTCTTGCTCTTGGCGCCAAGTTGCACCGAATCTAGGATGACGACTTGACGCGAAAAGTTATAGGTTATGTTCGCTCTCAGTGGCAGATGATTCTTGCTCGTTCGTCTTTCTTCATCCCGATTTACGTTGCTTGCTGAGCCACAGAACGAAAGGAGGAGTGTCAATAAGGCCACTACAAGACTTATCACAATGAATCCAAGTGCTGCAGGTGGCCTAGTTGAGCCAAAATTTGGAAAACTTGAACGAATTCGATTAATATCAATGAAGTAATGCTTATATTGCAACCTGGCCACCTGTCAAACCATGAAATACGTTTTGCAGGTTGCAAAGATGCAGTTTTGTATTATTGTACGTAAATTTTTAGAATTCGTTCAAGTTTTCCATTTTTACGAAATCAGAAAAGTTGATATTTAAGTACGAGCCGGACATAGTTCGGTGACTATATTGCAGTATGTTACTCATTTTTAATGGTATAATAACATATCTAAAGGAGAAAACCGAACTATGTCCGGCTCGCATCTAAATATTCAATAATTTAACGCAAAATCGGGCATTTTCCGTGAAAAACACAAAACCGACCCACTTTTAGGTGGTAAAATACGCCTCTAAAGTTCGAATAACCCGAAAACACCACCAAACCTAAAAATATAAGCCTTTAAGACTAAGTAGAGCCGTTTTACACGAATTTTTAGACCATCTTAAATATTGACAATTTTTGGGGCCAAAAACCGGCTTTATTGACACTCCTCCAAATTTACATTCGGAATATTACAGTTTTAGATTTTACGTCGGATATACACGATCAATCAAACAAGTTTGATCAAACTTCTGGATAGCCAACTTGACACTCCAAACATTCGAACCCGCAGTTGACCAAAACACCCCAAAAAACGAGGTTTACTGACAACCATTCACTGACCAATCGTTATGAGTGAAATTGGTGAGCAGGTGGAACACTAAATCCATCGTCAAATAACTCTGCAGTTTGCACGGAAAAAAAAGAAAGAAGGAAAAAAAAAAAAAAACACACTGGTAGAATTAACCATCTGCATAGTTGTTTTTGGAGTCTGCTGCTATCAAGTATGGTAAATGCAACGTACCATGCGGTGAAATGTACCAACAGGTTATCTTAATTTACCACAAGGTACGTTGCATTTACCATATGATGGTAAAAATTTAACATACTTGATAGCAGCAGACTCCAAAATCAACTATGCCGATGGTCAATGGGTCTGTTGCTATACTTTTGCTACAACAATATAGAACCTTGTATGTTATGTAAAATTCGGCGAAAATAACGATGCGCACATTGAAAACGTTCAAAATCCACTGATTAACTCAGAAAATCACTTCAATTTCAAACAGCCCGCGCTATACACTAGACACTATTTTCACCGGTATACTACTACATAGACGGAACCACCGTGCACAAGTAAACAACATCGTAACTACAAAATGATGGAATTCCGTTTTAAATACGTATGAACTATTGGTTGCATTTGCTGTCTGGTCTTTTCGGTTTATCAAAGATTACAAAATAATATAAGAAATGTGCGCATCTAAACGAAACATTCCAATGTTTGTAAGTTCTGTTCATGTTCACATACACGAGATGGTTCTATCTATGTAGTTATAAGTCGGTGATGTAGTGTCTAGTGTAGCGCGGGTTGTTTGAAATGGAAGGTATTTTCTGAGTTAATGAGTGGATTTTGAAAGTTTTGAATGTGCGCGTCGTTATTTTCGCCGAATTTTACGTTAGAAACAATGTGTCATATCGATGTAGCAACAGCACGCAACAGACCCATTCTGCCAGTCTTTTTTTCCGTGTGTTGACGAAAAGAGCAAAATTTCAATATGCAGCAATCCGCGGCTGACCTGCTCACTGATGCTCATCGATGACAGTTTGATCGTGTACGAAGGGCTTTTGGAGGAAAGAAAAAATTAAATGTTGGTGGATTAAAGGAAGACGCTATGAGAAAAAGATACAGAAGAAGGGAGAAAACTATGGCCCTCAGCTCTTTTTTTTTTTCTAACACACGCGTCCAAGTGCAAGATAGAGAGCGAGTGAGCAAGAGAAAGAGAGAGAGAGAGCGAGAGAGAGAGAGAGATAGAGAGAGAGAGAGAGAGGGGGGGGTAATGATGAAGATGACACGCTTTTTATTTATATAGAAAAACAAAAGGAAAATAATAAACATTTTAAAAGCAAGAAAAGTACGAGCCATCATGGAAAAAAAGAATGGTGGATTTTACCATTCGCATAGCTGATTTTGGCCCCAACCAGGGTTAAGATAAACTTGACCAGAGTTATGGAACATTTGACCAGGAATCAGGTCAAATTCACTTGATACCTGGTCAAATGTTCCATATATAACTCAGGTCAACTTTATCTTAACTCTGGTAGGGGCCATAAAATCAGCAATGCGAATGGTAAAATCCACCATTCTTTTTTTTCCGTCATAAGCAAAGTTTGGGCTCAAAACCCCATTCCATCACTTAACCTACAACCAATACCAAAAGAGAGAGAGAGAGAGAGAGAGAGAGAGAGAGAGAGAGAGAGAGAGAGAGAGAGAGAGAGAGAGAGAGAGAGAGAGAGAGGGAAGAGAGAGAGAGGAGAGAGAGAGAGAGAGAGAGAGAGAGAGAGAGAGAGAGAGAGAGAGAGAGAGAGAGGAGGAGAGAGAGAGAGAGAGGAGAGAGAGAGAGAGAGAAAGAGAGTGAGAGAGAGAGAGAGAGAAGGAGAGAGAGAGAGAGAGAAGGAGAGAGAGAGAGAAGGAGGGAGAGAGAGAAAGAGAGAGAGAGAGAGAGTGAGAGAGAGAGAGAGAGAGAGAGAGAGAGAGAGAGAGAGAGAGAGAGAGAGAGAGAGAGAGAGAGAGAGAGAGAGAGAGAGAGAGGAAGAAAGAGGAGGCAAATTCCAGGATCTGCCAGTGCCTATACAGTATACATCCGTGTCAATTTTATAAATGCCCCTAAAATATATGAGTTTGGTACCGATAACGGGACCTGGTCCTCTTCCTGATGCACTGTCCGTCGCGTCCTTGTCCTTGCAGTTTTCTGGCACCCCGCGTGGCCGGTCATTCATGATTCGGACGGACGGACGGCGATACTATACTTGCTGCACTACGATACGAAATACGAATACGATACGATATGGTATGTGATGGGCAACGCCGCGCCGCATACAACGGATCACCGGTGTCAGTAATCGAGGAAGATTAGTTTTAAAACGCTGAGACTGCTAGGAGCCTTAATTGATTGCGCGGTCGACGCCCAGTGCATCGCAGCATGGAGTTCTCTGGAAATAAAGTTGAAGGTAAAAAGGGGGAAAATGTTTCACTAAAAATGACCTCTTTTGAAGAAATCCCGCAAATGAAAGACTTTTTCCAGGATAATGGGTCTGTTGCAAACTTTTGCTACAACGATAAAGAGTGTTTCATCGTATGTAAAATCGTCCAAAAAGTCCATTAGTGGCATTAGAAAGTCATGAAATATGATAGTAAACTCACAAGAAACGTTTAATAAAATCCAAGATGGCGGTAAAATATCGAGCAATCTGTATGCATGCACCTTTAACTTTCAAGGATTCCCAACGTTGAAAACCTCACAGCTTCAGAGGTTATGTGTTTATTTACGTTGTGATTGTTTGTGATCGATATTGTGAGGTTGGCTATCTTTGGATGTTTGTGGTGCATGCATACAGGTTGCTCAATATTTTACCGCCATCTTGGATTTCATTAAATGTCTCTTGTGAGTTTCATACTACATTTTATGACTTTCTGATGCAACCAATGGACTTTTTACGCGATTTTACATAAGATTGAACACTCTATAACTCTGTAGAAAAACGTTTGCAACAGACCCATTTTTCTACAATAGCTTTTTCAAGTAGAAGTCTGGCGAAATGCCAAAATTCTACTCCAAAAGACCAGAATTCTCCCGAAAATGTCCAAAATTTCTTTTCCGGATTCAATTAATTAGAATGGGGCTCCTGCAAATTTCTGCTGTGAGCAAAAAAAAATAGTCAAATATGATGTAAAAACCTGTGAAAATCAGGAAAACCACACTCATAAAGTCTAAAATTTAGTAATAAACTCTTATAACTGCTATAACGACAAGATCGCAATGGCGGTTCAACGCAGGTATCATGGGAGATTCCTGCCTATTATGTCACTTTCTCTACGGAAACACACAGATATATCTCAAGTTAGATAGGAATCTCCTATGGTACCTGCATCTCTTCGCCATTAAGCCCGATTTTGAGACTGAATTTCGTGATTCTTCAGTGTAACTCATCGTCATTTTCACAGGTTTTTATGCAAGAATCATCTCTTCAATACCCTACGGCAAAAGTTTGCAAGAGCCCCATTTTATGCGAATAGGATAGAGAGAAATACTTGTAAAAAATTAAAAAACAAAAAACAAAAAAAATATGCGGAATAAATTATATAGAATAGGAAATGAAAGGTTAATTTTTGTTCTCGTAACGACATTCAAAAGATTGCATGATTCGACCCACTGTACGAGGGCTCTTTCCGAGAAAGGAGCAGGCAAGAAGCGATGCATCATGGGTCAGTTCGGACTTCGGAGCAACGGAGGAGGTCAGCGTAACTTTAACTCGCGGAAGAAGACTGGCTGCTCGGATGTTGAACTTGAGAAGTGCTCCTTGGTTATATGTCAAGCGCACTTATGACGTATGTATAAACGACACTGTGCAGTATGAGGAGGATAAATTGGAAGATTTGATTGATGACCAAAGAGTGGCTGCAGAACCGCTTGACTATCAGTAGAGCGCTCCTCAGATGCACTTATACACATACAAATATATACTCAGGATACTGTACTCCTAACAGTCCAACTCCAAACTTGCATCGGAGCGTATAGTAAAAATGATGTATCTCTGCAACTCGTTGCTCTATGAAACACGCATATGAGATGCTGAATATGATGGAAGAATAATTTAGAAATTACGAAACTTAACGCGAAGTTGGATTCTATAATTAGTTCTCAAATGATTCACCCGCACTTGAGAAAAAGCGTAGCGTCAGATAAAGACTATAATAGGGGAGACTGCAGATCCCGTGCTGCCATTTTGCGTATAATAAATGACATTTTTCAATTCACCGGTGATTCCACTGGTTGAGAAAAGAAAATACTCTATGATCCTGTAATCTTTTCTCGATCGGCGCACGCCGTTTAGTTTTTGGAATATCCGCAAGTTGTTCAAAGTCATCGACGATTACACCGGATCAGAAAATATTAGAGATGCGAGTATTTTCATGCATTACAGTCATAGACTATGAACTGATAACTGAACCGTGTAATCTTTTCTCAACCGCGGTGGAATCATCGGTGAATTGAAAAATGTCATTAATTACACGCAAAACGTCAGCTCTGTTCAGATCCTTCATTCCAGTGGAGGAGCTGAAGGTTCCTACTACTTCTGACTACTCCCCCCCCCCCCCCCTCCAAAGGTTTAAGTGTTTTTTTTTGCCAAGTAGGACCCAAAATACGAAATAGAAGAGGGGAAGAAGAGGAAGGAAAGATAGAAGAGGGAAGAATGGGTTAGTTGCAAACTTTTGCTACAACGATTAAGAGTGTTTCATCTAACGTAAAATCGCCTGAAAAGGCCGTTGGTGGCATCAGAAAGTCATAAAATGTAATAATAAACTCACAAGAGGCGTTTAATGAAATCCAATATGGCGGAGAAATATCAAGCAAATTGTATGCATGCACCACGAACATCCAAGGATGGCCAACTTTGACAACCTCACTGGAGGTAGAGGTTATGTGTTTGTTTACGTTGTGATTGATTGTGATCGATATTGTGAGGTTGGCTATCCTAGGATGTTTGTGGTGCATACATACAAATTGCTCGGTATTTCTTCGCCATCTTGGATTTCATTAAACGCCTCCAGTGAGTTTATTATTGCATTTTATGACTTTTGATGCCACCCATGGACTTTTCAGGCGATTTTTCTGTAGATCAAACTCTCTTAATTGTTGTAGCAAAAGTTTGCAACAGACCCATTACACCCACGCCCTTCCGAGATGACTGAATTTGAGATCGTCAAATCTTGTCACCTAAGCCGGGGTTCGAACCCAGGAACCCATTCGGTTTAGTTGCCAGTTGCGCTGGGACCGATAAATGTACGGTCACACCAGGGTCACACAGTCCTCGGCCCCAAGTCCGCCCCAAGTCCGCCCTAAGTACTTCAACAAGCATCGGCCACCAGCCAACGGACCGCATCGGACCGTTTTAAAATGGCACAAACACAAAACTAACCTCAAAATAGCACTTAGGGTGGGTTAGAGAGGCTCTAGACCCGCCCCAAGTAACGTAAAGTTGGGAGCGGACCCAACATTCCGATGTGCCGTTAAAGAAAAGTGAGGTTAGAATCGCCATTTTTAGGTACGACCTAAAGCCCGTGTGTACCGTACATTTATTTGGGCCCTGACCACCAGACAAGGAGGTCGACTCTTCCGACTCCTTCTATCTAATTAGATCATTTTTTTGTTTTTGAATCTCCAAAATAAATAAAAAAGAAGCATAATTTTGTTCCCCTCCTTTTATTTGGACCCAACGCTACTGCTACGCAATTTTCACAGCTTTGGAAGTGTCTCAAATCAGACTGTTACCATTGTTACAGTTTGATTCCTTCCTCGCACCTCCATTACGCCTTTCAAATTCATGTCTGTTTACAAGACAGCTTTGCAGCAATGAGTCTGTTGCGTACCTTTGCTACATCAATATGACACATAGTTTCTAACGTAAATTTCGGCGAAAATAACGATGCGCACATTAAAAACTTTCAAAATCCACTCATTAACTCAGAAAATACCTTCCATTTCAAACAACCCGCGCTACACTAGACACTATATCACCGACTTATAACTACATAGATTGAACCATCTCGTTTATGTAAACATCAACAGAACTTACAAACATTGGAATGTTTCGTTTAGATGCGTACATTTCTTATATTCTTTTGTAATCTTTGATAAACCGAAAAGACCAGACAGCAAATGCAGCCAATAGTTCATGTATTTAAAACGGAATTCCATCATTTTGTAGTTACGATGTTGTTTACTTGTGCACGGTGGTTCCGTCTATGTAGTAGTATACCGGTGCAAATAGTGTCTAGTGTAGCGCGGGCTGTTTGAAATTGAAGTGATTTCCTGAGTTAATGAGTGGATTTTGAACGTTTTTAATGTGAGTATCGCTATTTTCGCCGAATTTTACTTAAGAATCAAGGTTCTATTTTGTTGTAGCAAAAGTATGCAACAGACCCATTGCGACTGGCGGACAGTCCCCCCCCCCCCACCTTCTCATTTTGATCTAAAAAATCGTCGATTTTATGTAGGGTTTGAATGAACCGCATCTAAGGATCGACTTTTATGAAGGAGCTCTATATGGTCGTCTATTTCTACTTACACGTTTCGAAATGTTTGTTGAATTTTTTTCCTCTGCACGTCCTTTTCCAAATTTTATTCCAATTCTTGTATCACTGTGCGCTGTGTAGCGCGCCGCGCCGCCACTTTGCACTGTGCATACTTGCATTTCTGGAAGGATGCAGCATTTTTAAATTAAAAAAAAAAAAAAAAAAAAAAAAAAAGAAAGAAAGAAAAAAATCCATCTTATGTCGTATTAGTTAAATTCTTATCGCGCATGCCCGGACAAGAAGTTGCAGCGCGATTTGACCTCAAATTTTGACGGATCTTTCGCTTTTTATTCTTGAATACATACGGGCCTTGATCTTATCAGTATTTTTATTCGATATAGGTCTCCCATTTGATCCTTGGTTTCTTTTATTTGATCCGGTGTCAGTAGTCAGTACCAATTGCATCGGTTCCGTATTAAAATTTCGAGAGCTGCGTTTGAAAGAGCGTGCTTGATTTTCACGAATATATGTATACTTACCCTGGTAAAAAAAAACCTCAGGACCTCAGAGATGTATGAGGGTAATTGGAACAAGAGGTCCTGAGGGCACCCACAGGATTTCTGAGGGCACCCTCAGGAATTTCTGTGGGCACCCACAGGAATTTTTGAGGGCACCCTCAGGAATCTCTGAGGGCACCCTCAGGAATTTCTGAGGGCACCCACAGAAATCTTGAGGTCGCCCTCAAGATTTCTGAGGGTGCCCTCAGGACCTCATGTTCCAATTACCCTCAGACTTCTGAGGTCCTGAGGTCCTGAGGTAATAAGGCCATCAAGTATTTCTGTGTAACTAAAAAACTAAATTTAGGAAAGCCTAGTCGAGTTATCTTTAGAATTTCTTGTTCCTATCACGTAGGCTGTGTACTTTTCATTTTTTGTCTAGCCGGAGAAGTTAGAGTCCGCACAGAAACTTTGCCCGTGGTGCGGTTCGAACCCACGACCTCCCGATTGATGGTCCAGCACTTTACCACTAGGCTACACTGCCCGCGATGACAGAGGGGCGAGAATTTCTCAATATAATAATGTTGCGGTTGCCCTCAGGATTCTCTGAGGGCGCCCTCAGAAATTTTGAGGGCATTTTCTCAAGATTTCTGAGGATGCCCTTGGAGCCCTTATTTTCAAATTACGCTCAGACTTTTTTGGGGGCCCTAGATATTTTCTTTGCAGCAAAGGGTTTTTTATAATGGGACTTAGAAAAATTCCGTTTGTTATTGATAATTTAATTTGTTTTAACCTTCTAATGAGTAAGGGCCCTGACTTTAGTACATAAATTATTTGTTCAGTGCAATAACATTAACCTCAAAAATTATTTATTAGATTTTTAAAAACTATAGGTTTTAATTGATTTAAACAGAAAATAATAATAATATGTATATCTAATAATATGAGAATTTCTCGCTCAATGCATTGGTTTAATCAGGAATTTGTTTGATCTTGGACTTTTAACCCTCTTTGTGCCAAAATGGATCCAGCCGATGAAAAAATTTTTTTTTGGTTTTTTTTCTGACCTATAGACTATAGGCCCAAAAGAACATGCTCAAGCAAAAACATTTAAAAAAAACCCCTAGATTTTTTTTTTTTTTTTTTTTTTTTTTTTTTTTTTTATTATTATTATTTTTATTATTATTATTATTATTATTATTATTTATTATTATTTTTATTATTTTTATTATTATTATTATTAATTTCTTAACCAGTGATGACTTAGTGCCATGTGTGGCAAAAATGTTTTACCTCCATTTGAATACAAGGTAAGCAATCGATGGTTTTTCATGGAATCATATGATTTTGGGGTAAAAACATGTTGCCGAAATGCACGAGTTACTATATTGAAAATAACCTCTAAAACATTTAAGATTCGAAAGTTTAGTGCGAGTTTGTTGTCCTGTAAAAATGTTATTCCGGTCAGGGGCGCCATTTCAGATTTTTCCCTTTGGGGGGGGGGGGGCCCTCCAAAAAATTTTGGGTGACCCTTTTTTTTTTTTTTTTTTTTTTTTTTTTTTTGCCGTGCATCTTCAAAAAAAAATCTTTGACTTGATTTTTCGGCCACGTTGAAAATCCTTGGGGGGGGGGGGGGGATCGCCCCCCTGCCATCTCCCAAATGGCGCCACTGGTTCCGGTCGTCTTCAAAATTATTGAAGCTCACCCTCGAAGATTTCAGGTCAGAATTTCTAAAGTTGTAAGGGCCCCTCAAAAGATTCGGGATGCTCTGTGGGCGCCCTCAAGCGTTCTGCGGTCACCCTCAAGGCGCTCTGTGGTCGCCCTTAAGCGCTCTGTGGTCGCCCACAAGCGCTCTGTGGTCGCCCTCAAGCGCTCTGAGGTCGCCCTCAAGCGCTCTGTGGTCGCCCTCAAGCGCTCTGTGGGTGCCCTCAAAGATTCTGTGGGCGCCCTCAAAGATTCTGTGGGCGCCCTCAAAGATTCTGTGGGCGCCCTCAAAGATTCTGTGGGTGCCCTCAGAAAACCTCAGAAGCCCTCAGAAATCCTGAGGGTGCCCTCAGGATTTTCTGAGGTTCTCTGAGGTTTTTTTTTACCAGGGTACAGACTTTTGGATACACTACTTAGTCAGCGATGAGTGAGCCACATTAGCAGATTGATGACCCAGCTTTCGCGGGTCATATTTGATGGAGGAGGGAGAGTGGGGGCTTGTTTACTTATAACGACATTTTCTTCGGTAATAAATATCCGATTTATTAGTTTTTCCTGGCCAAAGTCAACTGGCCGCGTTTAAAAATTATGATAGTCGGTATTTTGATTTCTTACTTTCCATAAATGGAAATACAATTTATCTACAGCCACCTGCCCAAATTCATTTAGGGGAGGAGAGAGGGAACGAATTAAGTCTACTCAACCCCCCCCCCCCCAAGCTGCGTATGATAGTTAAAAAAAAAAAAAAAAACTAACCTATACGATTATGGGCACGCGCTTTTTTCATAGCACGGAAAAAGCTCGTACGACGCGAATCTTAGCGTCTAATTCAAACACCATTTTACAAAGTAGGCATTTGCTGGAAAAATTAATAAATCAGGCCGCAGATAGAGGAGGGGGTGGGGGGGGGAGAGCAGTGAGAGAGGATGAGGAGTTATGAGCACTCCGCATTGTGAGTGCGTGTTGTTTGGTGTTTTTGCGTGTAAAGCAAGTATTAGTACAGACACGGGATCGAAAAAAAGAGGATAAAAAAAAAAAAAAAAAAAACAAGGCAAACACTGATGATGCGCGGAGGAGGTAGAGTCAACTTTTGAGTCAGCGCGTTGAGCCTTTTTTTTTTGTTTTTGTTTCTACTTTTGCTTTTTTTTCCAGCGATGCGGCTTGCGGTATGCGGGATGCGGCGACGGACGGACGCTGCGGCCGCGGAGTTGGTCGAGAGCGACAAGATGCGGCCGCGGCGCGGCGCGGCTAAGCGCAGCACTTCAACACACTCTCGCGTCATAAATTATCGTAATGATTTGGCACGAGCCCCAGTGTGGAGTGCAGGGGTCTGTAACGGATTCGCTAATTTACAAAATGCATGCAAATGAAGTGGCACTAATTGAAAAATGGTCTCTTTATCCGAGTGACGCGACGCGACGCTCTCTCGCTGGATGATTCCGTCCGGAGTGCAGTTGACTGTTGACTATGTTGATGCACCAATTATCATCCGCGGAATAGCCTTCGTCGCGTCGCTCTGTAATAATAAGCAAGCGAGAAGAGTGACTCCTCTGTCCTCTCCATGGTCCTCTCTCTCTCTCTCTCTCTCTCTCTCTCTCTCTCTCTCTCTCTCTCTCTCTCTCTCCATATCTCTCTCTATCTCTCTCTCTCTCCATCTCTCTCTCTCTCCATCTCTCTCTCCATCTCTCTCCATCTCTCTCCTTCCCCCCTCTCTCTCTCTATATATCTCTCTCTCTCTCTCTCTCCATATCTCTATCCATCACTCTCTCTCCCCCTCTCTCTCTCCATATCTCTCTCTCCATCTCTCTCTCTCTCTCTCCCCCTCTCTCTCTCTCTCTCTTTTTTTTCTCTCTCTCTCTCCCTCTCTCTCCATATCTCTCTCTATCTCTCTCTCTCTCCATCTCTCTCTCTCTCTCTCCATCTCTCTCTCCCTTGCTCTCTCTCTCTCTCTCTCTCTCTCCATCTCTCTCCCTCTCTCTCCTTCTCTCTCCCTCTCTCTCTCCATCTCTCTCCCTCTCTCTCTCTCTCTCTCCCTCTCTCTCTCTCTGGCTATGTGTCAGCGTGTGTTAAAAGTGTGTGTCGCGATGACTGTCCAGTGTGTCCCACTTGCCCACTGCCCGAAAACACGGGAATGAAAATGCGCCATGTCGACTTGTCAAGCTCTCGCCCGAGTCCTTGTTGAGTTGTCGGCTCTCGCTTGACCAATTGACCATCATCGTCCAACGGTTGGGTTGGTTCCAGGGATGGATTACATAAAAATTATGAGCCGGAAACACGGAACACGGGACGACGCGGAGGGAAGTACAGTGTCCAGCGTTTCCGGCATGATTAATCTGAAATAATGGAGCTGTTGCAAACTTTTGCTACAGGCTTATTAACAGTAGATTATGGGGGTAATACCCAGTAAAAATAACGATTAGCGCACTAAAAAATCACGAAATCCACTCCTAAACTCACAAAATGCTTTTAAACGCGAGACCGTAATGGCGGCCGGGGCCGCGGTTTTCATTGGGGTTCCCTATCTTCAATCAGCGCCATCTACGCGAGGTGTTCTCGCAACACCACACAAGAAGAAGAAGAAGCATACAATTGCCATAAGAAAACCACGGCCTCGGCCGCCATTACGGTCTCGCATTTAAAAGCATTTTGTGAGTTTAGGAATGGATTTCGTGATTTTTTAGTGCGCTAATCGTTATTTTTACAGGGTATTACCCCATTATCAACTATTAATAAGCCTGTAGCAAAAGTTTGCAACAGCTCCGTTTCAGAGAAAACGAGAGTTTTTGTCATCACGTGTATGACCACAGAAACATGTCCAAAAGCAAATTTTTGTAAAATTGAGGTTGCGAGCCACCGAGAAAAACGTTCTTTTAAAAATGATAAGCATTCTAATTATAAAGTTCCCGGACAGAAATTCTGACCCGGTTTTAGGAGAATGGAGCTGTTGCAAACTTTTGCTACAGGCTTGTAAACACTAGCGGATCCAAGAAATTTTCCTTCTCTCTCTCTTCTCCCATTAGAACGCATGTGTTAGCAAAGGATAGAAGAGGGGGGCGAAAATCACGTGACTGCCCCTCATCTGTCTTTTTCTATCATACGCGTTCTAATGGGAGAAGAGAGAGAAAGGTAGATTCCTGGATCGGCCAGTGCTTGTAAATATAGTTGATAATGGGGTAAAATTCTGTAAAAATAATGATTACAGCTCACTAAAAAATCACGAAATCCACTCCCAAACTCATAAACTGCTTCCAAACGCGAGAAATCGCGTCGAAATCGAAATTAACAATTAAGGACATTGCTGTTGGAAAAAAAATGTGTTCCTCCAAGGAAAAATATGTTTTATGACATTGATACTTTTCTTGAACTCATTTCCTTTCCCATCTTTTCTTTTTCTCTCCTCCTCTTTTTCTCTTTTCTCTTTCTCTTTTCCTCATTTATTCCTCTCCTTTCCTCCTTTTTTTTCTTCCTATGGGGGGCCTTGGCCCCCTTGCCCCCCCCCCCCCCCTCTGGGTTCGCCCATGTTTACGAATCGAAGTTTCATCAATATAAATGCAGTTCTGTGGAAGAAGCAAGCGCTAAATGAAAAGTGTTCCACTTTGCCCTCATATTCCCTATTCACCCCTTTTTAATTTCCCGTCCTATTGGCTCATTTTTTTTTTTTTTTTTTTTTTTTTTTTTTTTTTTTTTTTTTTTTTTTTTTTTTTTTTTTATATATATTATTTTGTTTAGAACTTGGGCACAAGGGAGATCAATTAGAAAATAAAGCCAGTGCCTGAATAGCTTTACGAGTAGTTGATTTACGGTCGGTGCTCAGTCACGCGCTCAAAGTTTGAATATCGTATTACCGTTATCCCTCGACTATTAGCTTTTCTCTCCTTATTCTCAAGGTCAAGTTGGAAGTCCTCTGACACTGAGTAGTGAGTAAGCGGATTGTTTTGCGTCTTTGCGGCACTAGTGCCAGATGGTGCGAGGCAGTAGCGCAAAGAGAGTTTCATCACCTCTCTCTCTTTTCTCCATTAAGAAACGTATGTTAGACAAGGACGGACAAGGGGATAAAACCCCTCTTTCTGTCCTTTTCCTACTAATACATTCAAATGGGAAATGAGAGAGATGGAAGAGATCCTGATTGCGCCAGCGATAGTGGTGCGAGGGACGTACAAAGACCTACAGGCTGATTCAGCTCGTTTGGACGAGACGAGACGAGATAGCAAGAATCGACCAATCTCATTGGTTTAAATGGCGTCACGTGACAGATTTGAAGTCATTCATCGGGTAAAGAGTCATTCTTTTCAAATTCACGACTCTTTAACCCGTTGAATGACTTCAAAACCGTCACGTGACGCCATTTAAACCAATGGGATTGGTCGATTCTTGCTATCTCGTCTCATCTCGTCCAAACGAGCAGAATCAGCCTATACAGAGCTGCCTTTTTGCATTTAATTAATCGATGATTCCACCGGTTGAAAAAAGATTACATAGTTCCACTCAGTTCATGACAGCAATGCTCAAAACTACTCTCATCTGTAATCTTTTCTCAACCGGTCGAGTCATCGATGACCTTAAGAAACCTGCGGATATTTCATTAACTTAACGGCAATTGCACCCGCGGTTGAGAAAAGGTTACAGATGCGAGTATTTTCGAGCAGTACTCTCATGAACTGACTTGAACTGTGTAATCTTTTTTCAACCGGTGGAATCATCGGTGAATTGAAAAATACCAATGATTATACGCAAAACGGCAGATTTGGTAAGGGGTATTTCGATACCCCTTACTTTACAAAAAAATGAAATATCGCAAATCGATTCTCGTATCGAAATGCTATATTTTATTTTTTGGTATCAGTCTTATTTTTGAACTTATTGACGAGATTTTCTTCAGATGATTAACTAGTAACTGACACTCCGTTTTAAAAAAAAAAATTACTTTCGGCCTGTAATTTGACTTTAATCGAATGGTAGCGCACTGGTGGCAGAAATCGGCACCAAACGCTGAAGCTTCTCCTTAAGTATTGCAGGTTGCCTAAATAAACCAAAATCTAAGGAGTTGACTGCACCGCTCGACCTGATCGGCAACATTTAAACATTTTCAAACGCTCACAAGATCTGAGGAGTTTATGCAGACTGCAACTCTGAGGCTCGCCGGAGTCAAATTTCAGCCCCTCGGGCTCGAAGAATAAATTGAATAAACTATATGCTTGGGTACTTGGCGTCATTATTGCCGACTAATAAAATAAACTGCACGCAGAGCCTTACAGTTATTACGTTGAGAATAGGTAAGTACACAGGACCCCAGCACTCTTTAGACGCCTCCCGTCCCCTCCCGATCAAGCACACCGATGAGAAAGGGAACACTAAATGCTCACTCACACCGTTGCAGGGCACTCATAAAATCACACGCGTGTTTGAGTTGTCGCCTATGGTGGAGCCAAGCGCCCGAGTGCGGTTAAAAATTATCAAGATCTCTATGAGTAATTAATATCGTGTTATAGACCCCCGCAAAGGTCACCAGGGTCCGTCGCACAATGGTACAGAAATATAATGGCACCAAGGCCTGCAAAAATAAACTGTAGGGAATACCCTACGAACACTTACTCACATTAAATTTAATCTGGGGAAGACCCCCAGACTCCCTTTTTACATTCAGCGGGAGACTACCAGACCCCCCTTTGATATTTTTTTTCCAGATGCAAAAATCATTTTTTTTTTTTTTTTTTTTTTTTTTTAATCCATTTCCCCCATTGATTTTAATGGAAACAATTTCTCATCCATAACTAACCTAAAAATTAAAAGTTAAAAAAAAAAAGAAAAAAAAAACTAACAAAAAAAAAGCCTTCTGGGGAATGTTAAAAGCAACATCTCTACAAAATTTGGATGCATATGGATCAACAAATAGGTAAAAAGTTATGCTGGGTTACACGTTTTATGATTACGGACAGAGATGCCACAGAAAGTTTGTGCATTTACACCACCAAGCCCCACATATGGTTAAAGAATATTGAAACTTCATGGATTTTTTTGTAATTATCATGATTTATTTTGATGTAGATGGCCAAGTATCAAAACAAAATACCTTGAAAATCTCTGCGCCATTGCAATACACTTTCTCTATTTCTAGCTTTGTTAGTGTGAAAAAGTAAAAACGGGGGTTTGAAGGATAAGCCAACCCTCAAAATTTTTTTATATGCAAATAAACAACTTTTTTCCTATCCAGAAAATTTCCCGTCTCGATCCCTTGTGAGTCGCCCCGCCCTTCTTTTCCCTTAATGCAAGGTGCCAAACCGAACTACCGACCCCTCTAGATTTAAACAGACCCAAGCCTAGTGAGAGACGTTTAAAATTTCACAATTTCTTTCCATTATAATAAATTTTTTTAAAAGGGAAAACCCAAATGGAAACAAAAGACTATCGATATATATATATATTATATATATATATATTAATATAATATATATATATATATATATATATATAAAATATACACAAAAATTTTAAATAGCCCGATACTAGATATAAACGAGAAGAAAATGGGACATCAAGAATCATCAAGAATTGGTACGAAAAAAATTGGATTTCAAAAGCCGTCGCGGAGAGCCTCAAAACTACATCTGCTATGGTTTCAAGGATCTACGGTTTAATTAAATTACACAAAGAGAACACTCCGATTCGACCCATTGTTAGCACCATTGGTTCGCCGTATTACTTTGTTTCCAAGTTTTTCTCCTCAATTTTTGTCCAAAATTGTTGGGAAAACGGAATGGCATGTCAAAGATTCCTTTAGTTTCTTTAAGGAGGTCAATGGGTTGGAAATTCCGGAAAATTTCAAATTAATCTCTTTGGATGTTGTGTCTATGTATACAAACATATCAGTAGACCTTGCGATTGAGTGCGTAAAAAAACGGTGGAATGAGATTGAAGCTCTGTGTTCCATTCCACAAGACCAGTTTCTTTACCTCCTGAAAGTAAGTATCAGTTCCACTGTGTTCCAGTTTCAAGACAAATATTACCATCAAATTAGTGGCTTAGCCATGGGGGGCAGTGTCTCTGCTGTCTTGGCTAATATAGTTATGGAAGACTTGGAATTGACTGTTCATAGTACTACGAGTGCCTTAATTTTCATTTATAAGCGTTTTGTTGATGATCTCTTCCTTTGTGTACATCAAAATGAAGTTCAAAACATCCTAGAATTTTTTAATGGACAGTCCCCCATGTTGAAGTTTACTTTAGAGGAAGAGCAAAACGGGTCTTTGAATTTTCTTGACATGAAATTGGGTCGACATCAGGGTAAAATTGTATGTAAGTGGGACCAAAAACCAACTGCGTCTGGAAGGTACCTTAATTTCCTCTCAGTTCAACCGTTTGCTTTTAAAAGAAATGTTGTTCATAATTTGGCCCGGCGTATCATTGGTTTATCTGACTCTCAATTTCATCGAGAGGTAATTAATTATGGTAAAAAAATGTTGGTTGAAAACTGTTATCCTTCCAGTTTTGTGAGCCGCATTTTTAAGAAAGTTCAACATGAGGTAACAATGGAAAGGATCAACGTTGAGTCAGTTAAGAAAAACATAGATTTGTCTAAAATTGTTAAATTGCCATACGTGCCCTTGCTTTCTGAGAATTTGGCAGTTGTTTTGGATCATTATGGGTACACGGTCATCAATTGTAATTTTAACAATTTAGAGTTTTTGTTCTCAAAACTGAAAGCTAAACGTGATAACTTGCAACTTTCAGAGGTAGTGTATAAGATCCAATGCAAAGATTGTGAAATTGCGTACATTGGTCAAACTCGCCAAATTTTAGGTAAAAGGTTGAATGGTCATAAATATGACCAGAATGAGAAGACGGCCCTGCATCAACACCAGAATGAGTTACAGCATAATTTTGATTTTGAAAATGTAAAGGTTTTGGCGAGGGAGACCAATGATTTTTCAAGATCACTTATTGAAATGATCTGCATTGTTAAGGAAAGAGACATGGTTTGCAACTACCGGGCGGACGTTGATAAGTTGGGGGTTGCATACCATCATTTTTTCCAACCACGGCCACTGGAGTGAGTCCACTCTATGTTCTTTTTGGTCTGTGTTTGTCTTTTCCTCCTTGATCATTGCTTTTGTCAGTTGCTCTATCACCTTGTAGGCACTCACTGCGTTTTCGTCTTTTATTGTTTTTATTGATTGAAAATGGACTTGTTCTAGTCCGAAACGTCTCACCTTAAATTTTTAAGTTTTCGTAGCCTTGTGTCCCATTTTTCTTCTCGTTTATATATATATATATATATATAATATATATATATATATATATATATATATATATATATATATATATATATATATATATATATATATATATAAATGAGAAAAAAAAAAAAAAATGGGACACAAGGCTACGAAAACTTAAAAATTTAAGACGAGACGTTTCGGACTAGAACAAGTCCATTTTCAATCAATAAAAACAATAAAAGACAAAACGCAGTGAGTGCCTACAAGGTGATAGAGCAACATAACGAAACGTCTCGTCTTAAATTTTTAAGTTTTCGTAGCCTTGTGTCCCATTTTTTTTTCTTCTCATTTATATATATATATATATATATATATATATATATATATATATATATATATATATACGTAAAAACTTAGATCAGCCAACAAAATATAGAAAAACAACTTAAATTGGGATAAAGGCTGGAAACAAATTAAAATTTGGGACGTTTCGGGCCAATTAACAGACCCTTTTTCAACCAAATAAAAAATAAAAACACACAAAACAAATAAAATGAGCCGCCGCTGTAATTGCAAGGCAAGGACTTTGAGTCCTTGCCTTGCAATTACAGCGGCGGCTCATTTTATTTGTTTTGTGTGTTTTTATTTTTTTATTTGGTTGAAAAAGGGTCTGTTAATTGGCCCGAAACGTCCCAAATTTTAATTTGTTTCCAGCCTTTATCCCAATTTAAGTTGTTTTTCTATATATATATATATATATTATATATATATATATATATATATATATATATATATATATATATAATATATATATATATATAATATATATATATATATATTATATAATATATATATATATATATATATGGGATTCTCGTGTTCGTAGGGTTTTATTTGTTTTTATTTTTATTTTTTTAATTGTCCGACTGATGAAGATCCACGTTGTTTGTGTCGAAACGTTTCGGTATTTTTTTAGTTTTTTTTGGTCTAGTTCCCATTTCACTGTTGTTATTTATATATATATATATATATATATATATATATATATATATATATATATATATATATATATATATATATATATATATAATATATATATATATATATATATATCTTGAGAATCTCTACGCCATCGCTATACTTCCTCTATTTCTAAATTTGTTAGCAGTGAGAAAGTGAAAAAGTCTCCTGGACCATGTTTTTATTCATATTTTACTTCTCGGCAATTTTTAACCCTTTCGATACCACGGCTGAGTTCATGGGCGGATCCTGCAATTTGGCAACCATGAATCTATCTCATTTGAACATATAGGAAACAATCGATTCTTGAGGGGGCCATGGCCCTGTTGCTAATCGATTGTTTTTCATGCATTCAAATGGGAATAATACACAGTTGCCAGATTGCTGGATCCGCCCTTATTGGCTGAGTTATTTGATTTCGTATCTCTATCTCTCATAGTTAGAGCCGACGCATTTTGAGTATCGGGTTTTGACGAAAGTGAAAAGTAGTGTTGCCTGCTTCCGAAATGCATCAAAGTGATGGTTGGTTAGCAAAGAGTGGAACTCTGTATACTACCACCAACCGCTCATCGATGCGTGTTGATGCATTTCGTAAGCAGGCGACGCTACTTTTCACTTTGTCAAAGTGCTGCCGTTTAGTGTATATTTAACGACCATTTTGTTTCAATTCATCGATGATTCCACCGGTTGAGAAAAGATTACACGGTTCAGTTCAGCTCATAACTGCAGTGCACAAAAATAGTCGAATCTGTAACATTTTCTCAATATCGATGCAATCACCGTTGAATTTTTAAAGTATATCCACAAGTTTTTTTAAAGCCTTTTTAAAAGTTTTTTTTTTAAAAATTGAAAAAACTGATTTTTCCAAGTCCTTAGGGACTAAATAATAAATATGACCTTCAATTTTTTCAGAATTTTCTTAGCTCCCCTTCTTAGAGGAATAACGTGGTTAGGACGTACTAAACACTATGGCACGCACTTTCTTGGTTTCCATCAGTTTTTTTTTTTTTTTATTATTTTTTATATTTCCCCGCACAGAGGTATGGATGGAATGAACAACAAAATGAGGTTAGAAAATCAGGTTTGCAAGGTACCATCGACGAAATACATTTTTTTTAACGTTGGTACACCCTTCCCTAAATCATAGTATGTGGTTATAATGCCTAACCACCATGATAGATGCCCAGAGCCCCAGAAAAACCTTTTTAATAGTCTAACTACTATGACACAAAGGGTTTAATGGGAGTTGATAGCGGAAGTCAGCACAGCATGGGCGCACCCGGGGGGGGGGGGCAAGGGTTCCAAGGCCCCCCCAAGGTATATGGAAGAACAGGTATGGACAGGAGGTGGAGCCTATCTCAGTTAAGTAGGTGACGGCTACGTCACAGATGTTCTAGACGGTCGCGATAAAATTCGCCTATCGTTTCAAACTATCTCACTCACTCTCCCGTGATCCCCATCTCTCGCCACTGCAGTAGGTGACGGCTACGTCATCGCCAAAGCAAGCGTGTCGTCATCATTTGGCGGGAAAACTCGAAAGCCCCTTAAACCCCGCCTCCTGTCCATACCTGTTCTTCCATATATCTTCCCCCCCCCACCCCCCATAGGAAGAAAGAAAAGGAGGAAAGGAAAGGAAAGAAGGAGGAAAGGAAATTAAAAAAGGAGAAAAGGAAAGGAAAAAACGAGGACAAGAGAAATAGAGAGGAGGAAAAGAGGAGGAGAGAAAAAGAAAAGATGGGAAAGGAAATGAGTTCAAAACAAGTTGGAACTTGCAACACTGGAACAGTGTTAGCAAAGAGAGCATGAGTGTCGGCCGTAAATCATTGTAAGTGTGGAGTTCCATATTGATAGTACAAAACTGCGACAAATTCAATCGCAACGCTGCATTTGTGTTTGTATAACAGTGATCGCTGTAAAAATAACTTGATAGGTCAAAGTGGGAATGAAAATTTACTTATAGCGTGTTGAAACAGTTGTTCACGAGGCGAGGTGAATACTGTGGTTTTGAAAATCGATTTCGATAGTGATAGTTCCTTTAAAATCGGATGACGCAATACCAATCCTAGCAAGCCGCAAAGTCTAGTTTAGTTATTTGGGACTTTTTTAGATTTCTCTCGCCTGAACCAAAGTCATCAGGAAGGAAATTCTTAATACCAATCCTAGCAAGCCGGAAAGTCTAGTCTAGTTATTTGGGACTTCTATAGAATTTTCCTCGCTTGAACCAAAGTCATCACGATGGAAATTCTTCGTCTTTATGGTTTCAGCTCTTTTTGTCTCAGATTAAAAAATGAATGTTAATATTGATCAAATGTCATCCGACACTCATCAAGGCCCTTAAGGAACGTAATATGAACTTGAAAAAAGCTCATTCGATTTTTAAGGGAGCTTAAACGGTCCATGAGAGACGAAATTCGCGGATACAGAGTATCCACAGCTTATTTCAATGTTCGATCTGACAAGACCGTGCGCCTTTGAAAAATCGATATCTCGATAGTGAATCGATGTATTGCAATTCGGTTTGCACCGATCGAAAGCGCTTGCTTGTGACTGACAACCTCGAAAATTTCAGATCCATCCGAGTTTATTTAATGACCTTACAGGACCTCTCGCGGCCGCAGTTAGACATTTCTTGTCAGAGTTACGCTGAAACGGGGAGTAGTTCCCCCCCTAAGATGATATTTTTTGGCTCGAAACTGCATTGGGCCCTCTCGGGACATCATTGGGACCCGAAAAAAAGCGGAACCGATATAATGCGGCACACGACTGGTTCGTGAGAGACGAAATTCGCCTTTTTCCAGCCTCCAGCGCCCCTCTAAGTTCGATCTGACAAGACCGCGCGCCTTTGAAAAATCGATATCTCGAGAACGAATCGATGGATTGCGCACTGCGGTTTGGATTGGGCGGTAGCTTCAGCTTTTAGATAATTCTTGAAAAAAATTCAGATCCATCCAAGTTTTAAACGGATCTTATGGGACCTCCCGCGGCCGCAGTGAGACATTGTACGTGAGACTTACGCTGGAGTTGGGGCCACGCCCCCCCCCCCCCCCCCCCCCCGCCCCCGATATAGACTTTATCGGTCCGACATTTGTCAGGGCCCTTAATGAACTTCATGTGAACTCAAAAAACTCACATATGACTTCTCACGGCGCATGCTAGGTCCATGAGAGTCGAAATTCGCGGATTTTAGAGAATCTTAGATTTCTGACCCTATACCGCGCGCCTTTGAAAAATCGATATCTCGAGAGTAAATTGATGTATCGCAATCCGGTTTGGACCGATCAAAAGAGTAAGCTTACCGGTACTCGCCGTTAAAATTTTGGATCCATCTGATTTCATTTTGAGACCTTACTTGAGTTACTTGGACCCCAGTTGGAATTATTTTTTCGGAGTTACGCTGGCAAGGGGTTCGCTCCCTCTCTTGGAAAACTGTGGAGGGGGCCCTTTGCTGGGGCATACATTCTATTTTTCACTTTTTTTTTTTTTTTTTTTTTTTTTTTTTTAAATTTTATATTTGTGTCTAATCTAAGTTGGGGGAGGAGGAGGAGAGTACCTGCAAGTCAACCGGCAATTTACTTTTGATAGTGGCTGCGGGTCGAGGGTGCGGATTGCGGACTTTTAACTTGTTGTGGGGTTTACAGGGTGGCCGTGTCTAAACTTATGAGAAAAGAAGGCAACCACAGACCGGAAGAACGTTCAATTTCTGGTTCAGAGACCATGGACAAAGACATGGGCACCCGCAAAACAATTGCCCGGAGGGGCAACTTTTTGAATGTCAATGGAAGGTCTAGGGGACTTCACTTAGAGACGGGCAAGTCTAGAGAACCCCCCCCCCCCCCACTTCCGCCCAAAATAGAAAATAAATCAATTATCCTTCCAAATGGTAGAAATTGTAAGTGATTGTAGCATGTAGTCGTATCAAAAGTAATTCTATTTTTGAAGTGTTTGATATTATGAATAAAGTGACAGCATCAGATGATAGAAATAGTAAAAAGCTAAGTACAACTATTCCTTCTTTATTTTCATTGTCCTGATGAATTCTAAGAGTTAACCTATTTAAATTAACAAAACCAAACTCTTGCCTATACATTCTCTAATCATGTAATTATCGACCAGAGGATTCTGAGTTTTCAAGGAAGTTCGCAAAATTCTCGTTGCCAACGGTAGTTGCCAATGTAGACACGTTCATACTAGTAGATTTTAAAACTTCTTTCGGCGAGGGAGATGAGGGGTGGGAAGGATGATGTCGTCTGAATCAGGAGGGGGTGGGGTAAAAATCAGGGGGAGGTCTAGATCTGGGGGGGAGAGGAATCCTGAAACTGGGGGGCGAGCTGTATAGTGGCAAGGGGTGGTTGGGCACCACTGCTTGGGGGGGGCTACTTCCCGCCCTGCCCCCCCTAAATTACGCCCCCTATTAAAATTGTAAAGTAAACTAAGAATAAAGTTTGTTAACTCTTACTCCTTTCGTTATTATTTGATCTTCGAATGTTCCGATTCTTTTTTATTGTAAAGTTTTGATTTTTCTGAATTAGGGGGGGGGGCGCCGCGCCGCCCCTCGGGGAGCGCCCATTGACAGATAAGGGAGAAAGGTAAGTGTGGGAAAGCGCACGGGAATCCGGCGTAGTGTGCCGAAAAAATTACTACCAATGGCGGATCCAGAAAATTCTTTTAGGGGGGGGGGGGGCTTCACGCCTATGAATTTTCAAATTTGCAGAGAGGAATTTATGGGATTTTTTCTGTTGAAAAAAGGCAAAGGCTACCGTGATTTGGGGGGGGGGGGCGTGCCTTTCCCGAATCCGCCGCTGATTACCATGTAACACTGGGCCACGATGACCGATGTCGCATAAAACCAAGTAGAAGACCCGTGGCGGGCGTGGCATCCGTGATGGCTGTGAAATTGGGATGAAGTAGATGGACACACATCATTCATGCAATCTGCACAACGCGGCAAGCAACTGTTGTAGGCATAGGTGCAGTAGTTCGTGGGGAGGGCAAAGGGGACGGGAGGTCGTCGCAAAACCATGGACGAAGATATAACTAAGGACTGCCGACTGTTGTTAGTCCTGTTTTGCTCTCGACCCCAGCGCTCCAAGCAGCGGTCAGCTGAACTACTCTTTCAAGTGAGCGATCCTGGCGATGTGTCCATGCTCACATGCTGTGCTACTGCTAAAACCGTTGTTGGAGTTGGTCTGTTATGGCATGGCTGTCAACTGTTGTCGGCGACCCAAGAGGATCAGATAACTCAGTATCTCAATGGAAGATCGAAAGCAAGAGAAATTCAGAATCAACTTTGGACAAGGTAACAGAAATCATCAGCAAATTAAAAGAGTCGCCTGATCTCTACTAATAAAACAAATGTCTATGTACTCTTTCTTGTTTGATTCCGTTTTGAGGTTAACTGTGATGTATAGTATTTCAGTCCTTGATTAATCATTTTCGACAATTCAGGAATCTTTCAAGAAATACTCCAGACGTTTGCTTTTTAGCGGATTTTGCTTCCTTTTAATTCGCTGATCATTTGTTCCCTTCGTTCAATCGTGATTCAAATTACCTACACGGTATACATTTGCGGGAAGGCATGGGAGAAAGGGAGCCGGAGCGGCCACCGCTGCAGCGGTTCGCTTTTAGTTGACCCTTATTGCTGCTTGGAGCGCTGCGGTCGCGCTCGAAAACCCGCTAACAGGTTTTAACACGGGCGGAGATAGGGAGTCGGCAGTCCTTAGTTATATCTTCGTCCATGGCTCGGAATGGTCTTAAAATTTTCCTTAGGATTTGATCTAGAACGCAACGTTCTTACATTTTCGAAAAGTTAACTCTAGCTCTCGCAATTAACGATTAAAGGCGGAAAAAGCATGGTTTCTGGACCGCGGAACAGTGACGTTATCTAGCGGATGAGAATCTTACTACAGGTCGCTGAGGATTCACCTTAAAACGCAACGCCGATCGCGTTCCCCAAACGAACTTTTTTAGCGGACCGAAACATCAACAATAACAGGATTGGAAATTTGAAATCATCTAAATGCATTTTAAATCGCAGAATACACGAAACATGGACACAATCATCCTCTGATATAAAACCCCAATATCTCATACAGAAGATTTCGTTGAAGTCTGATCCAAATTAGTAACGTAATTACATTCCCAAAAATGCTTAACCTCAATCTTGGCCAAAAACTCCCGCCACAAAGAAAAAGCGACAAATTGGGAGGGCACCGGATTGGCGGAATCACATGGGTCAATCGGTCCTCGAGGACCCGTTCTCGATACTGAAATCAAGCGATCCCCCGAGCGGACCCCCGAACCATGCCGTTCCTATAAGAAAAGCATTATTGACCTTGTAGAAACGATTTCAATAGAGCATGACACTCATGCTCTAAAAAGTATCAATGTCATGAAACATATTTTTCTTTGGAGGAACACATCTTTCCCAACAGCAATCTTTAATTGTTAATTTCGCTCGATCTTCTTCTGAAATCTAGATTTCCTGAAGACTCCGTTTTTCTATCAGCATGATGAAGATACTTCCGAAATATCAGCATAGTCTCGGAAAATCTCATTTTTTTCGAGAGTTAATTCAATATAGTTTCTGAATAGAAGTAGCATAATTTTGCGTCTAAGAAGAGCAAAATGTTCAAAATTTTCCGGGGGAGGACCCCCAGACCCCCCATATGAAATGACAACTTGACCCCCCCCATACAGAAATCCTGGGTGCGCCCATGCAGCACAGCTCATTGACTGAAAGAAAAACATGGGATTTGAGTTAAATTTTGCAACAAGGGACCAAGCTGAATAGCTGAATTCTATATTCGATGCGTTGCGGCTAGATGGGTACAGCTGGACTGTCCGGAATGTGACACTATCTTCACAATGACGGGTTGTAAAGGTCTAGGGCCCGATTCCATGGCCATCATTAAAAGTTCACGAGACTGAAACTATTCTTATTACGCGCATATTGATGTCAACAAATGGCAACGTCGTGTCGTAATTGCATTCTTATGAGCTTGAAATCCAGCACGGACATTTGATAAAAAAGGGGTAGGCGGGAGAGGAGAAGGGAAAGTTTTTGTACGAGGACTGTTTTCCTTGTACTATAAAACTTGCAATATAGAGAGTACCCTGTGATAAAAAATGTTATTGTTAAATTTTTCTGTTATTGTTTTCAATCGACTTTTTCATTTCTCTCGACAAAACTTTTGAAAATTAAAGTGGCATTCTGCTTGGTTTTTGAAACACTTTGAAATCCCCAACATTGTTAAAGGGCTGCTAGGATTTAAAGTAAAAAAAAAAAAATCGACGAGGATACTTTCTTCTGCAGTTCATATGCTAGATTTCGTTTCAGAAGTGTACACTGGAAGAACAAAGTTTATGAACAGACAGCCATGGGCGGATACAGGGAATTGCCTTTCTCTCTCTCGTCCCATTTGAAAACGTGCGTTGGAAAAGGACAGAAGAGGGGGTCAAAGTCACGTGATGGCCCCCTCTGCTGTCCTTTTCTAACACATGAGTTCAAATGGAAGGAGAGAGAGAAAGACAATTCCCTGTATCCGCCAATGCAGACAGCCGGAGCAGCTTTTTAAAGTAGCTTCGCAGAACAAAAGTTCAAGCTGTACCGAAGAAAGTTGCAGGTGTACTAAAGCACTACTTCTTTAGAGTGACCGCCTTTTTTCTTACTTTGGCTTTACCGAAGTTGTGCTTCAGTACAACCGCAACTTGCTGCGGTAGAGTTAGGACTTTTGCTCTTCGAAGCTATTTTCAAAAGCTGCTACGGTTCTACTTAAACTTTGATTTTTCAGTGTAGGCGCATTCAATGATTATCTTCGGCCAATTTTTAATTTTCATTCCTTCAAATCAAAACAAAACTTGCCTTCGTCTTAAACCTTTTGCTTTTCAAGATTTTTTTTCATTTTTTTATTATTTATTTATTTTTTTTTTAAAAAAGAAAATCCAAAACTTAAATTCAATTTCATTCATTCCCACCAAGCGATATGAGAAATAACATTGGCAAATTCCTTCTTGGTGCGCCTACACTTCTGAAAGGTGGCAAGATACTTTACCCAATTTTTTAGACCCAACTGCCCATATTGTCCAATACGTTTCCTCCAATTCAACTTTGTCCAATATTTTTTATCCAAATACAAAAATGGCCAACACTTTTTACGGCCAACATTTTTTTATCCAAAATTCAAAATGATTCAAAGATGCCATTCAAAACTGAGTGTAAATAAACTCCTCATGAGAAACAGCTGAGGAGCTGTTTCGGTGGTATGTTGCTTCGATTGAATCGATTGAATCGAGAGGCACGAACAAACAACAAAATTGAAGCATTCCATTCTCGCTTCCAGAGAATAGTTGTATCACACGACTTAAACATTTGGCGGTTTATTGCCGAGCTTAAAAAAGAGCAACAAGATACATAGAAAAGCATACTACAGCTGCAAGGAGGACATGGAAATCTTCGGGACCCCATAAATTCCAGATATGTTCGAAACCAAAGACGCGTCGAGACAATTGTTCAGAACTACCAGCAGTACAAGGATGACGACAACATTCTCGTTTACCTGCGGGCAATAGCAAATGATCTGAAGCACAACGCAGACGCAGACTCTGACGAGGAAGAATAAGTTACAAGGCAGCACCGAATACCCTTTATTACTAATGCTGATTTACGTCATAATTGGGCCAATATTCGTCCAAAAAAAATTAACTCAATGGTACACCTGGCCTAAGTATTCTATTGGACAAAACAAAAATGGGTAAATTTGTTACTTGGCCCTTCTCTAACATTGGACCAATCTAACTTTGGACCAAGTCTCAATTGGGTAAACTGTCTGGCCACCCTTCTGAAATGACCTCTACCCGCAACACGTAAGTGTACTACTACCATGCATTGCCGTAGCCAGGATATTGTCTATCTCTCTCTTAGCCCATTTAAACGCAGGTGTTAGAAAAGGATGGATATAGGGGCTGTCACGTGACTTCAGCCCCTCTTTCTGTCCTTTTCTAACACATGTGTTTATATATGGGCCAAGAGAGAGAAAGACAATATCCTGGCTACGGCAATGCCTACTACTACGTCGCGTCGCGTCGTTGCGCATGGCAGGCACCCGGGTGCCGCGCTAAGGGAGATCCAGGATCCTCGCATATCCTTCAATCTTCTTAATTTAATTTAATTTAATTTAATTTTTTTATTTTTTTTATTATTATTATTATTATTATTTTTTTTTTTTTTTTTAACTCCAGACTTACTTAGATACTTTTTTCACTTCAAGTTGACTCCAGACCCCAAATCGATATCGATCGACGTATTGAGCGATACATCGATAGTCTATTGCTTTCATTGGTTTCCTTTCAAAAAATTAATTATAATGGAAACAAAAAATGATGAAACTTTAAACGATGTTGGATGAAACTTTGAACGTCACTCACTGGGCTTGGGTCTGTTTAAATCTAGGGAGGGTCGGTTGTTCGATTTGGCACCATAGCCGTTGCCAGAATATTTTCCTTCTCTCTCTTAGTTCATTTGAACGCATGTGTTAGAAAAGGACAGAAAGAGGGGCTGAAATCACGTGACAGCCCCTATATCCATCCTTTTCTAACATACGCGTTCAAATGGGCTAAGAGAGAGAAAGAAAATATCCTGGCTACGGCTATGTTTGGCACCCTGCACCAACGGAAAGGAAGGGCGGGGCGACTCACACTGGATAGAAACAGGAAATTTTCTGAATAGAAAAAAAATTGTTTATTTGCATATATAAAAACGGCTGCTATTCATTTCCGCAAAAAAAAAGTGGGTCATCATTTCCGCACAAAATCATTTCCGCACAAATACCGAGGCTGCACAATCTGGCAACGTTGCTTCTCTGAAAGTGAAGAAGATAAGCTAATCACGGAGTTCGTCTCTGTGCCGTGCATGCCAGGGACCAAATAATGTTAGGTCCCGAGCATTGAATTGCGTTCATCTTGCGTGCGGTTTCGACCAATCAGAGAGCTTACGTACGGTCATGTGACCGTGCGTAAGTTACGCTCGAGACCTAACATTATTTGGTCCCAGATCAAGTGCGATTAAGTACGATTGGGTGAGTTTTGGAATTCTCCGTTGAGCTCAACGGGAGTACCGGTGGAGTTCACGTCACCGGCTTTATCGGAGGTCGAAAACTAACCTCAAAGAAGGAAACAACCTATTTCCTTGCGTGTTTTTTGAACGCTCCCATGCTTGTGACGTATGACTACAAAGAGAACAGGTCAGTGCCGCCGAGTTCCTCACGAAATTATGATGTAATTCGTATACCTTGCAGAGTCATTACGTTTTGCTATGAATTGTTGCTTGCCATAAGAGGCAATGAGTGCGAGAGAGAGACCTTTTTCGTAAAACGGTTTCTCTCTCGCACTCGTTGCTGCTTACGGGAGAAACTTGCCATAAGAGACAATGAGAGCGAGAGAGAGACCTTGTTCGTAAAACGGTCCTTCTCGCACTTGTTGTCACTTAGGGGAGCAACTTGCCATACGAGACGGTGAGTGCGAGAGAGAGAGACCTTTTTCGTAAAACGGTCTTTCTCTCGCACTCGTTGCTGCTTACGGGAGATACTTGCCATAAGAGGCAATGAGTGCGAGAGAGAAAAATGTGGAGAAGATGGATGATAACGACGACCCGGACGACCCACAGCCGTAAGAAGAGGTTTAAAAAAAAAAAAAAAAAAAAAAAAAATGACACGAGGCCATTTACACTTCAAAGGGAGATGAGGGTAAAAAGTTCCCAGGCTTTCCTTCTTAAATTTGAAGTAGAGCCTGAGACCTTTTTGTCGACCGAACCCCATGTTCGCCTTACAAATCGCCATCCAATTTAACGTTCATACACTGATGCATTACTGCTCGAGAAACTCTTCTTTTGTCATAGGTGAGTCCTTCTTGTTACCTACATTTCACGCCATTTTTGAATGTCCTGTATAAAAATTAAAAATCAAGTTCATTCTCCCGCAGCGTTGCCATAGCGTGCAAAACAAATGATTGTGCGGAAAAGATTTTGTGCGGAAATGAAAACCGAGGTTTTTGTGCGGAAATGATGAGACCCCGTATTTTGTGCGGAAATGATAAACTCCCATAAAAACATTTTGAGGGTTGGCGTCTTCTGCAAACCCCCCGTTTTTACTTTCGCAGACTGGCGCCACGGTGGATCGAGTCAATGGGAGGGGTCGGACATGGTGCATTACGCGCTTCGTTTCCTCTAAGTATGGAGCTTTTTCGCCCATGTTATTCCCCAGAAATTTGTGACCTTATGTATTTTTCGTCGTAGAATCCGTTTTTGATGATATTTTAGGCAATTTATGAGTTCTAAAATGTCTTTTGACACATTTTCTCATCATTAGTGGATACGGTATGCTCAAAACACACATTGCACGCGTCTAATGCGGTACTGAACGGCTGAAATAGGCATAGATAATAAATAGTAGGCGGTTTCTCTAGATTTGTGACATATTTATGCGAAGGGGGGGGGGTCACAATTTCCTCACTACTAATGTCACATTATTTCTTTGCTGAACAATCAACTTAATTTTTCGCCGCCACCCCCCCCCCCCCCCCCCCCACCCTCCTACTTCCTTTTTCCGTTATACGCCCACACACGCGGAACAATACAACAATTTTTTTTTTTCAGTCAAACTACCAATTTTTACTTCCTCGTTTTTCTTTCTGTCCTTGTGGATCTTTTGAGACTCTTTAACTTCAATTTTTCTTGTTGCATTAAAAAGAAAGACAAGGAGAAAGGGAAGAAAAATTAGGTGCATCTTTTTATTACAACAAGTTTTCAAAATCAACGAATAAATTCAATCAGTCTTCTCCATCATGGTCTTTTTTATTGTGTCTTGAGGGCAAACCTTCAGAAGTGCAAGTGCCTCTGGGAGAAATTCCTTGCCCTTCTTCTTAGAGTCCACAATTCATCAATTTCAAACAAAACATGCGGCACTTTTCAGTCAAAGTTTGTTCGTCGAACGAAGTTTTATAGTTTTTTATTATGAACGCGACCAGATGATCACAATTATCTAACGACTTTTTATTGTTGCAGAGTTCATTGAACAATTGCAAATACGTTAATAACATTATTAATGTATTAAAATTGTCAAAACAAACGGCACAAGTAACATTTAAAGTAAATAAACCAAACATTGAACGTATAACACCAATTCACCGATTAACTGGCTGAATGCACGTAGGGAACTGAAATCTTGTTTATTTTCCACCAAAACATCAACAAATCAGTGAAAATTAGTTATCAATTGAAGACTTATCGAGATTGGGAGATATCGTGTGATGCGCGATCTTTGTGATAGGAGGAAAGCGAGGTAAGCTTCAAAACGCGCGTGACTTGCTCTCATTCAAACAAGTCGTTTGCTCAAATTAGCGGGTATTAGCGGCTAATTTTTGTTGGAATGCATTCCTGAGGAGGTGTAGAAAACAACCCAGAAAAGCATTTAGGGGACATTTGGGGACATTTTTTTGTAGAGCTTTTTCCCCCTTTTTTTTCAAAATTTTTTTTAGCGAGTTTTCAAAGTATTTTTTCTCTCCTTAAAATAGAGCCAAAAAATATCAACGACATGTGAAAATGTTCTTCAGAGAGAGGACAATAAGCCAGTGTAATCGAAATTTGATTTACATTTTCAAAATCTGATGCGGAAGCAAAAGAAAAACTTAAAAATCAGACGGTAAATTTCACATTGCCTACCATGTCAAGTTTAGGCAACCCGCACGTCAAATGAGGGGGTGAAATGACCTATGAGCCATGGATACAGTCCCTGTAGATGTTTAACTACTAGAAAACCATAAAAAGTTATTGGAAATTTGACTTTTTTTTTTCCTGCCCATGTCCGACCCTCCCCATTGACTCGATCCACCGTGATGGCGCAGAGATTTTCAAGGTATTTTGTTTCGATACTTGGCCCACTACGACTATAATAATTAAATCATGACAATTACAAAATAATTGACTCTCATCAACAGTGACGGCTCGTGCGATTTGGCAACAGTGTTTGTATCCCATTTAAATACATGGAAAACAATCGAAACTCGAGGAGGCTGCCAGCCTCCGCTTGAATCGATTTTTTACCTCAGCACACAGCACGCAGTTTTTAAGTGGGAAAACAGCATGGTTGCCAAATTTCACGGGCCGCTACTGCTCACCATGCCTAATACTTTCCTAAAGAACATTCATCCATGAAGTTTCAATATTCTTTAACCATATGTGGCTTGGTGGCAGCGGCATATCCAGAGTCCAGACATTATTTCTGGGGGGGACGCCTGTGAAATTTTGAAATTTGAAGCGTCGATGGAAGCGATTTCGGGCTATTTTCTGTTGAAAAAAGGCAACATTTGAGGCTTTCGGGACGTCCTCCCTCCAGTGGATCGGCCATTGCTTGGAAGTGTAATATGTAAATGCACACACTTTCGGTGGCGCGCCACAGAAAGACCGTCTGTCTGTCTGTCTGTCTGTCTGAAGCCATAAAACGTTAAACCCAACATAACTTATGAACTATCGATCCATATGCATCCAAATTTTGCAGAGAGGTTGTTTTTAACATTCCTTAGAGAGACTTTTTTGGTTTTTTGAAATTTTAATTTTTAGGTTAGTTATGAATGAAAAATGGTTTCCATTAAAATCAATGGGAAAATGGGTCAGAAAGTGTTTGTCGGGTATTCCCTATACAGTTTATTTACTTTGTTTAATCTCTAAAATGAATATAAAATTTCTAAATTATTATTTTCTTTATTGTTCATATAGTCTTGATTTTTATTCATAAAATTATATCCGGGAAATGGGGCTCTTGTAAACTTTTGCTGTGAGCAAATGAATAGTTCAATATGATGTAGAAACCAGCGAAAATCACAAAAATCGCACCGAGAAAGTCTAAAATTCAGTATTATAAACTCACATAACTACTACAACGGTAAGTTTGCATTGGCGGCTCAACGCAAGTATCATGGGAGATTCCTGTCTATTATTTCACTTTCTATACGGAAACACAGAGATATGTCTCAATTTAGACAGGAATCTCCCATATATCTGCGTCTCTCCGCCACTAAGCCCGGTTCTGAGAGTAAATTTCGTGATTTTTAAGTGTACTCATCGTCATTTTTCCAGGTTTTTATGCTAGTATCAAGTCTTCAATCCCGTAAAGCAAAAGTTTGCAAGAGCCTTCACTGAAAAAAATGAAATTACTAAAATGCAATTAAGTTTTGTAAAATCAGTAAAATAAAGCACATGCTAATTTTACTTGTTATTTTCGGTGAATCCTACTAAACTTATGGCTAATTTTACAATTTCAATTGTAAATTTTGCTTAAGTTTTAGTAATTTTTCTATTTGGATTGCACATTTTTCAATCTAACTAGCACATTTTACAATCCAAATCATTGCGACTTTTGCATATTACATGGCTGTCTTGGCGTGACAGCTATATACAACTTGCAAAAATTACAATGCTTTGAATTGTTAAATTTACAATCCAATTGGTAAAATTTATGATCCAAATTGTAAAATTAATCAAAATTAAGCAAAATTTACGATCCAAAACGTAAAATTAGCTATGTGTGTAGTAAATTTTACTAAAAATGGCTGGTAATATTAGCCTTTGCTTCATTTTACTGATTTAACAAATCTATTTTTTTCAGTGAATTATTACATTCCATTTCGAGGCACTGTGCGGCGCCTATGCTCTGCTCCGTATACATATATATAACGCAATGAACTTGAAAGGGATCTCATTTGACACGGATGAGAGGCGGAAGGCGAAGGAACAAAAGCCTCCGGTTATAGATTTCGATTTTATCTCGTTAACGGAGACGTTTAAACGTTCAGCCCCGTCCTGTCTATATTTTCCAACGCATAATTGCCAGTTTGCAATGACACCGGAGGCATAGTTCCATGCTGGCCCAAGCTGAGCCGAATAACGTTTCCGAAGTCAAAAAATTTCCCATCAGTCCAGTCAGCACGTTAATGTGGCTATTGCACACTTTTGCTATAAGCGATTTAATAGTCGAATATGGCGTAAAAACCTCAAAAAATAACGATGGCGGCACTAAAAACTTCCAAAATCCATTCCTAAACTCAATAAACGCAGTTATTTGCGCGAGCGTAATGGTGGCCGAAGGCACTGACAATGGGAGATTCCTATCTTAATTTCGTCACTCTTTCTATGTTGACAAGGATGATTCACAGAGTAATTAGTCATCAGAGTGATGATCCACATCTGATGAATGGTACCGCAACACCAAGTGACACCGGTGTCAAATGAAAGTAGTCTCTTATTGGTCACTTCTTGATGGAGTTTCAGAACTGTTAGATGGGAATCTCCCATTGTTAGTGCCTTCGGCCACCATTACACTCCCGAAAATAACTGCGTTTATTGAGTTTATAGGAGTGGATTTTGGAAGTTTTTAGTGCCGCCATCGTTATTTTTTGAGGTTTTTACGCCATAATCGACAATTAAATCGCTTATAGCAAAAGTGTGCAATAGCCCCATTGTTTACTTTGATCTATATGGAACTCTATTGGATCGCTTAGATGCCAAACCCTGTACTATCGACGAACTAAAGACTGTTGCAAGATTTTCACACATTTTCAGTTATGGATGTGAGAGTGGGACTGATCTGCTTCGGCTGGCTTTCCCGCCCCACCCGCATACTGGCCTCTCACCTGCAAGGTGTGAGGAGTGGAGAGTGGCCGAACTAGAACCTTGAAGGCGAAACTTAGCTCGTGGAAGTCTCGCGACGATCTTTAATTCGTCGATAGTACATCTAATTATGTCTGCATAGATATAGACGTATAGCTCGTCCTGCTCATCGTACCGTACGCTAAGGAGCATAGCCGTAGCCAGGCTAAAATCTTCCTCTCTCTAAGCCCATTTGAACGCATGTGTTATAGAAAAGGATGGATATAGGGGCTGTCACGTGACATCAGTCCCTGTTTCTGTCCTTTTCTAACACATACGTTTAAATGGGCTGAGAGAGAGAGAGAGAGAGAGAGAGAGAGAGAGAGAGAGAGAGAGAGAGGGGAGAGAGAGAGAGAGAGAGAGAGAGAGAGGAGAGGAGAGAGAGAGGAGGAGAGAGAGAGAGAGAGAGAGAGAGAGAGAGAGAAAGAGAGAGAGATAGAGAGAGACAGAGAGAGGAAGAGGAGGAGGAGGCGGAGGAGGAAAAGAGGGAGAGATTAAGGAAGATACATAGAAATATAAAAGGAAAAGAATAAACATTTAAAAAAACAAGAAAAGTACGAGTCATAGGCAAAATTTGGGCTCATGGCCCATTCCACCACTTAACCTATAACCAATACCAAACGAGAGAGAGAGAGAGAGAGAGAGAGAGGGAGAGGGGGGAGAGAGAGAGAGAGAGGAGAGAGAGAGAGAGAGAGAGAGAAGAGAGAGAGAGAGAGAGAGAGAAAGACAATATCGTGGCTACAGCTATGCCTATAGGAGCTATCCAATAGAGTTTGGCATCTACTTATCAATCAACGTGTTGCGGCCTATCAAGGTCGCACATATTATCTCACACCTGAGAACACACCTGATTGGAATCAGTCCGGAATCAGATAAATACACCGTTATCTCAAACAGCTGATCACTCCGCTCCAGCAGTAGGACGAACTCGGAGAAACCAGCCGGCCGGCTGCCAACACGTAAAAATGGCCCTTATCAGGGCCACCAACTAATTTCCCTAGCATTTCCCTACAGAGCGTGTCGGGCTCCAAAGTTTGCTTTTGTGAGCTACATAACGTGGTTATAGTCTAGGAAAAATTCTACAAAGTTGTGTTAAAAAACAAACAAAAAAACAAACAAACAAACAAAAGCGAGACAGTGTGAATAATTTGGAAACTTGGGTCCAATGAATATGCGTCTGTATAGCCAGTAGCGTACACAGGAATTTGTCTTTCTCTCTCTTTTCCCATTTGAACACGTGTGTAAGAAAAGGACGGAAACAGGGGCTCGAACGAGACTTCAGCCCCTATCTCTTTCCTTTTCTAGTACATACGCTCAAACGGGAAAAGAACGAGAGAGACCAATCCCTGCGTACGCCAGTGTGTATAGCAAACTTTTGCTACAGTGGTATATGGAGGGTTGATTCCTGAGCGAAATTACATCGAGAGCTTCAAAAAGTCTCAATATCCAATCAAAAACTCAATAAATACGTTTAAAATATTTAAAGTCGGTAGTGGAATGAGTGGGGTCACAATGGGGGAGTCCCATCTATAATTGCAACTTTCTATGCTGAGAAAAGTGATTAATCGAGTCATTCTATAGAAAGCTGCGATCGGGCAGTTGTAAAGATCTGAGATTGTGTGTTTTTATAAATAAAATGATAGTACTTGATGAGCTGAGAACAATGATGCCTTTGGTTGTAGCATAAGTGTCCCGGTTTTGGAATTATATACTTATGTGTAAATTTGTAAGAAATCGTGTGCGTAGTGACGTCACTCCGTAAGGTATATGGAGAACAGGTATGGACATCACTCGACTCAAGGGGAGTGGCCACTTGAGAAAAAGCGACTTCGCTGCCCTCTTGTCTCCTATTTACACAGTGTATCTTGCATTGTTGTTTGTGGTTAGGTTTGAAGGGAAACTTTATTTGAGGCAATAATTTATTTATTTGAACAATGAAATGTAATTTTTATCTTTAAATTTTAATGTTGTGACTCAATGGATTAAGGTGGATCCTCAGCGTTTAGTTCCATATTCTGCCACCAGAGAAAGATACGATATTTAAATGGAAAAAATTAATGGTAAACGCAAAAAAATGAAAAAAAGGGCTTCGATGGAGCCTCGGAAGCAATCTAAGGAACATTTCAGTACAAACCGTATGCTAAAATGTTACGGAATAAGCGAGAAACTATTGAATTTCGTAACATTTTAGCATACGGTTTGTACTGAAATGTTCCTTAGATTGCTTCCGAGGCTCCATCGAAGCCCTTTTTTTCATTTTTTTGCGTTTACCATTAATTTTTTCCATTTAAATATCGTATCTTTCTCTGGTGGCAGAATATGGAACTAAACGCTGAGGATCCACCTTAACATCATCGATTACGTTGTTCACTTTCGTTTTCGAGATGTGAAATCTAAATTTGAATCGCGCGGTCATAAGAATGGCGGCGGAGTCGCTTTTTCCACAACCAATCAGAAACCAACCTCAGAGTGTTGTCCGTACCTGTTCTCCATATACCTTGGTCACTCCATGGAATTCCCATTTAAAATAATGTATATTTTGGGCCAAAATCTCATCTCCGAAACAATGGGACATTATTAGAAATCAAATGCATCTTTGTTCTCAGCTCATCAAGTACTTTCATTTTCCTCATAAAAAACGCAACATTTCAGACCCTTGCAACTGCCCCATTGTAACCCACTCCATTATCTTTTTCCATTATTTTCATTATTTTCATTATTTTTTTTTTTTTTTTTCTTTCTTTTTTTTTCATTATTTTTTTCCTTATTTTTTTCCTCCATTATCTTTGAATCTCGCTAAACGCAGTTATATCCGGGTGTTGAGTGGATTTTGAGACTTTTCCATGCTTCCAATGCAATTTTTACGGTATCGATCTCAGAATTCGACCTCCCACAACGCTATAGTATAGATAAAATTGCATCAGACCCATTTCGAAAAACGCCAAAACATTACTTTATTCAAAAAATTGGCATTTAGGATCTGTAAATCGAAAGTGGGATGGTTAAATTATTATAGAACAGCAAACTCAATAGAAAGTCAGAAGTAACTATCGAACTAGATTCGACGAAATGTTTCTCTCATTCCGAATAAGTGATCAGACGAACAGAATGTAATGCGATTCCCCCAAACCCTACCCTACCGGCCTACCCCCCCCGTCAAAGCCTTCCAACACCCCCCCCCCCCCCGCCACCATCCATTTAACCCATTCTTCTTCTCCACTTTTCCTTATCTTACTCTGTTTCTTTTTCTGCTCGAAGACGTTGCATCGATAGCACGCACGCCTGCGATAACCGCCTCCTCACTCCCCTCACCCCCCCCCCCCCATCCCGTGACAATCCTCGAAACCCCACCTCTTCTACTCCCTGATGAAAAATCGCCCTCCGTCTCCGTTTCTTTTAATGGTTTTAGTTTTTAAATACTTTCCCTTCGTCTGCGTTTCATGGAGCAGAAAATGGACCCCCGCCCCGTTAAATGGAAAGACAAATAACTTCATTTTCCATCCATTTAACAAGTTCAAATTCTATAATTATCGTTATTAATGTGTCACAGACTTGATCTGACTTATTTTTCCCTTCCGAGGATTCTTTCTGTGGATTTTGTATTTTGTGAGCCCCCCCCCCCCCACTCTCCAGCTCCCGCTCATTTGACGAATAATCTTCAAAGCTTCGCGTTTTTGTCCTCCTTAGTCTTTCTCGAACTTCAACGAATGGTAAATATTATAATTAACGGTAATTTATTTTAAGATTTGGGGCTTCTAAAATATTTCGTCGCGGCTTTATGTGATGCTGAACGTTGACAAACTTTGTGTGGACAAACAAACGAGCACATATTTTTTTAACAGGTTTGAGGGAGGTTTTTTGTCTTTCCTTTTTACTTTCTCACTAAGGTAGGTGACCCAAAGGTGGCCCGGCTATTAAGGTGGCCCACCCTTGCTTATTTCAATTAATTACATGAATTGACGATATATGGCGTTAGTGCTGAGTAGCAGGATGCTATAGCTTCCCCCTTTCCAAAAATCAAGAGCATCGGGCGATTCATTCGGCGCGAAACAGTGCAACGTCCATTTTTGTAGGTCTTCAGCTAATTTTCACGGTAGTAAACAATCGTAACAGCTAAGTCCTTAAATCGAGTCCACCTTTGACTTTCAATTCATCAGAAATCATCATAATTTTTGGTGCAACTAGAGTCTAGATTCCGCTTTTGAACGATAAAATAGCATTTGAATTCTTATTGATGAAATTTAAAAGGGGGTGTACACTTTTAGGTGCATCAAAAATATGAGGGGTGGCCACCTTAGGTGCATGTTTTGCGCAATGTCAAAACTCCACTTTTTTTCAAACGCAAAAAAAACCTCAAAAACAAGCAAATTTTAAAAAAATGAAATTAACATTTGATGACCAACTGTCTAAATAGTAAATTGACATATTTAGTTTTTTTTATCTCTCATTCCTCATATGTGCATATTGGCCCAAGCATAGGTATGGCCACCTTTGGGTCACTTACCTTATACTAACCTTTCAACAGGGGAAAAATGTAAATATTTCTAAAGCGGAACTTTGGATTTGGATAAAAATATCAAAGGGAGGTCTGGGGGTCTCCCCCAAAATATCAAAGTGGGGTCTGGGGGTCCCCCCAGAATATTGAAGGGGGGTCTGGGGGGTCTCCTCCATATTACTTTTGATATGAGAATGTGTTCGTAGGGTATTCCCTACAGTTTATTTTTCTCCGTGATGCAAGGCTCGGGTTACACATTAATTATTATTATTTGTAAGAAAATAACATAACAGAAAAAGAAAGGCAAGAACATTTGTTAATAAATGTCAGGAAAATTAAAGTCAAATAATGAATTTCAAGTATGTTTATAAACTAGATTTTTTTCTCCTCTGTTTTTCCTGATTTTTCTACGAGAGTCAATATTTAAAGGTTACAAGACTTTTCGTCCTGTTTTTTTTGTCCACTTTTTTTTTTCGTCCATTCATTTTCGTCCACGACTTTTAGTCCTTGATAATATGTCCTTTCAATTTTCGAGACAAAAAATCGAGCGGACGAAAAAAACGGGACGAAACGTCTGTCAACCATATTAAATCATGTGCCTCTATATCTATACACTAAGCTGCATTTTGAAAAAAAAATTGAGGAAAAAATGCAGGATTATTATTTTCCAGAGAGAGAAAATTATGCGACAGAAAAATTAACCATTCGATAAATATTAAAAAAAAAGACTACTAAAAACAGGCGCCATCTAAGAAAGGTTTCTCTAAAGAGTATGGAGTTACTGCAGTCGTCTTTATGTGCAAGAACAGTGGGCGAATATGTGTGAGTATATATACTGAGTATTCTCAATTAATTTCGATTCTGATAAAATAGAGGACTTGTACGTAGCAAAATTTCTGGACTGCTTCTTGTTTGTCTCACATTTTCACCCTCTCGATAATAAATGTAAGAAATGAGAATACACATTTCAAGGGCTTTATTGAAACTCCGCCAGCACAACTTTTGTCTCTTTTACTTAAACCATGTTTTCTATTCTTTTCTCTCGTATTCTTTAACAAAAAGGGTGGGGGTGAAGGGTGGATAAAATGCGAATTTGATATGAAACGCAGCGGATTGCGGGCTGCGGGCTCGACCACAGTGAGACGTCTGACTCGAGCAAATAAAAATAAAATAAAATCTCGTATCGGGCGATGATTTACCGAAGAACTTTGGGTATAAGTCTTGGGGCTAAACTTAAGCAGTGTTGTCAGGTGGGAGAATATCACAAATTCACAGCTCTCTTTTTCTCCCTAAAAAAAAAACCCCCACGAATATTTGCTCAGATAAATGTATATGATTTTGATCGGGGATCATATAAAAAGATGAGAGTGACGAAATTTTCTTTGCGTATGATTTTCCTTCGAAGTTGATTAAAAAATGGGCCAAGAAACTTTTGATATTCTACTTCCAACTATGCATCAGGTACGTAAAATAAATACATCTATATTGTAATATAAACCGATTAATATTCCACATTTCCCTGATACTTGCATAGTAGGTAGTATATTAGAAACACCAACGAGAAGCCTCAATAAGCAAGACTCAATTGTGAATTTTATTTACATCAAAATTATTGCAAATTTCATTTTATATTTTTAGTTCAGCTAGTTCTGAGGTCTCATAAACTTGCAAATTTTCCCTCAAAATCAGAAAAATGTCCTGAAAGTCGCATCAGAATGTCAATTTATGTAAAAAAAAAAAAAAAAAAAAAAAAAAAAAAAAAAAAAAAAAAAAAAAAAAAATTACTTTCCGAAAAAATTGTCCAATTAGGTTTGACATTTCCTAGCGTTTCTGACAATCAGTGACTGTAACATCACATAGTCTAGAATCTGAGCCAAAGGCAGAGGCTGAATTGGGCAGCGGCAGTAGCTGAAAAAGGTCGTCCCAAAGGAAAGAGAGGGGGGGGGCGGTCGTCCCCAGACGACCGCCCCCCCCGTTGGCGACAGCCATTTTAGTCCCAAGCTCGGGTGCATGAGACCCGCTCTAGATCCACCACTGCAATGGATAGAATATATTTCTTATTTTTATCTTTAATTTCATTTTTCATTTTTGATCGTAAACAATTACAGAAGAATCCCTCTGTTGATAAGTTCCAACAAATTTTACTGACGTTTTAAGTGCAATGTCAACGGTTATAGCCAATTTCGCAATCCAAGGGCGGATCCAGCGATCTGGCAACCATGTATTCTTCCCATTTGAACGTATGAAGAAGAATCGATTCTCGAGGGGGCCACGGCCCCTTGACAAATCGATTGTTTCTCACGCATTCAAATGGGAAGAAGTGTGAAAAGAAGATAGAAGAAGGGTGACAATCAAGGGTGAAGAAGGGTGAAAATCACGTGACTGGCCCTAATCTGTCCTTTTTAACACACGCGTTCCAATGGGGAAAGAGAGAGAAGGACCAATTCCTGGATCTGCCAGTGGACCCTCATGCATAGCTCCCCAGAGTCAAAAGGTGTATACAGGGCCTTATTTTACTAGATTTTACTCTCAAATTCCCATTAAAGCGACTCGAGAAATTCATAACCGTAAAAAAAAAAAAAAAAAAAATCACCCAAAAAATGTCTCTAAAATTCGATCTTTGCGATGAGAGTGAGATAGCAGCACTTGGAGTTTACGTGAGAGTGAGAGAGATAGACTGAGACGCTCAACAAACTTTTCCACCGAATGACGACGTTGTTTCACTCGTTTTAACCTGACTGGCAACATTGAATCAGGGTTGCCGTTTTGCGTATAATCAATACTATTTTATCAATTCACCGATGATTCCACCGGTTGAGAAAAGATTACACAGTTGAGTTCATTGCATGACTGTAATAAACTAAAATACTCGCATCTGTAATCTTTTCTTAACCGGTGGAGTTGTTGATGGCTTTAAAAAACTTGCGGATATTTTAATTAATCAACGGAGTTTCCACCGATTAAGGAAAGATTACAGATCAGAGTATTTTCGTGCATTACAGTCATAAACAGAACTGAGCTGTGTAATCTTTTCTCAACCGGTGGAATCATCGGTGAATAGAAAAATAGCATTGATTATACGCAAAACGGCAGCCCTGCATTGAATTCATTTCCTCCATCCCCCGTTTGGAAGAGGAAAAGGATACAATCAAATTCAGATTAAATAAATATTTTAATACGTCTTCCCTTAGCAATCGTGAGGCGCTCTCTCTCTTCTCCCTTCTCTCTTCATCTCCCACATAAACGGATGCAGAAAAAGTTGGACTGTCATACCTACTGCAAACAATAAGTAATGGGGGGGGGAGGGGGGAGGGGGAGGATGGGAGGTGGAAGGGACTGAGCTGAAAATAAAAGTTTATCAGTCGTCGTCGGTTTTTAAGCGAATTCGCCCTCTCCGAAAAATAAGTCGTAATCAATTGTTTTTATTATTGTCGTTTCCCGTTGCGGGTTTTCTTTTGTTTTTCTTTCTTTCTTGCTTTACGTCTTTTCCGCGCGATACTCTTTCCCACCCCACCAGTTGAGAAAGTTTTAGTTGGAATCAAACAGAAGCGAGGAGACGAGGCGAGAAAAGATTGTGATGCCTGTTTTATGATGAAAATCCCACTCTCTCCAATAAATACACAATAGAGGCGTTGGTTTCATCAACCACGCATCTACAATGTAATTCAAATGAAAGATACGCCGTCATCGCACTCAACTCTTAAATTGAGGTGTTCCTTTAAGTAGGGCTCCATAGGAAACAGCAAGTGCTCCTCTGGATTAATTCTGCTTCGATTGTCATGCGGATTTAATCGGGAAGAGCTCACCCGATCTTTTTTCGACCCAGTGGCTATCTGGCAACAATGCAACTGATCCATTTAAATTCATTAAATATATCGAATTTTCCTTGTGCACTGTGCACCCCCTGAATTAGATCTTTTACAAGAGTTTAAATGGATACAATACATTGTTGCTAAATTGCACGCGACGCCACTGCTTCGATCAAACCTCCTCAGAAAACTTTTTTGGCAGTTTCAATGGGTCTGTTGCATACTTTTGCTACAACAATATAGAACCTTGATTCTTAAGTAAAATTCGGCGAAAATAACGATGCGCACATTAAAAACGTTCAAAATCCACTCATTAACTCAGGAAATTACTTCAATTTCAAACAGCCCGCGCTACACTAGACACTATTTGCACCGGTATACTTCTACATAGACGGAACCTCCGTGCATAAGTACACAACATCGTAACTACACAATGATGGAATTCCCTTCTAAATACATGAAATATTGGCTGCATTTGCTGTCTGGTCTTTTCGGTTTATCAAAGATTACAAAATAGTATAAGAAATGTACGCATATCTAAACGAAACATTCCAATGTTTGTAAGTGCTGTTCATGTTTACATAACCGAGATGGTTCCATCTATGTAGTTATAAGTCGGTTATATTGTGTCTAGTGTAGCGCGGGTTGTTTGAAATGGAAGGTATTTCCTGAGTTAATGAGTGGATTTTGAAAGTTTTTAATGTGCGCCTCGTTATTTTCGCCGAATTTTACGTTAGAAACAATGAGTTATATTGGTGTAGCAAAAGTACGCAACAGACCCATTGTTGAGCAGTTATTTAAAACGTCAAGTTGGCGGCGAGTTTCCGCTTGGAGTCCTGAATTTACGGAGGAACGTCTGAATGATTTCAATCTGCCAAGATTATGAACCTATTGCAATAAGTATGGAATCTTAAAACTTCTGCAGTCCGGTTTTCCGGACGTACGTTGAAATCAAAGGTGTGAAATCTCCAGGAGTCAGATGCTTTCTCTCAACTAATGCGCTTGAATTTGAGCTACCTCGAGCTCAATCGAAAGCAACTTACAATTAGTTAATGTTTCAAACGCGACCAAGATCAGGTCGGAAGCTAGTTCAGTCTGAAAGACTGAAAGTGAGAGAATCACTCCCCAGTGGCGTCGCGTGCAATCTGGCAACACTGTATTCTACCCATTTAAACTCATGTAAAAGGTCGAATTCAGGGGTCCACAGTGCACACGGTAAATTCGATATCTTGAATGCTTTTAAATGGAGGAGGCACATTGTTGCCAGATAGCACGCGACGCCACTGTCACTACCGGTATTTTTGGGACACCTCGTGTACTTACAGAAATCAGTGGCGGCTCGTGAAATTTGGCAACAGTGTTCTCCTCCCATTTAATCAATGTTAAATAATCGATTCTTCCGGAGGCTGCCAGCCTCCTCAAGAATCGATTCTTTTACCTAACTTTAAATGGAGAATTGCATGGTTGCCAAATCGCACGAGCCGCCACTGACAGATATATACCTACACCTAAATTAACTCATACGTAAGTAAATCAGTTTTAAAGTTACATGCAAAAATATAAAAATTTAGAAGTAGGTAACAGTTAACCCTTCATTGCACGATTTTTTTTTTTTTTTTTTTTTTTTTTAGAAACATGAATTTTTCAATGCAATCTAGCTAGTCACCCTAATAGTGGGGGGGGGGGGGGGGGGGAATCATTGCGCTTTTTCTTGATCTCGCTGTTTGCTGAAATATTTAATTTTTCTCAATTTTTTCAACATATGCTGTAACGCATCCAAAAAGGAGGGGTCTTTATTATTTTTTTTTACCAAAAAAAAAAAAAAAAAAAAAAATAATAATAATAAAAAAAAAAAATTATTAACATTTTTGGACGAAATTTTAAAATGATTAACGACAAACGATTGCCAGTCATTACAATGATAAGACGTTTTTTTATTCAGGTGACACATTTTCCTTTGACCTGCGACTTTTCATGATTTGATGTGAGATCTCATACGTATAACGCTCTCTATTTGCGGGACTGAGCACTATTTTTCAATGCTCTTATATGCGTCAAGAGTGACGCAAAGCGCAGCGACCGCCTTCAGATTATATTTGCTGCTGGAGGATAGTAAAGTAGTTGTTCCTAATTAGGAACACTGTGCAGTGAAGGGTTAAGATGAGGCCCAGTCCCATGCACAGTTAGAATACACAGTAACAGCCTTAGCCTTGGATTCTGAATTTCCGAGATGTCATTAAAGCTGTAAATACTGATACTGAAATGAATGTAAATCACAAGAGCTCAAGTTTTTAAGCTCCAAACCTTTTGAGTCAGAAGGGGGGCGCAAACAATACAGAAAATATTTCTTTGCGAGCTACGAAACTTGGACGGAGAGAAAGTCAAAGTTTTGGTATATATTTTCTGAGCCATTCTATACCGCGAGAGGAACCAAAATAGTACGCATGACTTTGAGACTCTTCGAAGTTTTTCGAGCCCGTTGTATACCAGAGCTGCCGTTTCGCGCATAATTAGTGGCATTTCCCAATTCACCGATGATTCCACCGGTTGAGAAAATATTACACGGTTTCATTTCGTGTGGGACTGTACTGCACGACAATACTCTAATCTGTAATATTTTCTCAATGGGGCTATTGCACTTTTTTCCTATAAGCGATTTAATAGTCGATTATGGCGTAGAAACCTCAAAAAATAACGATGGCGGCACTAAAAACTTCCAAAATTTCACTCCTAAAATCAATAAACGCAGTTATTTGCGCGAGCGTAATTGTGGCCGAAGGCACTAACAATGGAAGATTCCCATCTAATAATTCTGAAACTCCATCAATGGAAGATTCCCATCTAATAATTCTGAAACTCCATCAAGAAGTGACCAATAAGAGACTACTTTCATTTGATACCGGTGTCACTAGGTGTTGTGGCACCATTCATCGGATGTGGATCATCACTCTGATGACTAATTACTCTGTGAATCACCCTTGTCAACATAGAAAGAGTGACGAAATTAAGATAGGAATCCCGAATCTCCCATTGTTAGTGCCTTCGGCCACCATTACGCTCGCGCAAATAACTGCGTTTATTGAGTTTAGGAGTGTATTTTGGAAGTTTTTAGTGCCGCCATCGTTATTTTTTGAGGTTTTTACGGCATAATCGACTGTTAAATCGCTTATAGCAAAAGTGTGCAATAGCCCCATTGGTAGAATAGCCGTTAATTAATTAAAATATCCGCACTTTTTTTTTTTTAAAGTCATTGACGACTCTACCGGTTGAGAAAAGATTACAGATTCGAGTATTTTTGTGCGTTACAGTCATACAGTGATCTGAACTGTGTAATATCTTCTCAACCGGTGGAATCATCGTTGAATTGTAAAATTCCGTTAACTATAAGCAAAACGGCAGCTCTGGTTGTACCTACCTAAACGAAGCATTTATTTTTTGGAGGCCGATGAGGTGAGGGAGAGGCTGAGGCCATGAATATGCAACCGGAGGCTGCGCGGGCCTCCGAAGTTTCTGTCCTGCAAAGAGTGTTTGCACTTCCATTTTATCAAGAGCTCCCTCTGTCTCTCCCCCTCCCTCCCCACCCTCCCTCCCCACCCTCCCTCCCCACCCTCTCCACCACACACTTAAGAAACCCCCGGCACCGCGTCAGTATATACAGAGTTGAAGGATATACCCCGTATTACCCAACGGAGGTTTTGAGTCTCAAGTCACTATAACTTGAGTAAACAATCACTGAAGGGAATTGATGTAACGTGAGAGGGGATAGGGCCTGTCACCCCTGTCAGGCGTTTCACAAAAATCAACAATCATTTCGTTTCAAATTAATTCAGGGTATTTTCTTCCCTTTCTCCGAAGTTTGGCAATCCTGGAGAAACCTATGTCTCCAGGTTGTGCACGGTGAATTCAATGCTGTGGCGGCTCGTGCTACGGACTGTTTCAGTAGATCGATATATCGTATCGATTGCCGTTCGAGGGCCTCTGGACCTCTGGTCCCAAACAAACTCTGGTTCAATGTAATTTCCCCATAAGCGAAGTTTTGAAAAGAAAGTTAGACTATCTATTAAAGCGAAGGAATATTGCAAACTTTTTGCGATTATGCATTCTACGTTCTCGAAATCACAAATCACGAACATCATACTAAGAAAGTCTAAAATTCAGTAATAAACTCACATAACTGCTATAACGGCAAGATGGTAATGGCGGTTCGACGCAGGTATCATGGGATTCCTGTCTATTATGTCACTTTCTCTACGGAAACACAGAGATATGTCTCAAATGATGCTGTTGCAAACTTTTGCTACAGGCTTATTAATAGATGATAGTGGGGTAAAACCCTGTAAAAATAACGATTAGCGCACTAAAAAATCACGAAATCCACTCCTAAACTAACAAAATGCTTTTAAACGCGAGACCGCGAGACCACAATGGCGGCCGGGGCCGCGGTTTTCATTGGGGTTCCCTATCTTCAATCAGCGCCACCTACACGAGTTGTTCTCGCAACACCACCCAAGAAGAAGAAGCATACAATTGCCACAAGAAAATCGCGGCCTCGGCCGCCATTAAGGTCTCGCGTTTAAAAGCATTTTGTGAGTTTAGGAGTGGATTTCGTGATTTTTTAGTGCGTTAATCGTTATTTTTACAGGGTATTACCCCATTGACACCTATTAATAAGCCTGTAGCAAAAGTTTGCAACAGCACCATTAGATAGGAATCTCCCATGATACCTGCATCTGTCCGCCGTTACGCCCGATTCTGAGAGTGAATTTCGTGATTTTTTAGTGTACTCATTTTCATTTTCACAGGTTTTCATGCAAGAATCAACTATTCAATCCTCTATGATGGCAAAAGTTTGCAAGAGTTCCATTATACGCAAAACGGCAGCTCTGCTCCGTATACGTTTTTCACTGAGATTTGCCGTGAGTAAAGGCTAGATGGCAACACTGTTTTGTTCACTGGCGGATCCGGGAATCGTTCCCTCTCTTTCAATTCCTATTTGATCGCGCTTGTTAGAAAAGGACAGATAAGGGGCAGTCACGTGACATTCGCCCTATCTTCTATCCTTTGCTAACACATGCATTCAAATGTTTACATCAGAAAGAGATGGCAACACTGTTTTGTTCACTGGCGGATCCGGGAATCGTTTCCTCTCTTTCAATTCCTATTTGATCGCGTGTGTTAGAAAAGGACAGATAAGGGGCAGTCACGTGACATTCGCCCTATCTTCTGTCCTCTGCTAACACATGCATTATAATCGGAGAAGAGAGAGAGAGAAGGAGAATCCACTGGATCCGCCGGTGGTTTTTGTTTACTCAGTTACGGATGCGTTTGTTGTTGACTTTACGGAGGAAGAACTCTTCTTCTGGATCATTTGACTTGCTTCGGTGTTCGGTGGTTGGTGGACTGATGATGATGGTCGGTGTGGTGGTGGTGGTGCTAGTTGACTGAGACTGAGCAAAACCAACGATGAGAAATAGACAGGGTACAGAGCATGGGCGGATACAGGGAAAATTGTCTTTCTCTCTCTCTCCTTCCATTTGAACTTATGTGTTAGAAAAGGACAGCAGAGGGGGCCATCACGTGACTTTGGCCCCCTCTTCTGTCCTTTTCTAACGCACGTTTTCAAATGGGAGGAGAGAGAGAAAGACAATTCCCTGTATCCGCCCATGGTACAGAGTATAGACTATGTACAGAGACACGCGTGAAGGGAGAGAAGAATAGGGAATAAGAGAATAAGACAGAGGGAATAAATACCTGGATGGAGGGGGGAGGGGGGAAAGGGGGAGAGGGGGGAGAGGGGGAGAGACCTCAACCGAGAGCGCGGGGGAGGAGAGAGTACGTACCTCGAGTCTCATGTATACAAATATGAGTTATTTACCGTCTCTCCTAACCTAACTATCTCTACGGAGATTTTTATCTTCTCCCACATCTCCGCATCGTTACTATTGTTGTTTTCTCTCTATTCCTGATCCGCTGATACTTTCCTTTTATCTTCCTCCGACCCAGGTATAATCGCTCTACAATTATTTTATAGCCTGAGATTTATGGCCCAATGGCACACCTTTCCATAAAAAAATATATACGAGTGTTTGGAGGAACACCGATTTCTTTCAGAAATGCTCTTCTTTTATTTTACCTTTAGATGAACCATGCCTTTTTTTCAGATATTTTTAACCTGAAAATGTAAATCGCACGGAGCTCATCGAAGAAATTTCCCCGCGAAATGGGTCTGTAGCATACTTCTGCTACAGCAAAATAGAACTTTGATTCTTATGTAAAATTCGGCGAAAATAACGATGCGCACATTAAAAACGTTCAAAATCCACTCATTAACTCAGGAAATCACTTCAATTTCAAACAGCCCGAGCTACACTAGACACTATTTGCACCGGTTTACTACTACAAAGACGGAACCACCGTGCATACGTGAACAACATCGTAACTACAAAATTATGGAATTCCCTACTAAATACATGTACTATCTGCTGTCTGGTCTTTTCGTTTTATCAAAGATTACAATAATAATATAAAAAATGTACGCATCTAAACGAAACATTCCAATGTTTGTAAGTTCTGTTCATGTTTACATAAACGAGATGGTTCCATCTGTGTAGTTATAAGTCGGTGATATAGTGTCTAGTGTACGCCGGTTGTTTGAAATAGTAGGTATTTTCTGAGTTAATGCGTGGATTTTGAAAGTTTTTAATGTGCGCATCGTTATTTCCGCCGAATTTTACGTTAGAAACAATGTGTCATATTGATATAGCAAAAGTACGCAACAGACCCATTCACTTATTGATGACCCTTTGCCTCGGTGGCCATGCACCGACCGGGAAAACCGGGAAAACAAGATAATATGCCAGGGAATTTTATTTTTCAACTTGGTGAAAGTCAGTGAAAAGCCTTAGAATTGTCTTTTTCTTTCCAACCCCCCCCCCCCCCCCCCCCCCAACCTCCATTACTCATCCATCACGGTTTTTAGTGACCTCTGCTTTTGCACATGATTACTTAATCCAATTTTCATCCTCCAGAATTCTCTCATATTTCCATCAGAAATACTGACCCTTACAATTAGTGGCACCGCCACACTATGGTCCGGATGGTTATTCTAGCATGTATATAAACTCGTAACTTATGATTGGAAAATGCCGCAGGAATGAAACTTTGAGAATACCTTCACAATAATAATTAGACTTTACTTTTCCACGTGATGAACTTAATTTTTGACGCCCCTGGAGCCCCGGTGGGGCCTCAAACCCCCTTAATCCAAATTTTACTATCGGAAACCCCCACCTTGGGATACATTAATCGAAAGTTTGTAAAAAATGAGGAATTTTAACGCAAACCAGAGCTCTTTAAGTGCATTTGCACTAAAGCTATGACAGGCCATAGTTTGGCTTTATCGGAATTTAGAACTTAGAATTTAGAATGGAGCTGTTGCAAACTTTTGCTACAGGCTAATTAATAGTTGATAATGGGGTAATACCCAGGAAAAATAACGATTAGCGTACTAAAAAATCACGAAATCCACTCCTAAACTCACAAAATGCTTTTAAATGCGAGACCGTAATGGCGGCCGAGGCCGCGGTTTTTTTATGGCAATTGTATGCTTCTTCTTCTTCTTGTGTGGTGTTGCGAGAACACCTCGTGTAGATGGCGCTGATTGAAGATAGGGAACCCCAATGAAAACCGCGGCTCCGACCGCCATTACGGTCTCGCGTTTAAAAGCATTTTGTGAGTTTAGGAGTGGATTTCGTGATTTTTTAGTGCGCTAATCGTTATTTTTACTGGGTATTACCCCATTATCATCTATTAATTAGCCTGTATCACGGAAAAAAACTACGGTGAAAATAACCATACGGATACCTGATTTTGGCACCTGCTAGATGTTATGGTAATGTTAACCAGAATTATACTATGTTTTGACTAGGTCTTAGGTGATGTTACCTGATTGCATGTCGAATTTACTCAAAGTATCGGTAAATGTACCATACTTCTGGTCAAGTTTACCATAACATCTAGCAGGTGCCAAAATCAGGTATCCGTATGGTTGTTTTCACAAATCTTTTTTTTCCGTGTAGCAAAAGTTTGCAACAGCTCCATTAGAATTTAGAAGTTATGACAGGTCCAAGTTTTACTTTATCGGAATTTAGAACTGTCATAACTTTAGATCAAATTCACATAAGGAGCTCTGGTTTGCGTTAAAATTCCTCATTTTTTTACAAACTTTCAATTGATGTATCCCAAGGTGAGGGTTTCTGATAGTAAAATTTGGATTAAGGGGGTTTGAGGCCCCCACCGGGGCCCTCAGGGGCGTCAAAAATTGAGTTCATCGCGTGGAAAAGTAAAGTCTAATTATTGTGAAGGTATATATTCTGGAAAACTCCAAACAATGGGGCTCCTGGCGGGCTCCTGCTAATTTTTGCTTTTTGCGATTGAGAAGGCAATTCCTGCGTAAAAACCAGTGGAAATGACGATGAGTATACTAAAAAACCCAAAATTCACTCATAAACTCAAAGATTACTTATACATATAGATAAGTATGGAACAAGCTATCTCGCCCGTGTTAAGTGAAAAATGGATGAAACGCCGGCCGTGATACAACCGGACATACAGCTAGGGGGATCGTAAAATTACAGAATTCTGGTTCAAAAATATTTGATTTTCCCACTTTTCCTGTGTTTGTTTGCGGAACTAGAACAAACATGGAACGGTGAACAGTGGAACATGGAACAGTTTTGTAATGGACAAACATGGAAAATGTATTATTTAATCTATAATCTTTATGATCCCCTCTGTATGTCCGGTTGTATCACGGCCGGAATCAACTTAACGAAATTCGGGCTTATGCCATATCTGTAAGTACTAACAATAAGTAATCTTTGCATAAACTCACAACATGACTTTGAAGTTTAAGGAATAATGGCGGATCTACGCAAGTACCAAGAAAGATTACTAAGCTGTGGTAGTCGGCTTTTGTTAAAAATCTATCCAAAAAAGCTACGGAAAAGTCAGCTAATTTAAAAATCAAGAGTTGTCGGCAACCGCGCTTTTCATCATATATCGGGTCATTCGCTCGAGTCCGAGTTTTAGTTTTTCTGTTGAAGCAATTGGAAGTACTCGGTGAGCTGAAAACAAGGATGCTGTAGGTTTTATTAGTCCAAAGATGCAATTTCATTGTTTTAAATGAAAATTTCGCGTTGTGACGTCACAACTGGCAAGATTTGTTGCAACTTCACAGTAGACGAGACGAGTGAGTGGTCGAGTGCTGAGGGAAAACCAAGGAGACGTTTTCAGCTCACAGAGTAATAAATTTTCATTTTCTTTACAAAAAAAAAAAAAAAAAAACTGAAGTTCAAATCCCGACAGTGGCGTTGCGTGCAATTGAACAACATTGCATAGTGTCCATTTAAACTCCTGTAAAAAGTCAAATGTATGACGGTGCTCACCGAACACCCATAATAGTTCGATCTTTTTAATGGGTTTAAATGGACAAACTACAACGTTGTCAGATTGCACGCTTCGCCTCTGAATCCCGATCAAACCCTCGCCTCGGAGCGACACTGTTGGAAATGGCGTCAAAACCAAACCATTTTGACGCAAATTAGGAGTCAATGACGTTTTTTTTTTTTTTTTTTTTTTTTTTTTTTTTTTTTTTTTTTTTTTTTAATTTTTAAGATACTATAAGTCGAAGGTCAAAGTTAAATTTTGACGCTTTGTCAAAATACCTTCACACCTAAGCAGTCAAAATTAAAATGAACCAAAAAAAAAAAAAAAAAAAAAAAGTTATAAAAACACCCTTCATTGTACATCTAAGTACTACGTAAAGAAAAAAAATACAATCGTCCCCTAAATTTAATCAAAATTTGATTTTTGGGTTTTTGGGTTTTTGGTTTTTTTTTTTTTTAATTTTTAATCTAGCGATCGATTTTCTTATGAAACAATCCGAATTCACAAGTTTGGCTTGAAAACCGCCCTCTAACTATAGCTGATGTGGCAGTTAAAAGTGCCGGAATTTTCTATATATATATATATATATATATATATATATTATATATATATATATATATATATATATATATATATATATATATATATATATATATATTATATATATATATATATATATATATATATATATATATATATATTATATATATATATATATATATATATATATATATATATATATATATATATATATTTTTTTTTTTTTTATGAAAATGAAAATTTCTTCTTGCCTCTATGGGTTTTTCAAAAATTTTCTGGTTTCAGAGATGCATCTCGAGTAAAGTTACAAAAAATTGTGTGTGCCGTGACTGCACAATGCAAAAATCTTGTTTAAATCAATCTATTTTGGGCCAAGTAGCATGCATCTCCGGAACTGAAACTCCTATTGCTAGGTACTGAGAAAAACCTAGTTTTCAGTTCACCAAGTCCTTTCATAGCTTCATAGCAATTAATCGTGACGTTAGGTCCGTTCGATGTCCAGTTATGTGCATCGAAGTTCGATGTCCAAAAATTATTGAAATTTTATCGATGCATCGAAACAAATTTTATCAAGTCATAAATGAGAAAACACTGGAAATTATGATACTGTTTTATGCCTTTAAGGATGTTTAAGAGGAAAATACGACTCTTAGGTCTGTTTTTAGTCAAAGTATCGATAATTAACGAGTTTCGATTCATCGATTTGACATCAACATTACATCGATACTTCGATCGCTGGATCGCACGTCGCACAGGCATACTGCGGTCACATCAAACATCGATTAGTTAACTATTCGTACATCCAAGTAATTGTTTTGCCTATACATAAAATTGAAGGAGCTTACTTATTATGACAATGAACTGTAATTTGCCACAGCTTCATCTAAATTTTGACTTACGTTACGGTACAACTGTTGACCGTCGGGCGTCGAAGCTCCACCAACTCTGTTTTCTGTTTTCTTATTCTTCAACTTGGTTTTATTTCATCTCGTTCCGCTTTATTCTCTATCCTGCTCCTTGTTTCACAACCTCTTCACAACCTCTTACTTTCATTTCTTATCATTTCTTTTTCTTTCCTTTCTAGGTTTTTTTTTTTTTTTTTCGATTTGTTTCATTCTTTCTCTGTTTTTTCACCCGTCCTTTCATTTGACGGTCAGAGTTTGGCCCAAGTTTGAGGTGGGGGAGGGAGCCCCTCCTAAATATGTATAGACTGCGCTTGGATTACCAAATACCTGTAGTTTCAGGCTCCTTTAAGGATCCAATTTGATTATCATTAGAAGCCTTTAGCAGTTTGTAGGACTGTTTATGCTCATGTAAGAAAGCTCAGATGCGCACGGAAATTCCTTTGACCGACTTGTTCCTTCTTTCCCATCAGTATGTTTTCCTCATAGAGGGTTTTAGTAATGGGGACTGCCGGTGATGAGCGTTCCAAACAAAGCCGGTTTGTCTCTCTCGCTCTCACGTGACCCCCATGTACTGCCATCTTACTCTAATTTCAAAAATCGTGTGAAGAGACTTATTTTGTGAAATTTTATGGCAGAAATGAATTTTTCGAGTCATTTTAATGCGATTTTGATAATAACATGTCGTAAAACACGGCCTTGTATACGAATTTCGGAACTAGAAAGAGATGGACGTACATGGGGGCCACGGGAAAGTGAGTGAGATAGTTTGAAACGCTACGCGAGTTTTATCACAACCGATTGCAACCGATGAGTGCATTGTTGTGGTTGTTGGCTAACCGTTGACTTCGCACTAAAACCGTCTATCCGAATTAGCGCGCCGGAGAGACAGAGAGAGAGAGAGAGAAAGAGAGAGAGAGAGAGAGAGAGAGAGAGAGAGAGAGAGAGAGAGAGAGAGAGAGAGAGAGAGAGAGAGAGAGAGAGAGAGAGAGAGAGGAGAGAGAGAACGAAGAGAGAGAGAGAGACAGAGAGAGAGAGACAGAGAGAGAGAGAGAGAGAGAGAGAGAGAGAGAGAGAGAGAGAGAGAGAGAGAGAGAGAGACGAGGAGGCGGAGGAGGAAAAGAGGGAGAGATTAAGGAAGATACATAGAAAAATAAAAGGAAAAGAATAAAAATTTAAAAAAACAAGAAAAGTACGAGCCATAGGCAAAACTTGGGCTCATGGCCCATTCCACCACTTAACCTATAACCAATACCAAAAGAGAGAGAGAGAGAGAGAGAGAGAGAGAGAGAGAGAGAGAGAGAGAGAGAGAGAGAGAGAGAGGTGTCGAGGATTCGATCCTTTCCGAAAAATCTGCCTACTTTCCAGTTTACTGGCAAGGAGTGTGCACTCTGTGCAGAGCTCTTTGAAAGTACTTTCATCTGGCGCATCTTCATCCGCAAAAGTTGAGCGCCGCGAGTTCGCGGGGAGTCAGGGCGAAGGCGGTGAGGCGGAGACGGGGAAGGGGGGGGAGGGACGGGGTCCGCAGTTTGGAGTTCAAGTCCGGACTCGGAGGGTGTGGGGGGCGGTGGGGAGGGGATGGCAAGGGCTGGGGGCTGGGGGCTAGGGGGAGTCGTAAATCCTTTGCACTTGAAAAATAGTGGATTGCGCGGAAAAGCATTCCAGATAATGATGATGATAATGGGGAGCGATTACGATAATAGAATGAGATATGGAGGCGCTCGCTCTTCGAGTCTTTCTCTCTCTCTCTCTCTCTCTCTCTCTCTCTCTCTCTCTCTCTCTCTCTCTCTCTCTCTCTCCCTCTCTCTCTCTCTCTATACTACCCCGCTCGCAGTGTTGTTAGACCTCTCAACTTTTCCCATAAGAACACAGAGAACAAAACCGCAGGATCTGGCAAATTGGCAACACTGCCCGCTCGCTCAACGCTCGAGTAGCGCGCGCGTTTATTCCGCTCTGTTCCCTGTTCCGTTCCGTGTTATCCGTCCCCTTGTTCCGTCCCCCCCCCCCCCGATCCCTTCATTCCGCGTCCAAGAGTGGAGTGCTCCAGTTGACGCCAAAAGAGTATATGCTTGAGTGATATGGAGTACGCGCAACAAATAAAGACGTTGGGCCGAATTTTAACGCGTTCCTCAAGACTTTTACATCGAAACTCGGAAACTCCCCGACTTGAAAAATGCATTTTGAAATACAAATACATTTTGAAATACGAATACATGAATGATGAATAGAGGATAGAGGGTGCGAGGATCAATGGGTCTGTTGCGTACTTTTGCTACATCAATATAACTCATTCATTCTAACGTAAAATTCGGCGGAAATAACGATGCGCACATTAAAACTTTCAAATTCTACTCATTAACTCAGAAAAAACCTTCCATTTCAAACACCCCTCGCTACACACGACACCATGTTACCGACTTATAACTACATAGATGGAACCATCTCGTTTATGTAAACATGAACAGAATTTACAAACATTGGAATGTTTCGTTTGGATGCGTACATTTTTTATATTATTATTGTAATCTTTGATAAACCGAAAAGACCAGACAGCAAATGCAGCCAATAGTACATATATTTAGAAGGGAATTCCATAATTTTGTAGTTACTATGTTGTTCGCTTATGCACGGTGGTTCCGTCTATGGAGTAGTATACCGGTGCAAATAGTGTCTAGTGTAGCGCGGGCTGTTTGAAATTGAAGTGATTTCCTGAGTTAATGAGTGGATTTGGAACGTTTTTATCGCGCGCATCGTTATTTTCGCCGAATTTAACATAAGAATCAAGGCTCTATGTGGTTGTAGCAAAAGTATGCAACAGACCCATTGGAGAGAGATTTGGGGGCGAATGAGATGAATGAAAAATTGTGAATTGGATTATAGAACGAATAGAATACATCGAGAAAAGGCTAAGTTCTTTAAAATGAAATGGATATTTATGATTAAGGAGCTTTAAAATTAGCGCTGAAAAATGTTGAGATCTCATGGAGATCTCAAGGATAGTCTGGACCAACTTGAGATTTCCTTCTGAATCCTGACATCTTCCAATAGGACTCTTGCAAACTTTTTCTCTGAGCAAATGAATTAATAGTCCAATCTAATGTAAAACCAGCAAACATCACGAAAATCACCACACAATAATGTCTGAAATTAAGTCGTAAACTCAGAAAAATGCTATATCTACCTAACGGCAAGACCGTAATGGCGAATCAAAACAGGTGTCATGGGAAATGGTATCTATTTTGCCACTTTATACCTACGGAAACATTATAGAGAAGTATCTCAAATTAGATAGGAATCTATCTCGCATAGTACCTCCGTAACTCTTCTATTAAATCCGATTCTGAGTGTGAATCTCGTGATTTTTTAGTGTACTCATCGTCATTTTTACAGGTTTTTATGCAAAAATCAACTCTTGAATCCCCTGCAGTATAAGTTTGCAATAGCCCCATTTAATTTAAAGTTCCTCCATAAATATCCATTTAATTTTTATCAATTTAATTTAGTATTTCCTGAATGCATTCAATTAGTTTTGTCATCCAATATTTCACAATTCTCCATTTACCTCATTATCTTAAAACTTTCCCACCGTCCTTCTTCATCCTCTATGCATTTCAAGTGAAGGAATAAAGTTTCGAGGAAAAGTAAAAAACCGCGCTAAGATTTAACCAGCTTTTGATTTACAGGATTGACTTTTTATTCTTGATTCTTATTAAAGAAGTTCCGATTTCAGATGACTTCGTCACAGGTATAATAGGCACTTCTAAATGTATTCCACATCTTCCACTTTTCGAGTGGTTTCCAATTAAAGAAAAAAAAAAAATGCTGCACGGAAAAAAAAAAAGTTTAGACAATCTCCTCAAAGTTTTTGTTCTCTCTAGTGCACCGGCAGTAATTTGGGCAAATGCCGTCAACTTTGGGGAGAACGTCGCTATTTTTGTGCACAAAAAAGTCTGAATTTCCATGGAAATTCAGACTTTTTTTTTTTTTTTTTTTCAAAGTTGTCGCGTACTCCCAACTTTTGGTTTGGGTTTCCCCAGATTCAACGAAATTTTCACCAAATCTTGCCGTTTAAAATAGGAAGTAATTTTGTGGGAAACAGTCCCCAACTGTTTCAGAAGTGTAGGGGCACCTAGAGCATAATCTTTGACGACTTTTCAATTTTCAGTCCTTCAAATCCAAACGAAACTTGTCTTCGACTTTGAACTTTTAATTTTAAAGTGTTCCTTCATGAAAAGCCAACGCTCAAATTCATTTTCATTTTCATTTTGAAGCAAGAGAAATAATTTTGAAAAATTCCAAAGATTATCGGTCTGGGTGCGCCTAAACTTCTGAAACCGCCTCTACCCAACCTTCTTTTCCATGCTCTTGTACCCTCTGATTTCAAAGGGCCTGGAGAGATGACAATTTTACTATTACCTTGTATGTATGTATATAAATATCATTGTGAGAGGCTTTTCTGAGATTTTGAGAGGCGTCTAGGAATATATGTGCATACGACTTTACATACCGAGAAAAGGATTTAGAGGCAAGGATTCTGTTCCGCGCCTCTCTTTCCGTTTCAGGATCAACATTTACAACTTGCGAGCTTTCTAGAAAACATGGGAAATGAAATAGCACCCATTCGCAAACATGCTTACATGACCCAGAATATCGTGACGAATGTGATCTTAAAGTTCAGTCTCGTCGCGAAAAGTTACATACATATTTGCATGTTCTCAATTACAAAATTACGCACGTTTATGTTTATTGCAAGACTATATATGTATATAATGAATATATGTATATACTGATATACGCTCAAAACCGAATAAATAAAGTCATCCGTCTTTAGTGCGCGCAAAACTTGTGATTTTCCACAGTGGATTTCGTTTGAGCGATTCATGTGACATTGTGTGTATATACTCGCTGTTCTCAGTTGCCGACTCGAGCGCTGGAAAAAAGTAGAGCTTTGAGTCGTGAACGTTTGTTTTAAAGATTTAGCGCGCAGTGAAGCGTTCACAAACGGGATGCACAAGCGTGGTCCAACAAAAAAAAAAAAAAAAAATGTAACCTTCAAATTTCTGATACCAAATATTCTCGATTTCACCATTTCCGAAATCCATGAATACATTGAAAAAAATAAGTATATTTTCACGAATACAGAAAAATTTAATAGGTCACATTTATTTACCATCGTGATAAAACTGATTTTGACACCTGCCAAAAAATATGGTAATCTTGACCAGATATCGAGTTAATTTAAACAAGAAATTTTCTTCCCGTTTGTATTCGCGAAAAGGTCTGTTGCAAACTTTCGCTACAGCATTATAAAGGATCGATTCTTACATTAAATTTCATGAAAATCACATTGAATGCACCTCGAAACCCACTCACAGCCTCAAAAAACGTGTTTAACAACATTCAAAGATGGCGCTCATGCTCATGCAAAATGAGCGGGTAACTGTGGAGAGGAGTCCCATCTAATCGTTACTTTCTATCCACAGAGAAATCTGCAATTCAAAGGGACTCTCATTGTGACCCGTTCACCTGACCTTTCTCTCAAAACGACTCTTGTAGGTTCATGCATAAGTGAATTTTGAGACTTAGCCCTTTAATGGCCAGGTCAGTTCAAGAGAACATCACTCCTCCGTTTATACAGGGAAGGTAGTTAACTCTTCGTACTCGGGGGAGTTGTAATTGCCTATACAACGAATTGAAGGCGCCCGACAATGTGTAATATCCTCGAGGAGAGAAACGAGTAAACTTGGGATTGGCCCATAAGGGGCATGGGCGGATACAGGGAATTGTCTTTCTCTCTCTCCTCCCATTTAAAAACGTGCGTTAGAAAAAGACAGAAGAGGGGGCCAAAGTCACGTGATGGCCCCCCTTTGCTATCTTTTTCTAACACATAAGTTCAAATGGAAGGAGAGAGAGAAATACAATTCCCTGTATCCGCCCATGACAAGGGGTTAGTTGTTAATGCTTTCAATGTGATTTTCACGCAATTTTTATTAGGAATTGACCCTCCGTAACGCAGTAGCCTTTGTTGCAACAGACCCATTATCAAAGAGAATTTACTCCACTCTAAGACCTACAATGGTGCACGGAAAAAAAACTACGGTGAAAATAACCATACGGATACCTGTTTTTGGCACCTGCTAGATTTTATGGTAATGTTAACCAGAAGTAGGTATACTATGTTTTGACTAGGCACTAGGTGACGTTACCTGATTGCATGTCGAATTTACTCAAAGTATCGGTAAATGTACCATACTTCTGGTCAAGTTTACCATAACATCTAGCAGGTGCCAAAATCAGGTATCCGTATGGTTATTTTTACTAATCTTTTTTTTCCGTGTGAATCGGACGACTTAATCTCAAATAATTCCATCCGTGTGCCAATTAATTGTCAATTTTTTCCAAAAATTTTAATAGACCCCTTCTAAAACCTTTCTCCATAAATGTTTAGCGGTGATCGAAGACGCTGATGGACATTACTAATCAATCTATCAATCAATCAAATATTTTGACATTTTTTGGCAGGGATCCAAGTAAGTTTAATGGTACCTCATAAAGACCCTTCACCAAAAATTCTTCAATCCCTCTCTACTCTATTCTATCCGAATGACGGAAAAAATAATAATTATTTACTTGATTTCGATGATTATGAGTTTAAGCATTTAGGATATTCTTAAAATAGACTATTAAGTGATGAGCGGGAAATTTAAAAGCCAGGAATCTAATTGGCTCTTGATACTCGATTTCATTTGATTAGGTGCTTTTCTTAAATGACGAAAATCGCTAAATGGCAACGCTGAAGTGGCCTGGTCGAGATACAAGTCGACTGTCTTGGGCTCCGATTGTTCTGAGTCCGTCCCTTCTTTTGTCAGCGGGTCAAGGGATAAGGGATCCTCCTTTGCTTTCTACATGTTTCTCTCAAGTGCCTCTTAAAATTGAATTTTCCTCAATTTGAGGAAATAATTTTTTTTTTTTTTTTTTCCTTCATGCAGATTCGTTCTCAGCGTGAAATTCTGTTAAGATTGTACCCAAAAACATGCGGCGAGTTTGATTTCAACCCTACTTACGGAGGAGAAAGTGATTTATCAGTTTCACACTCTCCTCCGAATCTAGGGTTAAAATTAAACTCTCCGAATGTTTTTGGGTGGCAATCTTAACAGAATTTCACGCTAAGAACGAATCTGCATGGAAAAAAAAAAAAAAAAAAAAAAAAAAAAAATACTTTCCTTAAATTGAAGGAAATTCAATTTTCAGAGGCACTTAAGAGAAACAGGTGGAAAACAAAGGAGGGTCCCTTATCCCTTGCTTCGTTGACAAAAGAAGGGACGGACTCAGAAACAATCGGAGTCCGAGACAGTCGACACCGTATCTCGACTAGACCACTTCAGCGCTGCCATTTAACGATTTTCGTCATTTATGAAGATCGCCTTTTCAAATGAAATGATGGTAGAAATTTTTGTAAACAAGAGACTGAAAGCTGACCGGTCAATTTTGAATTTCCCGTAACTCACTGCAGATACGGTCTATCTGACGTGTGCTCAGTCTCATAACCGTAGCCAGGATACTGTCTCTCTCTCTCTCTCTCTCTCTCTCTCTCTCTCTCTCTCTCTCTCTCTCTCTCTCTCTCTCTCTCTCTCTTAGCCCATTTGAGCCCATGTGTTAGAAAAGGACAGATGAAGTCACGTGACAGCCCCTATATCCATCATTTTCTAACACATGCGTTTAAATGGGCTAGAAGAGAGAAAGACAATATCCTGGCTACGGCTATGCTCAGTCTGACAACCTTGGAGCTCGGAGTGTACACTGTACGTACTTCACGCACTCATTGTCAGCCTTTAAATTTAACTGAAATATTTTGTTGTCGCATCGAGTCGAGGCAGAGTCGTTGGACCGTGAAAATGCTCTTTTGAGCACTCGGCCCGGGGATGACAATTGAAGTCAACATTGCAACTTCACCCGAATGAGACGAATATGAAACGGGTTTCGTCGGGTGGTAGGAAAGAGAGAGTTCGGGGAAGGGGGGGGGGGGGGGGTAGGAGGGAGTAAAAAGGATATTGTGGGGGTAGGGGGGAGGGGGTCACAAGGAGTTCGAGGGAGGCGTGAAGGGAGACAAATCTCACGCGAGGCTTTAAAATGTTGTGCCTTGACTCTTGAGTAACCCCGCGTGCCCTGCGCGATTTTGATTAACTTTCAGTGTTTCGAGAGTAAGTACACATCTCAGAACTTGCGCCTCACTCTCTTTCGCTGCATCCACTCTCTCTCTCTCTCTCTCCTTTCTCTCTCCCGTCTCTCTTGCCACCCTCTCTCTCTACCTTGCTCTCTTCCTTAATCTTTCCCTCTTTTCCTCCTCCTCTTCCTCCTCCTCTCTTTCTCTCTCTCTCTCTCTCTCTCTCTCTCTCTCTCTCTCTCTCTCTCTCTCTCTCTCCCCCCTCTCTCTCTCTCCCTCTTTCTCTATCTCTTTCTCTCTCTCTCCTCCCGTCTTGTATTCATTTCTTTCTTCTGAACACCGAGTAAGGTAAGGAAAGAAAAGAAAATATCAAGAAGTACCTACTTTTTTGTGGAAAAGTCTCTGTCTTGAAAATTTATTAAAGGTTTGTATCTCTTTTTAATTACCTACCCCACGGTTTACCTCGTTGTCATACGATGGTTGCCATCGTTACTGTTGGTATATTTTATTGCTGGCTGCAAAAACTTGCACCGCACAGCGCTAAACAGATGATCATTGATACGTTGACATTCAAGTAACTTCAGATCATATAGGTCAAGTTTCATGGATATCTTAAGAATGGTGCTATTGCACACTTTTGCTATAAGCGATTTAATAGTCGATTGAGGCGTAAAAACCTCAAAAAATAACGATGGTGGCACTAAAAACTTCCAAAATACACTCCTAAACTCAATAAACGCAGTTATTTGCGCGAGCGTAATGTTGGCCGAAGGCACTAACAATGGGAGATTCCTATCTTAATTACGTCACTCTTTCTATGTTGACAAGGATGATTCACAGAGTAATTAGTCATCAGAGTGATGATCCACATCCGATGAATGGTGCCGCGACACCTAGTGACACCGGTGTCAAATGAAAGTAGTCTCTTATTGGTCACTTCTTGATGGAGTTTCAGAATTGTTAGATGGGAATCTCCCATTGTTAGTGCCTTCGGCCACCATTACGCTCGCGCAAATAACTGCGTTTATTGAGTTTAGGAGTGGATTTTGGAAGTTTTTAGTGCCGCCATCGTTATTTTTTGAGGTTTCTACGCCATAATCGACTGTTAAATCGCTTATAGAAAAAGTGTGCAATAGCCCCATTCTGCAGGCGGATTATGGCATTTTTCCTTCTTTCTCTTTGTCCATTGGGACCCGTAAGTTCGGAAAGTACAGATTAGGGTAGTTTCCCTTCCTTTCGCCCGTCCTTCTAATATTAAAGGTGGGTCTGGGGGTCTACCACCAGATTAAATTTGATATGAGAAAGTGTTCGTAGGGTATTCCTACAGTTTATTGCAGGGGCGTGCCGAGGGGGGGGGCATATGGGTACCCTTGCCCCGGGCGGCACCCTCCGGGGGCGGAAAAATCAGGGTGGGGAAAAAAAAAAAAAAAAAAAAAAAAAGTTATCAAATTTCAAAATGAATTACAGAGCGCGGAAAAATCAGTAAGAAGCAACAAAAAAAGAAAGAAAAACAAGCAGGGAAGCTCCGATACATTGCATGTATTGGAAAAGCGTGCCTGTGAATTGTAAACATAAAAATCTGCGCATAAGTTGTTTCATTTGGTCTTCTGCTCTGCTGGGTTTTGCAGAAATAAGTTTTGCATAAAGGCTTACGCATACATGGTTTAAATATATTTATTATAATGTAGTTCATGGGAGAAGATTTGTCAATTTATTGTATATTATTTAAGGTACAGGAAGTGCTGTTGGAGCTTTGATTAAGAAAATATGACAATGTATATGCATTTGAGACGTATATTTGAAAAAAATATTTTTGAGTCGTTGTTTTTGCAGTGGCACATTACAATTGGTTCAGTGTTTCGTTCATTTGTGGATTACAGCTGTTTGAAATGCATCAGCAATTCTTAAGGAGACATTGTAGTATGTAACTAACATATGAATTGAATAAATAGATTTATAATATACATGAATGATTCAATAATGAAAATTTGGATGAAATCACTGATTATAGAGTATTTGAAGTTTAAATGATTCGATTCTGCGTTGAATGGATGTAAAAGATTCTATTTATAATTTAATAAAATGAGAAAGAAAAGATAGGTAGGCCATGGTTTTGTTGGTGGAATATGGTGATGAAAGGTAAAAGAAGGTAATTAATAAATGTCTACATATTGATAGAGACGAAATAGAGTCATTCCTTTCAATATCTGAATTTTTAGACACAGTATTGGCCGATTTGGATCTGAAAATTAAACAATTACAATTAATGTCAATAAAAGCAATTCCTGCTATGTTTTCATTAAAGGCTTTACTGTACAGAGAAACCTTATGGTGAATACTCAAGATAAAATTAGGCTGAATCATCTATTTGGGAAAAAAATGCTATGATTACCATCCAGTAAAAACATTACAGACGTACATACTAATTGAAGTATTAATAATTTATGCATCAACTTTGACAACTATAATTAGTGTAGTCCCCTACTTCATTGCGATGCGTCCCTTCAAGCAAACAGAGTTGCTTACGAGAGTTGCAGAGTTTCTAGCCTTTCATTCGATGACATTCTATCAATGAGAAGCAAAAAAAGTTACGCATATAAAAGCTTCCACCCCTCCCCCCTCTCCATACATGTGCTTATTTTACAAAATTGGCCGTATAGTGGTACCTTTGATGATTATATTTAATTTTTGGATTCTCTCAAAGAGAGCAAGTATAGTCTGGACTCAGCGCATGAGATTTCAATTATTTTACTCATCGGACAGTGATTAAATACCAGAGGACCTGAATAAAATAAAAGAAGTCTACTATATTTTATATACAAAGTGAGCCAGAGCATCCGTTGCTGGCATTTTTCTCGAAAATTACTGAAACAAATGATTTGAAACAAAACAATCAGACAGAAAATTGACTCCAAATTTTTCATTTCTGATATTTTCATAAGCTCCTGACAACCTCTTGGGGTGTATTCTGGGGGTTCAAACACATTTTTCAACTTTTCTCGAAAAAACCCTCCATGCAGATGTAAAAATTTATTTATAATCTAAAAGTAGAGAAAAAAATTCGTTTTATAAGTTTGAAAAATAGGCGCAACGTAGGAATCTGAACAAAAAACTTCTGTGAAGAAAGCTGATTTTATAAGCTTTCAGATGGCGCAAACCGCGATGCCGAAAAACATTTCGTTCAAGAGTTATGACCGCGCAAAGTTTCAAATCTAGGCCAAAAATAGGGTTCCTACTTTCGATTCTACAAAAAAATTTGTTGCTCCACCAATAATCGATGAAATTCATTGAAACTTGGTGGAAGCGGGTTTTTTGGGTCGCTGAATTTATTTTTGACATAAGTTTTTCAAAATTATCAAATCATATATGGCCGCCATAGTTTTTCGTTCAGATTCCTTCATTGCGCCTATTTTTCAAACTCAAAAAAACGGATTTTTGGAAACTTCAAAAGTAAAACAAAATGCAAAAAAGGGTCAAATATTTTTGAGCTAAACACTGTAGCACATCAATCGAAAGATCTTCAAAATACGCATCTTTTGGTGCAAAGTTCACGTCAATATCTATTTTCGTTCAAAAGTTATGGAGCATTGGAGGTTTTGACTTTGACCCCCTGCACTCCCGCTCCCAGTTGACCAAATTCAAAAAACTGCAGATATTCTGAAAGATGATGCTTAGCTCTATCATCCCTGAAAGTTTCATCCATTTTTGAGGGGGGGGGCACTCCTAATGGTAGCTGGATGGACCCCTTTTCATCAAAACAAATACCATTAATTGAGCCTGTCTTGTCCTCTAAAAAAATAATACAAAAACCATAAGTTCGCTTACACTTTCGAACAGGCGTTAATGTTGTAACAATTCCCGAAACTAAAAAATTAAAAGAATACTGATCTAATTTGTTTATTTTAATGAGATCCATTTTCAACCCATAAAAGATTGAATGTTAAAAATTGCGCTTAAAAAAAAAAAAAAAAAAAAAAATCATTTATCAGCTGATCAAATAAAGGCAAAGAAACGTGACTACTTCATTCCGCGCTCTCTAGCGGGTTCTTCTTGAAGCTTTACTTTTGTGAGAAGGTATCCTATAAGTAAAACCATGATCTGTATCGGTTTTATTTCGCGCCTTCTATTCGAAAATATCAGCTGACTCTAGACATTCACAGAGAAAGATTATCAAATTAGTGAACAGGTGAGCCGCAGTGCAGCCAATGCAGCCAAACAATCACCGGCTGCAAAATAATAATAAATAAAAAAAAAAAAAACATCACACAACGACTCGTTATCGGCCGCCCGTACGAAAAAACCCCGAATGTACTTTTAAAAACAATTATATATTCAATAAACGTAACAAAATAACCCAAAAACAATGTCCAACATAACAAATTAATCATAAAAACAAACAAAAATTTATTCATCGTAAAACCAACACAGCAGAGTAAAATTACAACAAAGTTGGCAACATAACACGCAAAATATTACCTCACCGCACTCCACTTACCCCTCAAAAGTGGTGAGTCCGTCGTTTAATTGGAATTATAAAAAAACTAAAGCATTAAAATGAATCCAACTATTTTTGCTGCAAACTTTAGAAGGTACGATTTCATAATTGTACCATTGCAATCCTCAAAACGCAACAGACACGACAGGAAAAAATCACAAAATTCAAGAACAGCCGATTTTCAACTTTAGGCCACTCAGCATAGGAATACACGTGGAAAGCATAGGCTGCCTTATTACATTGTATTATATTGTTAGCAGCAAAACGATCGGAATAAGCGTGCCATGTTCCATGGGCACGCTTAAAAAAGAAGGTCATCAAATTCATAATGTGGGCAGCAAGATTGCGATCTTGCCGCCCCCCTCTCTGGAGACCACGGCACGCCCCTGGTTGATTGTTACATTATTGTTTATTGATTATGCAAAAGGGGAGAAAGAGTTATAGATGGAATGGGTCTGTTGCACACTTTGGCTACAGCGTTTTAAAGTATCATTTCCTATGTAAAAAACCGAGAAAATAACAATGGCAGCATTAGAAAACACTAAAATTCAGTAATAAACTCACAAATTGCGAAAACACTATTCACCCCTGTATCTTTCCACCACGTGCACGATATTTCGCGAAATTAGCGCGGCACATTCAAATAATCACGGCCGACTGTCATCACAGCTGACTTCATAAACAAATAAACAGTAAACACTGACGGCGTCTGCTCTAAATCTTACGTTTCAATATCCTCAATTCCTCACAAAAGGTCGTGAAAGGTACGGAAACCGATATTTGTGTCGAAAACTTATCAAAATGAAACAATAACACACAGGAGTTCCAAGCATGATTCCAACTTCGATCATCATGCTTGGAACCCCTGTGTGTTATTGTTTCATTTTGATAAGTTTTCGACACAAATATCGGTTTCCGTACCTTTCACAACCTTTTGTGAGGAATTGAGGATATTGAAACGTAAGAATTCGAGCAGACGCCGTCAGTGTTCACTGTTTATTTGTTTACGAAGTCAGCTGGGATGACAGTCGGCCGTGATTATTTGAATGTGCCGCGCTAATTTCGCGAAATATCGTGCACGTGGTGGAAAGATACAGGGGTGAATAGTGTCTAGTGTTTTTCGCAATGTGTGAGTTTATTACTGAATTTTGGTGTTTTCTAATGCTGCCATTGTTATTTCTCGGCTTTTTACATAGGAAATGATACTTTAAAACGCTGTAGCCGAAGTGTGCGACAGACCCATTATGCAAATAATTAGCCGCAAAACGGCAGCCCTGCGTACTCAAAATAAATGTTTTTTAACCTGAAATCTGGCAAACAGCAGAACGCGGCAAGGCGACCGAAAAGGCAGACTAAAAGCGATTCAGTTATCTGAATACCGCAGAATGATCAAGCGCGGAGTTGGAAGGAGCGCGAATCAAGGGAGATTAAGACCAGAATTAAGTTTCTGTGAAAGAAAAAAAAAAAAAAAAGAAAAGAAAAAAGTATAAAAAATAAAAAGTGTGGGTAGAAGGGGGAAAAAAGTTAAGGCTCAAATTACAGTTGCGATACGATCTTAAAAGGCTACAGAAAATATGAATAGCGAATAAAATTACTGACATTATAAGTTTAAAGTTCCGTTGCGGCCCCTAAATATTGTTTAGACTTGCGGCCGAGGGCCGATTCTTTACCCCCCTCCCTTTCTGTCCTCCCCCCCCCCCCCCCGAGAAGAACTTTTTAATGAATGGTAACTTCGTAGTATTAGAAATCTTGTCGACAGAAAAGTTCCTTGCGCAGTTTTCTTCCTCCTCTCCTCCTTTCCATTTTCTTTCCCCTCTTGTCCTTTCTTTTTGCAGGTACAGATCCCGCGAGATCCGGCCGAGGGATACGACCATTGTCGCGCGCATCCTGAACCTTTACTTCATGATGCTGATTCAGAAATGATTTCCCAGCCCTTTCCTGTCACTTTTAAATACTCGCTCATTCAATCCGCAAGTAATGACTAAATCGATAATTATTCAATGTTTCGCTCGCTCCTTAGTTGTGCGCTGCTAGTAAGCAAACGCAAAATAGACTACTAACCAGAGCTGCCGATTTGCGTAGATTTAATGACAATTTTAAATTCACGGATGATTTCACCGGTTGAGAAAAGATATACATAGTTCAATTCAGTGTATGACTGTAATGTACGAAAATACTATGATCTGTAATCTTTTCTCAATCGGTGGAAACGCCGTTAATTAATTAAATTATACCGGTTGAGATGAAAGACGCTAGTATTTTCGTGCTTTACAGTCATACAGTGAACTAAACTCTGTATAATCTTTTCTCAACCGATGGAATCTTCGGTGAATTTCAAAATGGCATTAAATCTACGCAAATCAGCAGCTCTGCTATTAACCCTTTCCAGTGGCGTTGCGTTCACTTCGGCATCGTTTTATTGAGTCCATTTAAACCCGTGTGAAAGGTCGAATGCGAAGGTGTTCACCGAACACACACCCAATGGTTCGATCCATTTCATGGGTTTAAACTGTCACAAGTAAGGTAGATGTCCCAATTACCGCCACCTGTCCCAATTACCGCCACCCTATTCATTTATTCTTTAAAATAAGCCTACTTTAGCTGACAAATTTAAAAGTATATGAGATAAGTGTTTTTCATAGGTTGCTAGAACTGGTGAAAAAATTTTGAAGTTGATATTTAGCAGCACTGTGCCCTTAAAAAATCACAGAAGGTGGCACTTGCCCAGCACCACCTGTTTGTGCCGATTTCTGTCAGTAGTTACTTATGAAAACTCTGTTCTCTTTACTATCTGCTTTTTAAATTATTATAATTTCATTATTTTCTTACAATAACCATGAAGATTTGAATGAAAAGCCAGTGAAAATATGTATGGCGATAATTAGGACAACTGATATGACAATAATTGGGACGAAGCCACTTATGGCATGGCGGTAATTGGGACATGAGCCATTTTTTCGAGTTTTATTAATACTTTTTTTTCCTGCTTGATTACTCCTATTTCTTATTTTTTTAATAAAACTGGAATGTATTTGAAGGGTCCTGGTGCAAACAGACCCTACATTAAATAAAAATTGACGTTTTTACAGGTATTTTACGGAAATTTTTTCTTAAGGGGTGCGGTAATTGGGACATCTACCTTAAACGTATTTTCTTGATTTTAAAGAGGTAGTTTCTCTCATTGTGTGATGAACACTTATTATCTCAGCATAGAAAATTGCGATTAGAAGGGATTGCCGCGCACGAAAGTTCAGCGAAACGGCAGCACTGGTTCTTATTCCGAGCGATCCGCGAAGATCAACATCAAACACGGCATCGATGTCGAACCGATCCCCTTATTTCCCTTGATTCGCCGGAAACTGCCCCCTTTCTACCTTTGGTGGTAGTTTTAGATCAACGAATGAGGCTATCACAAGCTGGGTACAGGGCTCGAACAAACAAACACATTTAATCAAGTCAAATTTCAATGCTCGCTACAACATATCACAGATGTGCTCATTAGACGGGGAGACCCTGTGCGAGGAAAAGCGGGAAAAGAGAAAAGAGAGACGTATAGAGAGCGAGAGAGAGAGAGAGAGAGAGAGAGAGAGAGAGAGAGAGAGAGAGAGAGAGAGAGAGAGAGAGAGAGAGAGAATACAAGCGCGGTGGGTTTAAAACAATTAATCTCAGACCGCCGCGCTCGCGCCAAGCGCTGAAAGTGTTAACGGTTTAAATCCGAATTGCACCAGGATAAACACAGCTATGTCAGTGCGTCAAGGGTAAAAGGAGGCAAGAGGGTTGAGGGAGAGGGGGTGGAAAAGGTACGGGTTAAAACCTGAAAGCTTTCACAAAGCATGATGGGGGGGGAGGGGTGGAGGATGGATGGAGGGCTTGGGATGTGGTGGATACGCGGGGTCGCGGGGATAGGCGGTTAGGTAGTGGGGCAGGGCGGGGTTGACAGTGCGACACTATAAAAATTTTCGGTGGCGAAAACAATGACACAACAAATGAACGAACACGATTAACTCACCCCCCCCCCCCCCCCCCCCCCTTTGCACACACATAGTATTGTTCCCGCGCGTCAAGTGATAAAACGTCGTTTGCTGGCAGCGCAACGTACCCTGCTGTCCCTGCCTGCCACCTCTCTTCCTCAGCTTTACGCCTCTTCCGACTCTCCTCCGCTCCCCCCCTCCCCCTCAGACACCACCCCTACCCACAACCCGTGATAACCATTCACCCTTTACGTCGCACAAAACACCTGATATCGAAAAAAAATTTACCAAAAGTCTGTGCAAATAAACTGTTTAGGGAAAATATTCCCTACAGTTCCGTAGGAACACTTTCTCACATCAAATTTATTCTGGGGGAGACCCCTATACCCCCTATACCCACCTTCAATATTCTGGGGGAGACCCCCATACCCATCTTCGATATTCTGGGGGAGATCCCCAGACCCCCAGACTCCCATTTAATATTTTTATCCAGATCCAAGGATCCATGTAAGAAATATTTAAATTTTTCCTTTTTTGACCCATTTTCCCCATTAAATTTAATGAAACCGTTTTTCATCTATAACTAACCTAAATATTAAAATTAGAAAAAAACGAAAAAAGTCCCTCTGGGGAGTGTTAAAAGTACCCAGACAGACGCCGCAGAAAGTTTATGCATTAACACTTCCAAGCCACATATGGTTAAATAATAATGAAACTTCATGGATGAATATTCTTTATAGTATTAAGCATGATGAGAGCCAATTAATTAGTCATTATCATGATTTACTTAGTCGTAGAGGGCCAAGTATCGAAAAAAAAAATACCTTGAAAATCTCTACGCCTTTGCAATACTTTCTCTATTTCTAACTTTGTTAGCAGCAGGGTTGTCCATCCCCCCCTGGCTTCCTGACGAGTTCCCCCCCCCCCCCCCCAAATTCAATAATTTGACCCCCCTCACCGGGAGGTCGGGGGGTATGGAATACCCCCCAGGGTGGAGGTGGGTCCGGGGGCCCTCCCCCGGAAATTTTTTGAAAATTTGAACCCCAGACTCCCTAGCGAGAAGTCTGGAGGGCATAGAATACCCCCCCCCCCCCCAAAATCAAATACTTGAAAATTTTACTTGAATTTGTTTGTTTGTTTGTTTTTTTTTAAATTTTGTTTTGCGGTTTAATAATGGAATTGTGATCATCCCCCCCCCCAAACGTCCCGTTTGTTTTTGTTGTTGTTTTTTTTTGTTTAAATATTAGCTTTTAGCTTTTAACCCGTGTGAAGTCGTTATACATGCGTATATCTATCTATCTATGTATGAGATGCTGACGGAAATTAAGTTTAAGAGGAACAATAAAAAATGACTAATAACAAGGCGAAAAAATAAAAAATGTACTATTGACATGGGTTGGTACGACTCAAACTCCGGGGGGTCTGGGGGGTATGGAATACCCCTCAGGACAAGCGGGGGGGTCCGGGGGTCCTCCCCCGGAAATTTTTTTTTCAATTTTCCCGACCTTCAGATTGAATTTTACGGTACTTTCAAGTACAGTAAAATTGAAATGCTCAAATATATTTTCGATTTTGCCTGCATGAAATCGTTGCTCTCGACTCATGATTGAGGGGAGAAGAGTCAAAAGGAATGTGGATGAACAAGCCATGGAATATTCACGGAAGGGGTCAGCGAGGTGTGTATGTACAACATAACAATGGTGAAGTTTCTTTTATATTATTATTCAACGAATAAGCCTCCCCCCCCAACGAATAAGCCTCCCCCCACTAATAAAGCCTCCCCCCCAACGAATAAGCCCCCCTCCCCCTCAACGAATGGCCTCGTCTTAACGAGGTAATTTTTATGAAATCTGGTCAAGTTTTTTTTTTTTTCCTGAACGAATAAGCCTCCCCACAACGTAAAAGCCCTCCCCCCTAAAAAAAGTCCACCCCCCCACGAAAAAGTATTCCCCCCCACGAAAAAGTATTCCTCCCCACACGAAAAAGTCCTCCCCCCCAACTGAAACGCCCTCCCCCCAACGATTAGCCCTCCCTCCCGACAAAAAGTACCCTTCCCCCCTAAAAAATGGAACGACTATCACCATTCACCATTTTTATATGTTGTACGTTGTTGGGGGGGGGGGGGGCGCTCGGTTAGGGGCCTCTCATGGGGGGCCGCTCGGAGGCGGGGCGGTTGGGGGGTTCTCGTTGGGGGGGGGTTGCTCGTTGGGGGGGAGGGCTTAACTTTTAAGGGAGTCTTATTCGTAGTAAAAAAAAAAAAAAAAAAAAAAAAAAAAAACGGAACTTCATAAAAAATACCTCCCCCCCAAAAATTTTAGTGACGAGTAGCTCGTCACGGTACCCCCTTGTGGACACCCCTGGTTAGCAGTGAGAAAGTAAAAAGTATTTGAAAATCATCGTTTACACTCTTTTAAGCTTAATTTAAAACTTCCTAGTCTACATAGGTTTAAATTACTTGTTTAAAGAGTTTCCTGTGATTACAACAGTGGCGGCTCGTGCGATCTGGCAACAATGGTTCCCCTTCATTTAAATCTATGTAAAACAATCGATAGCAGGTGAAGCGCTGCTTCACTGTCAAATCGATTGTTTAACATAGAATCAAATGGAGGGAAAACATTGTTGCCAAATAGCACGAGCCGCCGCTGGATTACAATTGGTCTTGAAATTTTATAAATGATAAATTTACTCGAAAATTATTTTTTGATGATTTTTGGCCCTTGTTTGATGATCTGAGACCATTGTGCGTCGCGTCGCTTTGAGGCTGTTGACGTTATGTGAGCGAAAAACCAGTGCGCCCCCATACCAGCCGCGGCCCTTATTCGGAATCGGTTAAGCTGCGGCCGTAAGTGAAATAATGGCTGAACTCTGACCGATATTTATTATCGCCCCGGAATTAAACGAGGTTAGGCTTCTTGTCATACTCCAATGTCACTCCGCTTGCCTAACGATCCTTGAAAAAGAAGAGCGGGGATGGATTAGCTCTATAATGTGAGATAACTTTTCGTTTTAATTATCTGCTGTCGAACAATGTCAAGTATACTTACCACTCGATAGCCCCTGTCGAGCTTATCTCCCTACCAGCTCTGTTTCTAATTTCCTTCCGTGCTTTGTGGGTGTGCGTGCTTTGTTTTCCTCGACCACTCGGGGAGGGGGCAACGGCGCGGCCGCCGGCAGAGAGAACTAAAAAGGCAGTCGCCTCTCTATCTATGGAATTTGGAATATTTCGATTTTCCCGCAAATTTTCCAATAATGAGCTTAAGAAGCAACAATTTATGAAAACTGACACCTTCCCCAGATAAGGAAAAAATATTTTAAAAAACATTTTGAAAATATGTTTGCCTTATGTAAATATTTTAAAAACATTTTAAAAAATATAATTTGTTCATGCCAATTAGTTGTCAAAATATTTTTGAAAATATTTTTAAAATATTTTCAAAAGGAAAACATATTTTTAAAATGTTTTTAAAATATTTTAATTAAAATGTTTTGAAACCTTTTTGAAACATTTTAACAAAAATATTTTAAAAATATTTTTGCGCCTTTCGAAAATATTTTGAAAATATTTTTGTTAAAATTGTTGAATTTTTTTTATTAAAATGTTTTAAAAATATTTTTAAAATATTTCTTCATATCTGGGTCCCCTCCTGGAATTTAACGTGAGGTTTTGCAATCCCTCCCTAATAAATGAAGCGTTACAAATATACATATAATGAGGTATGCGGCATCAGTTGTTGAAAAGATTGTGCATCTTCTTTTTAATTATCTACAATACTTAATGTGTTTTACCAAAGTGGTATCTTTCTGGAAAAACACACTAATTTAAGAAGAAAATAAATTTGAAAATTTTGTTTCAATGGATGTCTTGGGTAATCTTTTTGAGTCAAAATTTTGACGAAGAAACAACTGCACAATCTTTGCAACGTCTAATGGCGCGTACCTCATTAAATATATATTTCAACGCTTCAAATACTCTGCCGGCTCCCATACAACTATTTCTCACTTGTCCAGAGTCAAATTGGCATAAAATGCTCTAAATGCAGCTGTCCGATATTCCTACAAATGCATATCTCAACAGATGTCCGATTACGATGTCATAATATAATACCGATTTCCGCTGAGACCACGACGCGACGCGACCTTATGGGAATCAGGGGCAGGGGGACACCAACCCTGCAACACAGCAACATCAAGGGGTCAGAAGGGGGGGTTCAGGGTTACTCAGCCTTCAGCCCTCTCCCTCGAAAAATGTTAAAAGGTTTTACCCTCCTAAGAAGCAAATTTATAAGCACTTTAAATGTGAGGAAAGAAATTAATTGAATGCCTCACTTGAAATAATCGTTCAGTTGAAAAATAAAAATAGCTATTTTAGCGATTCACTAAGGTCAACGATTAATCTCGGCTCGGTCAAGTTCTAAACGATGAACTTGTGGAAACTCTCGGTAGCTGGTTGAGTTTAGCCCCCCCCCCCCCAGCTTCATTGCTTGCGCCCAAAGAGCAAACAAGAGTCGTAATTGCATCGAGAGCTAGCGTGGTCAATGCTGATAAAGAGTCGGCTGATTGGCTGGAAATGGAGGGGAAATGCGTATTGCGTGGGTCCATTTTGCCCTTATTCCTTGAATTTTGCTTCAAAGTTTCACACGTGTTTTCTTCGGAAAGTTATCAAGTTTTTCGCCAGTTTTACGGCACCATGACTTGCTCAATTATTTTTGCAAATTGCGTCCGCAAAACTTCATTTTTACGAAGCTTTTACGGAGCCCCAAAACACCTAGGGTTTCCTGCCGCTTAGCATCCGTAAAATTTACGTTTTTCTCAAGTTTTCCCCGATACTTTTACGTCCGTTAAAATGCAGCTTTACAGCCGTAAAACTCCTGTTTTACGGACGTTTACGGCCCGTTTTATTAAACTTTCCGTTGCTCCGTTTTCCCTCCCCAATACTTTTTTTTTTTACTGAAGGTAAAAGTGCCGCCAATACGACGCTGACGTTTTCCCTTCGTAATACGGGAGCGAAGCAGAGGGATTTGGGCCGTAAAAGTCACGTTTGCGGCACGTTCAGTAAAACATCCGTTTAACGCCATACGAAGTGCCGTAAAGGTCCCGTTTACGCAACGTTACGTTTAACGCCTGATTTACGCTATTGAAAGTCCCGTAAACGGCAGATCTTTGCTACTTGGGTTATGGAAATTAATTTGGGGTTTTCGTACCAGGCCGTTTATCTCGAAACCTGTGCAAAATTGCCTCTACGCAATTAATACGAGTCGATTTAGCAGAATTTTCCGAGCAAATTGATAGGTAACACTGTACCAGTTTATTGAAAATTCGAAGAGACTCCCTCAGTTGAAAAATACACGCAATAGTGAGTTAGTCAACACACGCCAAGCATGAAAACACACTATTATTTGTACTTTTTAACTGAGACAATCCTCTCGAATTTGTATTAAAATGGCACTTATGATCCATCAATTTGTTTGGAAAATTCTACTAAATCGACTCGTATTAATTTGAGCAGCTCAATTTTGCAAAGGTTTTGAGATAAACGGTCCGGAACGAAAACCCCTTGCTAATTTCCATAAGGCCAAAAATAGTCTGGGCCCTCGATTACAGCCAATCAGAAGACAGTCTGCGTTTCCGATCCCTTATCTGCGTTGACCACGCAGGCCTTATTTATTCAATTGCGACGCTTGTTTACTCTTTGCTTGCGCCATTATTAGAGGTGATCTAACCATAATTAAAGATTGAGGTCAATCCGTATAGGTAACTGATATTTACATTGGTATATTTCCAGGTGATAATTTTATGAGAACTCCTGTTTATGACATGTTATTTCTCTTTTTGGGTGATTTATGCACTTCTTGTATGTGAGCGGTACAGTCTCGGAATTGTGTCTTTTACTGCCAAATCAATTAAATCGGAGTAAAATTTTTCGAAGAAAAGGAAGAGAGAGAGAGAGAGAAAGAGAGAGAGAGAGAGAGAGAGAGAGAGAGAGAGAGAGAGAGAGAGAGAGAGAGAGAGAGAGAGAGTGAAAGCGAGATGTGGGGGAATAGTTGCAAATTCCTGTATCTGCAAGAGGTCTGATACGGAAATGCCAATATCGTTTCAGAGGCGACTTTGGCAATGGAAATGGGGCAGTTGCAAAAATCTGAAATTTTGTGTTTTTTATAAAGAAAATGGTAGTTTCCGGTGAGCTGACAACAATGGTGCCTTTGGTTTTTTCCTAAGTGTCACAGTTTTGGAAACACACACGTGAAAAGTTGTAAAAAATCGTGTGTGTAGTGGCGTCACTACGCGGAATCCCCATTTAAAACAATGTATTTTGGGCCAAAATCTCATCATCGGAGCAATATGGGACTTAATTAGAAACCAAAGGCATCTTTGTCCTCAGCTCATCAAGTACTTTAATTTTCTTGATAAAAATCACAACATTTCATGCCCTTGCAACTGCCCCATTGTGGTCGGGGAGACATGGGTGGGGGATAAGGGGTGATTTCATCGAAACCGGAACACGATTTAAATTAGTTTCAATGCGCGTCGTTCAGATGACATGCACACTTAGGGCTGGAGAACAGATTTTTCAGGACACGCTTTCGTTTATATATGATTTTTTGGTAAACACATAATATCTTTGTTCTTAGTGAATGTTTCAGTAATTTAACTGAAACATTCACTGAAAATGGGGGAAAAATCCGTTTAAACTTTTACCTACTTTTCACACTCGCTCATTTTACAAACTTATGGTGGCGTGATCACGGTAATTTTTGATGATTTCCCTTCTGCTTAAATGTTATTCTGGAGAACACTATCTCTCACAATAACGACCGTTATTGTTTTGAATCGGAATCTTATCTATTTTAAATAGTGGCACCAGAGTCATCCCTCAGTGACGATCCGTGGGGGCGGGCTTTGGGGGTTCAATCCAACCCCCCCCACCACTTTTTTAGAAAAGGGCTCATAAAAAGGAAAAAACAAAGGTAGTAAAACCTAAAGCTTCCCTCTCCCAGCAGTTCCCTCTCCCAGCAGCCTCAAATGTCGCCTTTTCTCAACAGAAAATAGCTCATAAATTGCCTCCACTGACGCTTCAAATTTCAAAATCGTACACTCTGCCCCTCCCTTTTTTAATATGGAGAAGAGCTCAAGAAAGGCAGACACACAAAAAAAAAAAAGAAGCAAAATCACATTTTTTCAAGCCCCCCCCCCCCCCCATTAATTGAGTCCAAGGACCGGCATGTGCGCTTTTAGCCTCTAGATCGCTCCATAATCCCCCCCCCCCTTACTTTTGAAGAAGAAGAACATCATACAGCGCAACCTTCATAGGATATAGGGACTATTAGGTAGGCCACCGGCAATGCTCAAATTCATTGAGATAAGTGTTGCGGGTAGCTTAACTCTAGGAGTCGTGTGACATTCTCTCTGTCCCCGTCTGTGCATGCATAATGTGCGTCGATTCGTTTAGAAACGTTCATTGGCTTATACGGATGGGGGTCGCTGTATAGTTAAGAATTTTTAACCCTGGCATAAAGAGCGCTTACATCAAGCCACTGATTACGTGACTCTATGATTGAGTTCGCGCTTGAACTGCTTGGCATTGCTCGCTCGATGAGAAGTATCCTCCGTCATCAGCAGTGGCGCGGCGCGGCGAGGCGCACAGTAGCAAGATCAGATCCAGCAACATGGCAACCACGTATTCTTCCCATTTGAACGTATGAGGAAGAATCGATTCTTGAGGGGGCCATGGCCCCTTGACTAATCGATTGTTTCTCACGCATTCAAATGGGAAGAATACACAGTTGCCAGATCGCTGGATCCGTCCATGCACAGTAGTGGGGCCCGGGCGAGCCAATGAGAGAGAGAGAGAGAGAGAGAGAGAGAGAGAGAGAGAGAGAGAGAGAGAGAGAGAGAGAGAGAGAGAGAGAGAGAGAGAGAGAGAGAGAGAGAGAGAGAGAGAGAGAGAGAGAGAGAGAGAGAGAGAGAGAGAGAGAGAGAGAGAGAGAGAGAGAGAGAGAGAGAGAGAGAGAGAGAGAGAGAGAGAGAGAGAGAGAGAGAGAGAGAGAGAGAGAGAGAGAGAGAGAGAGAGAGAGAGAGAGAGAGAGAGAGAGAGAGAGAGAGAGAGAGAGAGAGAGAGGAGAGAGAGAGAGAGAGAGAGAGAGAGAGAGAGAGAGAGAGAGAGAGAGAGAGAGAGAGAGAGAGAGAGAGAGAGAGAGAGAGAGAGAGAGAGAGAGAGAGAGAGAGGAGAGAGAGAGAGAGGACGAGAGAGAGCGAGAGAGAGAGAGAGAGACAGAGAGAGAGAGACAGAGAGAGAGAGAGAGAGAGAGAGAGAGAGAGAGAGAGAGAGAGAGAGAGAGAGAGAGAGAGAGAGAGAGAGAGAGAGAGAGAGAGAGAGAGAGAGAGAGAGAGAGAGAGAGAGAGAGAGAGAGAGAGAGAGAGAGAGAGAGAGAGAGAGAGAGAGAGAGAGAGAGAGAGAGAGAGAGAGAGAGAGAGAGAGAGAGAGAGAGAGAGAGAGAGAGAGAGAGAGGCCGGACATGCCATTGCGACTCTTTATGCGTATATCTTTGTTAATATGTAACGTAGAAGTTTGAAAAGTGGTTTAATTGATTTAATCTTAAAATTTCCTTTGAAAATCACCCTGAATAATTTGTTTTTTGACGTTAAAAACATTCAGAAATTTACATTTTTTAGTCACATGTATAGTATGTTCCATGCCCGACTCCTCTCATTAACTCGCCCCACTGTGCGGCGCGCCCGTAAATCTTTCCCGCTGTCGCGTCAGCGAGAATAATTAAATTTAATTAACTAAAAAGTATAGGGAGGCGGCAAAGAGAGGCGAGTTATGGCTCAATTTTAGTGTCATTTTACGTCGATTCGATCAAGTGCCACAATGCTGCTAATGGACGCAGTTATTATAATATAGTCTGACTTACAATGATAAATACGCACAGAATTTTCGAATTACCCCCATACACCCCCCCCACCCCAACCCTAAATGAACGCTCAAGACGAGTGGGTAGTAAGCGATTTACAATCTCAAGGTCCTACACGTACGTAGAATCGAAAATAATCAATATTATAATAGACATGTTTTCAAGTTGAGTCCTCATGGTGTTTCGTGCAGCGCTATACTATCGATTCATTGCTGATGTTTACAGGTCAAATTACAGTGGCGTAGCAAAGGGGGGGGTACAGGGGGCCTGGACCCTCTCCGCCCTCCTTGACACCAACATTTGCACTAAAAAAGGTAATTTTTTGCGTTTTCAGACAAAGACCAAATTAGTATCTTTGGACCCCCTGACAATTTTCGGACCCCCCCCCCTAAAATTCCTGGCTACGCCACTGGGTCAAAATGAGTTCATCTTTAGTCTAATTGGAAGGGGGGGTCAGCTATATGTATACATATACTTGTCTGAAGGATGTCTGTCTCCGCAAAATATCTCGTCAATAACTTCAATACTCAACATTATGATAGTACCAAAGAACATAATAAATATCGAAAATAGATTATTGTATCGAAATGCGATATATCGTATCAATTGCCGATCGGGGACCTAAACAACTTTTCGTCTGTAATTTTATATTAATTGAACGGTAGCTCTCTGGTGGCAGAAAATGGCAGTAAACGCTGGAGATTTACAAGAGCGACAGGGATTGAAAAACCTCGGCAGCAGAGCATCGACTCGACGCACACGTGCCAATTGCAATTTGGCAACGTTGTACTGTGTCCATTTAAACCCATGCTAAAAGGTCGAATTCGAAGGTGTTCACCGAACACCCACTAGTTCGATATCTTTCATGGGTTCAAATGGACGAACTGTAAAGTTGCCAAATTACACGCTACGCCGCGCCACTGACACGTACATTACATTCCAACCAAAGAGTCCTATCTTCTCACTCTCGCCATCCCGTTTCTATGGCCACGTCTTAAATGGAATAAGAAGAACTATATAAGTAGGCAATGCATATATTTATTTATTTGCATCCTCGCGCTTGTTCATGGGCATATACATTTCTGATGGCTGCGAGTTGACATTACTTTCGCATCGCTGTCATTGCAGATTAAAATTTATTCAACGGCTCGTAATGACTCAAATTTCAGAAATTAATATTCACAGCATGATTGAACAAGGTATGTGATTGTATGTATGTGGATTGTGGAGGCACGAATTACAGTTGGCATTTCTGAAAAAATGCATTTTTCTTCTTTTTCTTTTTTCTCCCTCTTTTTAATTGCTCCTCTTCCGTTTGTTTTTTTTTCTTTTTCTTGACTGTTTTCTCTTTATTCTCCTAGCATTCTAATAACATACCTTGACTCGTCAGTGTCAAGTGGATGTTTAGATCCAGGATGGAATAAAGAAAAAATTAAATTTGAGAAACTTTCATTTTTCATGAGTTGAAGGCTCAAGCATTTCCCCCATTTTGAAGTCCCCTTGAAGAGGCGTGTTTCATTTTCTATCCTTTTTCATTTTCAAAAGAGGAATTAGTGTCGGTGTGTGATGCGGGTATTTTGTAAAAAAAAAAAAAAAAAAAAAAAAAAAAAAAAAAAAAAAAAAAAAAAAAAAAAAAAAAAAAAAAAAAAAAAAAAAAAAAAAAGTGTAACCAGGCAGTAACCTTGCCGGGGTGTTTATTTCAGAATAAAATGATGGGTCCCCCCCCCTATCTTCCCACAAAATTCGAGCAAACCCACTGTTTAGGTTTTCTAGACCCGAAACCCAAGTCATAACACGCCACCATAATGTTTACAGGTTCACGCCCATCTCATTGACTCGGAAAGGTAAAAAAAAAAAAAAAAAAAAAAAAAAAAAAAAAAATATCACAATAAGTTGGTTTGGAATAAAGCCCTCGTTATATTGTAATGTCTCTATAACGTATCGTATTTTTCGTACGTCACACACGGAAGTCAATTTATGACCTCTGGGCATGCGGTGACGACTTTTTGATTCAATCGGTTGGCCACAACGAATGGACCCGGGATAGAAAAATAAATAACGGTGAGTTAAAGCGGCCAACTTAAAAAGTTGGTGCGCCTGGTGCGTTGATAAAGGCCCCCCTAGCATCCATCAAAGTGTTGAGTTCCCCGAACTTTCGTCTGCTCGCCAGTCGCAGAGTCGCCCCTGCTCAACCGACCCCCCCCCCCCCCCCCCCCCCCTCATTCGCCCTTTCCACGCCGGGCATTTCCGGTTTTCCCGATTACTCGTACACTGGACTATGACTGGTGACTGGTGAGAAGTACATCTGATTTATAGCTGCATCAAACAACGGAACTCGACGACTCACCCTTTTCAGCCCCCAACTGTTTAATTTCATCCTCCTATATATGTTTCTTCCCCCTCCCTCTTAGCTTAGTTGATTGTCTCCTCTTTTTGGTCTGTATACGAAGTATGAGAGTGGAAGAGAAAGATGGATTAGGTCGGGCGAAAGAGTTTGTCAGAGTAAATTGAATATTACGTCGCAAAGTCGCGTATCGCTTTATTTATTATGAAAAGGCGTATTTAGCGTGATTGGATCGTCGCCGCGTGAGGATTTATTTGTGATGTAGCGTTCAATTGAACTGTTGCAAAATTTTTACACAGGCGATTTAAGAGACGATTTCATAGTAAAAACCTAACAAAAAAAAAAAAAAAATGGTAGAATTAAAACTTACGAAAGTGGAACGCTTAAAATGCCTTTAAACGCTCGACCGTCATGGCGGTGTTGCGGACATTAATAATGATAGATGATCATATTGATTTCGTCACTCTTTCTATGCTAGGAAGCAGTGGCGTATAGCGTGCGATTTGGCAACGTTGCAATGTGTCCATTTAAACCCATTCAAAGGATCGAACTATTGGGTGTTTGGTGAACACCACCTTCGCGCATTCGACCTTTTTCGTGGGTTTAAATGGACACATTATAACGTTGCCAAATTGCACGCTACGTCACTGCTGCGCCGGAAGGAAATGAACTTTCATGAAAAATGGCTAAAACCGCATCTTTTTATTTAAGGTAGAAAAATGAGTTATGAGGGGTGGGTAGTGTAGTTACTTTACGCTCATCTTGTTTGGGTTAAAATAAGCAAACTGCATCAGTGCCAAATGGGGCTGTTGTAGGATTTTGCTTCAGACGGTTTAAAGGTCGATTCAGAGATTAAAACTTCCAAAAATTGCGATGGCAGAACTAAAAGCTTACGAAATCCACTCCTCGACGTATTATTGAACGTATGTCGTATAAGACTACGACCGTTATGGCTCGCACGAAAAAGATCGAATTGTTGGGTGTTCACCGATAGGTGAACGTAAATAACCTTAATAGAGATTTAAGCGTTAAATTTGATGACATAACATCTTAACCCTTAACTGCAGATGAGCCCAGATCTGGAACAATTACTTTGACGCCTTATATAAAAGTAGGGGACTTGAGTTGTACTGCCGCTGCATGGTGGGTCACATGTGGAACAGATACTAAACTAGTAAGAATTGTCGATTTTGTCCTAGAGCGCGCAGTACAGGATAGAGAACGTGCAGAGTGGTTGAAAATAGCTTACTGAAAATCTAATAGAGATTTTCCGATTTTCATTGTTATGTTTGGGAGTAACGCAGGGGTACCATATACAAAAAAAACAACTATTGAAACTTACTAACTTATTTTTTACTACTTTATTTTTTTTTTTTTTTTTTTTTTAGCCTGAAAACTTTATTTTCAGTTACACGGATACCTAAATGCGGGTAAGGCCATATTTGAAAAAATTAATATTCAGGCTCTTTACCATAGAAAGATAATGGAAAGAATTTTTTCACTAAAAAAACTTGTCTCAAGGATCAAAATTGTACTGAAAAAAAAAAAAAAAAAAAATATTTTATTGAAAAAAAAAAAAAAAAATCATGCAGTAAAGGGTTAAAGTAACGATGGTAGCACTAAAAACTTACGAAATTCATAAATTCATATAGTGCTTTTAAACCCGCAACCATAGTGGCGGCGCACGTAGGAGTATTTACCCCAAAAACCTGGCCAAAAATATTTGCTTGTTCTTGAATATTTGAAAATCGATTTTGGTTAATTTTCCAATTTAAACTCAAAACTGCTATTGCACGGTTTATGGTTGGAAAAGGCGTAAAAAATTAAGAATTTTGGCTCAAACCAAAGGTCGATAGCTCATTCTTTTGCCGAGTTATTGACGCTTATTTCATAAAAAAGGCTTGACTTCAACATGTTTTTTAAAAAAAAGGGGCAATTTCTTGCAATTTTTGACTGTTGGAGCAGTTGCCTAAAAGGGTCTACTCTAACCCCCTTGTTTTGGTTGTGCCCGGTTTTGCCCGGAACGTATTCAAAATTGCCTTTTTTTAAAAGATAGAGCCTAAAATTAGAGATTTTTTTCATGTCCATTTTAAATTAGATGTAAAAGGGCCAAAAATGCACGGAAAAAGAAATTGTTGCCACCAAAATGAAGCACATACCATCTAAAACATCGTCCATAATCGCTGAAATTTTTGGATGCACCAACGCTTGTCCTCGATGTAAAATGTTGACTGATTATTAACAGCGCTTCGAGCGGTGAACAATCGCAGGTGCGTCGAGCGCTCAGTTCCATGTTGTCCCCTAAACAGTAGATAAACGTAGATGTTCCGACACATCTATTACGCAATAGAGCGGTTACTTACCTCTCAAAAACCATCAATAGTTTGTTTTTCGGACGACTTTTCAATTTTCCGTTTTTGGCCAGGTTTTCGGGTCAAATACTCCTACGTGCGGCGTCAATTTGGCATACGAATGATGGGGATCCCCGTCTTTATTTTATCTCTCTTTCTACGCTCAATCGTCTACAGACAGATTAAGTAGTTCATAAGAACGCCACTCTTCCTTTTTTATAGGGAAGGTAGTTAACTATTCGTACTCAGGGGAGTTGGAATTGCCTATACGACGAATTAAAGGCGCCCGATGAAATCTTATCTTTTAAGTGTATTCGTCGATAATTGCGTTCATTTATCCGGAATGAACACTAACAAACAATGTGAAACAAAGAAGAGGCGAAAAACGAGTATCCTCGGGCTTGGTCCGTAAGGGGTTAAAAGAAAGATTACCAGAATAACTAGCCACCAGGAGAGTGATTAACAGTCGATTAATGGAGTGACATGGGTGCCAAAGGAAAGTCGTCTATAATGAACTAATTCTTGGTTGAGTGACATTATATTAATGGGAGGAAATCCTCCGTTAATAGAGCCCAACACCGCCATTACGATAGCGCGTTTAAAAGAATTTATGAGTTCAAAACTGGATTTCGTGAGTTTTTAGTGCTTCCGCATTGTAATTTTTGGAAGTTTCAACCTCTGAATTGACCTTTAAATCATCTGTACATCAAAATCCGACAACAGCCTCATTTGGCACTGATGCGTTTTGCCCATTTAAACACATCATATAGAGTGAGAGTAAAGTAACTACAATACTCACCCTTCTAACTTATTTTTCTACTGTAAATAACCAGAGGTTGTTTTCGTCATTTTTCATCATAGTGTACTTTTCATAATAAAAGAAAAGCAGTCTGTAAAAAAAAAAAAAAAAAAAAAAAAAAAAAAAAAAAAAAAAAAAAAACAAAAACAAAAACAAACAAAAAAACAAAAAAAAAAACAAAAACAAAAACAACAAACAACAAACAATTAAACAAACAAAAAGAAAATAAGAAATAAATCAATAAGAAAATAGTTCACTCCTCCACCTTCCTTTCTACTCATTCGTTGGACTGCAGCTCTTTGCTTACTTCACTCCTGACCTCTATTTGAGCGCCATTTTATACACTAGTCGAAAATAGGCAGTACTTAAATAATCGTACTTTTGAACCGTTTGGCACGTGTACACGATCAAGAAAAACAGGAAAACTCTCTCCACTCGTGACAAAAGCAATTGACATTTTCTATTGAGTCAATTTATATAGTCTCTTATAATATTCATTTTTCGATTCAAATACTTGAGCTGTTGGTTGTAAGAATTTGTTGCCTGGTTTTCTGGTGTAGAGCCCGGTACCTAGGTCCTAGGATATCGAAAAATAATGTAAAAATTAGAGTCCCTATATATGAAAGAGTCAAAACACGTGAACAGAAGTGAAGAAGAAGAAGGTGTCTGAGGAGCCTGGAGGCGCGCCACTTGTTTACATTTTTATCCAACGATCTTCCCGCCAAAGATTACTTATACGCGTATTCGCGTGTAAGTAATCTTTGTTAGGTCAACCTAACCTCCAATACCCGTTGGCTTCACTACCTGTTTTAAAAGTAGTGCGTGAATTTTATTCTGTTCTGAACACATTTTCACCAATTTCTAATTCAAATTTCATTAGTACAAGCTAAAAATGCCGAAAGTTTCCTCAAAGCTGGGCAGCAGTGAAGATGGTTCCATGAAGATGTAAACAAGAGGCGCGTCTCCAGGCTTCACTTCTTCTTCACTTTTCAGCAGCCAATCAGAGATGGAACCTCGTATGGCGAGACTCTTTCATATATAGGGACTCTAGTAAAAGTATGTGACTAAACGAAATATATATACGACGTTTGGCGATTATGTCGATGTTCTCAGATACACGCGGTGGTTCCGCTTAAGATTGTTTTAGTACAGCGATGTATCGTATGGATTGTCGTCCTAGAACCTCTGGCTCCAAACGAGCTATGGTTCAATGTACAAGCAGAGCCTTTAGTCCTGCGTCGACGGTTCGACGCAACCCACACTACACGTAGTCAAAACCTCTCTCGTTCTTGTCAGAACAAAAGAAAAGAAAGATGGGAAAGCGTTAATTTTACGCGTGGTGCGGGTTGCGTCGAATCGTTGGCACAGGACTTATGGCTCTGGGACCAAATAATGTTAAGGGCTTGACGGTCCTCCGAAAGCCGTTGGATGGTGCGAACGTAAGTATGTTTGCGTGTAGTTTATACCCCCCGTACCAGTGGCGTAGCGTGCAATTTGGCAACGTTGCAGTTCTTTCCTTTAAACCCATAGAAAATATCGAAAGATTGGGTGTTCCGTGAACACCTTCGCAATCGACCTTTTACATGGGTTTAAATGGACCTAATACAACGTTGCCAAATTGCACGCTACGCCACTGCCCCGTACCGCAAGTGCTCACCGATCATCTGCGTGCGGGACCGTGAGGACGCAACACTATTTGGTCCCTGCTTGTAATTTTCCCATGCATAGGCGAATTTTTTTTTTTTACCGGAAATGGCTCCAAAAAATCAATGCTACCTTTTTGCGAGTATAAATTCAGCGTCTTCAAAAATGCTGAATTACGCCTGGTTCCACGGCTGAATCAGAGACAAATAGAGACCCAGCACACCGTATGCTTCCCGTGTTAGAAAAGTGAGGCAAGTTTAGCGGTCACAGTTTTGGTCGGGAGTCACCGGCTGCAACGATAAACATTGCCTACTGTTGAATGGTGAAGCTCAACAAAAGGCTGTGATTGGTTCGCCGTCCCGGAAACGGAAACAGGTTTTGCTTTTCGAATGCAAAACACACGCTCACCAGTCAACAGTAGGCAATAGTTGGCTGTTGTTTCGATGAGTTCCGACCAAAATTGAGCCAGAAAAGTGGACACCTGTCGCAAGCTTTGTGCTGGGTCTCTATTTGTCTCTGGGCTGAATCAGCTTAAATAATCAGCAAGATATTACAAATGAACCTATTTATTTTGTGGTTGGAATCATCCGCATTTTATTGCTGTGGTTATGGAATGGGCTGGAATTCGGGCGATTCTTATTCGCTCCAAACACATCGTTTACTCTGTAATATATCTTGCTGATTTCGGGAATTTTGATCGTGAAGCCGCACATTAAAAAGCATTTTTGAGGACATATAGAATTCATAGTCGCTAAAAGGTCGCATTGATTTCTTTGGTTTAATAACCTTTAGAAAAAATTCCAATAATACGTTCCGTAATTCCAAAAAAGTTTTTTACTTTCTCTGCGTAATTGTGCTCTCCTACACACACTAAAGTTTTGAGGGAAATCGTTGATTGACTACAGAGCATGGACTATCGAATACAGAGTATTGAATATAGAGGTGCCCCCGTTTCGCGCCCCACTTTATTGTACACAACGCGGAGCGTGTTGCATCGAACCGCGCTCCGAGGCGCATAGACTCTATGTTTAGTGTTTACCTATTAAAGTACCTACCTTCTCAGAAACAATGCAAATTGATAGTTGGCGTTGGAGCGCGACAAAATTTGGTGAGGCGCGATGGCATGGCGCCGTGGCGCGTAAACAATAGGCAACAATGACTGCACGTCGCGTCGCGCGATTAAGGAGTGGTATCAAGTGTTTATGCACAGACTGGAGGTATTTTACATTGTTTCAAACTCTCTGCCGCGCCGCGCCGCCCAACGACCTAACGTGTTATTATAACGCACGCCATTCGCCTTCTGCACATAAAAGGGTATTCACGCGTATTACGGTTAAAACCCTACCAACATTGACGTGTTTATCCGATGATAATTCACACAGGCACATCCATGACAACATTCGACAGAGAACAGCAAACCGTGGCTGCATGGGTATTTCAGAATTTGAATCGTTTCCTCTGCTGAAAGAGCCTGAGTCCATAATAACGTGAGCTCCGCAATGCGTGGTCTCGAACGTCTCCCGAGGATCTTGTTAAAATGGACTTGAAGCCTTTTTTACAAGTAGCGGATTCATTTAATCTTCTATCCCTCTTTCTCCGTCTTCTATATGCAAAGTGAATGATAAAACTATATCTATTCTCTTCCGGAAATTATAGGCTTTCTGGTTTGCAATATTCTTGGATTGCTAAGGCTTTTCTTGGGTCGCGCAGAGTTCATGACACGGGTACAATCGGTTGGAGCCAGATCGATCAATTTGGATTATTGGATGCTTTGAGGCTCGGAACTTTTCGAGAGACACGGGACGCCGGAGTCAACAAAACTGTGTCTATTCAATCAAGCTATAGCGTTGTTCATTGCGGTCTCTATCATCGTTGAGTTTGTCATCGAATTGAATATTGTCAGTCAACGCCTTGGATTTTGGCTCAGATACAGGGCCGGATTTCCCATAAGACGAACTAGGCCCGGGCCTAGGGGCGCCGCAGTTCGAGGGGCGCCGCGAAAAAGAAGTCGGGATGTCTTGAAAAATAAGGCGAATTTTGGCAGCCGGCCGGAGAGTCCAGAGAGACAGAAGTTTCTTTCACTGGAAGGGAAAATTTTCGTGTAAACACCTTCATTATTATTATTGATTCTCTAAGTACTGAACTGAGGGAACACGCATTCAAATACGAGCATCTGCATTCTCTTTTCGGATTTTTAGAGGAGACCGTCGTTTGTGATTCTGCGTATATTTCAGATAAAGCTCTAAGTCTATATAGTCAGTTCGTACCCTGAAGATCTTGAAGCGTCGTTAGTCAACGAGTGCTTACATTTGAAGATATTTCTGGCAGAACGACGAACACCGACACCGAAAACCAGTGAAACTTTAAGTTTTTTACGAAATGAGTGAGTTCCTTCACCAGAACGATCTGCTGGAAATTTACCCGAATGTGGAAAAAGCCATCTGAATGGTCCAATCTGCCGCGTCTTCAAACTGCACTGGCGAACGTCCCTTTTCTTCATTAAGACGCGTTTTAAATTACCTTCAGGCAACAATGGGTCAAGAACGATTGGTTGCTTTAGCTATCGAGCAGTGCCTCACGAGGAACATTGACTTCGATGAAGTGATTAACGACTACTCACGCAAAAAATCTAGAAAGAAAATGCTGTAAATGAATGCAGCGTCGCCAGATTGGGGTGAAAAAGCCGTACGCTTTATATTGATTTAAATGGGGGACGATACGGCTTTTTAGTTTTTACCCTCGATCTGGCAACACTGAATGATTTTGAGGAAATGTAACCATGTCTTTCAAAATTTACTGTTTTCGTTCCATTTTTGGTTCTCTTGTGTAGTTGTGTAGAGCGACGACCCGATGTGATGGGCTATAAGGGTCGCGACAGAACAAAAAAATGCAGTAGTTGGGGGGGGGGGGGGTTAGTAAGTCCGTCCAAGCGGGAATTCGGGGAGGCCGAAGGGGCGCCGAAAGACTGTTGGCCTAGAGCGCTGAGAAGGGTAAATCCGGCCCTGCTCAGATAGGCCACCTACAGTGCTTGAATTCATTAGGACATGTACAGCAAGTTGCATACCTTAACCAAAATCTAAGGAGTCAAATGACGTTATTTAATTCTTTGACTGTATACCTATAATTATTAGGGGTACTAATTTCCAGTTTCGGGTGATTCGTCGTTGTCGTCCAGATCGTTACCGGACAAATAGTTTGGTCTATGAACAACCTATAAAATATGTGCTTATATGTACATATATACTGCGAATACGGCTGTACACGGAAAAAGTAGAATGTGTCTTAGGCACGAATTTAGGTTCACCGGCCACAATTTGGATCAGTTTTTTGCATAGGATATAATCAGAGTTTGCCGTTGATACAATCTGATTGTAGTGCAAAAAACTGATCCAAATTGAGGAGCTAGTTGGAAAAACGGCCTTATCCGGCTAAGGCCATTTTTCCGGAGAACAACTTTTCTGAGAGAACATAGACTCAATAATATCTCTACAAAATTTCATGACCGTACGTCTAAAATTGAGTGAGATATGAGAGTTTATATGAGAAGACGTTAGCACTTCTGCTGGCGACTATAATGACCATAATGGGGAAAATTGAAGATGGTGAAGAGGACTCGGGCAACAGTGAAAGCGAGAGTGAATACGAGGACGAATAATTTTATATTCTTTATTTTCTAATAAATTCGCCTCTTTTTTTTGCCGATTTTTGGTTTTTTTTTTTTTTTTTTTTTATCTATCATGTAGTACATATGTTCCAAACAGAAAGTCGTTCTCTGGAAAAATGGCCTTAGTACTCAGCGTTTGATGAGGACTTGTCTCTGTGCAACAGGTCGTTCTATGAAAGAACGGCCTTAGTAGACCTTTCGTATTTCTCCATTTTCTTCTTTCCTATACAGCCAAAGCATATTTCAGTTGTACCAATTTCAACCTGAGGGTATGGATCAACTTTTTTGATCCAACCCAAGCCTGATTCTTCATCTATGTTAGATTGACACTAAAATAAAAACTTTAACAGCAGTTTCCTCAAAACATGAATTTGCTACTAAGGCCGTTTTTCCAGCTACCTCCTCAATTGTGGCCGGTAAACCCAAATTCGTACCCACGACACATTCTACTTTTCTCAGTATAACAGTTTACTTTCTATAAAAAGGTTTGAGCCAAAAATTTTTACCGCACATATACTAATCTACGAAGGGATTTTTGGAGAGAGAAAATCAATCGGCTGATAACAGAAAAGTAGTTTTTAGTCCCCCTTTGAAACTGTCGCCCCCCCTCCCCCCTTTAAAAATGTCTAGATCGACCACTACTGCGAGCCTTTCCGCGAACATAAAAATCAAATTTTAGCGATCGAATATCATTCACTTAAAGAATTGATGATTGCTAACTGCTGCCGCTGATCGGTGAAAAATCTAGCCAATGAGAGTCGAGAATGAACTTCTGAATGATATTCTCGTGAAAATGAAAAATTCGATAATAATATTCCATAACATAACCTCTAAATCAGCTCTGAATAACAAGGCCATTTTTAACAATAAAACTAGCGTTTTCGAAGCTAAAATTATGTTTGCCTCATAGGAAAATGACTTCTACGCATGGTCTGTACAATAAACTTTATTCGAAAAGTTCGTTGTTTCCGAAATTATCGTGGTGAGAGTAGTCAAAAAGGTTAGAAGATGAGATTTCTGACACCGGTTGCAACAATTCAAAATCGAATCTACCTCCGGAGGTGAATTCGAAATTTCCAATTGATGGAATTCAACGGTCTCCGGTGAGACCAACGAAACAATCGAATATCATCAAAATAAAATGCAAATCCATCGAATATCATACGACGGTGAATGATATTCGATCGCTAAAATTCGCCTAAAGTAATTCGCAGAATAGGAGTGTGTTACGTGTTCACAGAGACTTATTTTGCCTTCTCAGTTTTGAAAGTCCAATGAGTGGTTTGGGGAGGCGGGTGGGGGGGGGGGGTTGAAATTAAACCGCACGACGGAGGAATTTGAAGGACACCGCAGCCGCCCCCGCGCAGATGAGTTGTGATTAAAATAACGTACATTATAATAAAGGGGGTGATAAAAAGGAAGAAAGGGGAGAAACGTCGCGAAACGCTAAAAAGAAAGTCAAAGGAAAAGAAAAAGAGACACAGGGGGGCGGACGGAGTAGAGGGTGAAATGGGGGGAGAGGGGTAGAAAAAAAAATGCGTGAACATCAGTTTTTATCCGACTTCTTTCGGACGGCATTTGTCACATCTGTTAATAGAATAACTGCGGGGTGGTGGAGGGACGTCGCCGTCGCGAGGGAGAAAAAGCGTGGTTCCTTGCATATTTTCTTTCTCGCGCAACGCGACGACTTGAAACAATGCCCCCCCCCCCCCCGCTCTTTTCAACATTTAAAATATTCCCATTTTCCCTTCGCGTCGTTCTATGCTCTCTCTCTCTCTCTCTCTCTCTCTCTCTCTCTCTCTCTCTCTCTCTCTCTCTCTCTCTCTTTCTCTCTCTCTCTCTCTCTCTCTCTCTCTCTCTCTCTCTCTCTCTCTCTCTCTCTCTCTCTCTCTCTCTCTCTCTCTCTCTCTCTCTCTCTCTCTCTCTCCACCCCACCGCCTCTCACATCATCCCTTCACCACAGCGGCCACAAGCATCCAGCGAGTTGTAAATCTGAGTCATTCCCAGAAACTCGTTATGAATTCCTCGTCATCTCATATTCCTTGCCTTTTTCGTTGCATAATTTTGCTCAGCCTTTTTTTTTTTTTTTTTTTTTTTTTTTTTTTTTTTTTTTTTTTCTCTCTCTCTCTGCTTTCTGTCTTCCCTTGAACTCTTTTTTCATGAAGACTCCAAGTTTGTGTGATCCCCCTTTCCCCTTTCCCCTTTGTCATAATTCACGACGTAGAAGAGGATTCAGACTCCCTTGAAATTATAATGTTGCCATGTTTATGACGTCACCCACCACCTAACTGGATAGCTAATTGCCAAAGTTCCCGAGCTTTATAAGGAGGATGGGACCGGGCGGGTCTGAAAGTTTTCCCCCGTGACAACCGCTTGCACCCTCTCCTCCCCCCTCCCACCTCCTACTGGTCACGCCCCGCCCCCACCTCTAACAGAATATGACACTACCCGTACTTGACTGAACAGCCAAACGTTTTGTTACTCGGAATGCGTGAGCACTGAGCAGGGGTGAGCCGATGAGCGAAACAAATATAGAGCTCAAGATAATGGTCTCACAAAGTCGGCTTCCGTGGTCTGGTGGTCAACACGACTGGCCACAATCCCTGAAGTCCCGGGTTTGAATCCTGACAGAGGTGACAAGCTTCATCGGTCTCACATGTATAGTCATCTCGGAAAGACATGGATGCAGTAGCGCACCGAGAGTTTCTTCATCTCTCTCTTTTCTCCATTAAAAAAGTATGTTAGACAAGGATGGACAACGGGATAAAACCCCCTCTTTCTGTCCTTTTCCTACTTATACATTCAAATTGGAAATGAGAGAGATGGAAGATATCCTGGTTGCGCCAGTGCATGGATGTGACATTGTGACACATCGGGTCCTTCTTCTTCTCTCTCCTATTTCGTCTGTTAAAATATACGGTTTTGGTGTGAAGTCAACGGTTAGCCAACAACCACAACAAAGCACTCATCGGTCGCTATCGGTTGTGATAAAACTCGCGTAGCATTCCATAATACCTCTCTCACTCTTTCGTGATCCCCATGTATACCCATCTCTTTCTAGTTTCGAAATTCGTATACAAAGCCTTGTTTTACGACATATTATTGTCAAAATCGCGTTGAAATACCTCGAGGAATTCATTTCAGCCAAACAATTTCACGAAAGATGTCTCTTCATACGATTTTTGAAATCAGAGTGGGATGGTAGTACAGACATAGGGGTTTTTGTGAGAGCGAGAGAGACAAACTATCTTTGTTTGGAACGCTCATGCAGATTCGTTCTCAGCGAGAAATTATGTTAAGATTACCAGCCAAAAGCATGCGGAGAGTTTGATTTTAACCCTGAATTCGGAGGAGAAAGTGACTTAGTTAAAATGCCTGGAGGAATTCATTTCAGCCAAACAATTTCACAAAAGATGTATCTTCATCCGATTTTTGAAATTAGAGTGAGATGGCAGTTTTACATATCATATTTTGTGAGAGCGAGAGAGACAAAGTGTCTTTGTTTGGAACGCTCATGCAGATTCGTTTTCAGCGTGAAATTCTGTTAAGATTACCACCCAAAAGCATGCGGAGAGTTTGATTTTAACCCTAAATTCGAAGGAGGAAGTGACTTATTATCAGTTTCACACTCTCCTCCGAATTTAGGGTTAAAATGAAACTCTCCGCATCCTTTTGAGTGGTAAGTACCAAACTTTATAGAATTTCACGCTGAGAACGAATCTGCATGAAACAAAATTAATTTCCTCAAATTGAAGAAAATTCAATTTTACAAGGCACTTTAGAGGAACAGGTGGAAGACAAAAGAAGATCCTTTGCCCCATTGACAAAAGGAAGTACGGACTCAGGACGATCGGGACCCGGGACAGTCGACTCGCATCTCGACCCGACCATTTCGGCGTTGCCATTTAGCGATTTTCATCATTTATGAAAAGCGCCTAATCAAATGGAATGCAGAAAAGTACAGTTCAGTGACAGCGCGTGCAATCTTAAAACGTCGCAGTTAGTCATCTTATATTCTATATACATTCATGAGAAAGGCCAATATATTTTTGGTGCACACTGCACATTGCACAATGCACTCCCTCGAATCGATAATTTACCTGAGTTTAAATAGACTTTCGCAGTGTTGGCAGGTTACACGCGCCGCCATTGGTACGTACTGGGTGCCACTGGCGGATCCAGGAATCTATCTTTCTCTCTCTTCTCCCATTAGAACGCGTATGATAGAAAAGGACAGATTAGGGGCAGTCACGTGATTTTTGCCCCCTCTTCTATCCTTTGCTAACACATGCATTCTAATGGGAGAAGAGAGAGAAGGACAATAACTTGGATCCACTAGGAATCTATCCTTCTCTCTCTTCTCCCATTACAACGCGTATGATAGAAAAGGACAGATTTGGGGCAGTCACGTGATTTTCGCCCCCTCTTCTATCCTTTGCTAACACATGCATTCTAATGGGAGAAGAGAGAGAAGGACAATAACTTGGATCCACTAGGAATCTATCCTTCTCTCTCTTCTCCCTTACAACGCGTATGATAGAAAAGGACAGATTTGGGGCAGTCACGTGATTTTCGCCCCCTCTTCTATCCTTTGCTAACACATGCATTCTAATGGGAGAAGAGAGAGAAGGACAATAACTTGGATCCACTAGGAATCTATCCTTCTCTCTCTTCTCCCATTACAACGCGTATGATAGAAAAGGACAGATTTGGGGCAGTCACGTGATTTTCGCCCCCTCTTCTATCCTTTGCTAACACATGCATTCTAATGGGAGAAGAGAGAGAAGGACAATAACTTGGATCCGCTAGTGCTGCGTGCGGACTTGAGTAGTGAATACTTGCCCATTTTCCATTAGGTTCGGATAAATGCTCTAATGAGTACTTGACTTTAATTCATAATGATTTGTTAATAAATTACCACCCGTCATCACTGTCAAACTTGCTATGAAAACAACTTACTTTTGTAACAGAAGTTTTATAATAGTTTTGGTAGATTTAAACGTCTTAATGATATGCGCTATGAAATTTTTCTTTGTCAGCAAAAATCACTGTTTAGTTACCCTGAAGGAATCACCCGTGTCCCGTACACAGTACACACCAGTAGATTTGTTCGCAAGCAAAAAGTTTGCAACTGTTGGAGATGTTACTCAGCGAACTTGAAAATACTTTGCAGGGCCTAAAACACAATCTGTTTATAGCCCTGCTTCGAAACGAAACGATGGAAAGTCCTATTTCCTTGGAATCCCTCGCATCCCTTGCGTGAGGCACATTCGGAATGAAATTCTTGGAATCTTGGATTTTCTTTCGAGCCAAACTGCTCTAAATAAATGGGATGCATATAACACAATATACACCCCACAGTGTTCCATTTACAACTGCCATTACGGTAGCAGCGGGCGGAGGGGCTGAGAGGGTATGGTGGGGGGGATTGCAAAAAATTAGAGGGAATAGAATAAATTTGCAGAGGAAAATGGAGTTGTGCGAAAGTTCTCCGGAATCAAAACTTAAACGCTTCCGGTAAAAGTTCATTATACGCTTCTCGCCCCAGTGTGAAATCGTTTGACATCGTTTTGCACTGAACTTAGTTCCCGCGTTTCCAGCGGCGGCTCGGAGGCGATGCAGTAGCAGAGAGTGTGAAATGAAGTAGTTGATCGCAACTTTGAACAAATATTAAAGGAGGACGAAAGACCCGTGGGAAGGGGGGAGGGGGGTGGAATCGGAAACCCGCCTGAGATCGCGGGAGGGATGTGGGAACAAAAGAGAGGGAGGAGGGTACATTGCTTGCGAAAGTACAAGTACAAACTTTATCATTTTGGTTGGGTATGTATAGGCATTAGGCTAAGTTAATTAAAATATATATATATTTGGATTTTTTTTTTTTTTTTTTTTTTTTTTTTTTTTTTTTTTTTTTATGATTTTATTTTCAGTCATTAGACAAAATTCAATTAAAAAAAAAAAAAAAAAAAGTTTAATTACTCAAGTTACACGGAAACTATACGAAACACATTAAATAAACTAACGTATAATTAACATAAAAATTAAAGACTGAAAATTCGGTACCTCGATAGGCGAGCCTGTTTTGGAGGTTTAACCTTCAATAAAGAAAGAAAAATAATTGAAAATACGCGAGAGGGTTCAAGAGTGCAGAGGGAGAGAGGGAATGGGTTTTTCGTACAAAATTAACTTCATATTTTTTTTTATTTATTTTTTTCAAAAAAATGTTTACGGGTAAAGGGAAGCCCATAAATGAATATCAATTCACAACGAATTATTTCCTTGTTTATAAATTCAATGGAACATTTGCAACGGTATGCATTTTGATGTTTTTTTCGGAAGCAAATAGTATAGTACACGGTGAGCTGAAACAAGAATACCTTTGGTTTTTAACTATAAGTTTCATAGTTCTGGAGATGCAACTTCAGCTTGCAATACATTACTTTAAATAAGAATTCCTCGTTGTGCGTGATGTTACGACACACACGGTTTTTTGGAACTTCACACGAGTGTAACTCCAAAAACCCAGACGCTTGGGGGGGGGGGGGGGGGGGCAAAAGCGTGAAATGTGGAAGCTCTGATAGAGGTCGTTTCAGAAGTATATGCGCACCCAGACCGGGAATAATCTCCGGAATTTTTCAACATTATTTATCATGTCACAAAATGGAAATAAATTTAAGCGTTGCGTTGGCTTTTCATTTAGAAACGCTTTAAAATCGAAAGTTGAAAGTCGGAGGAAAGGTTTGTTTTGATTTGAAGGAATGAAAATTGAAAATTTGCCAAAGATTATGGTCTAGGTGCGTCTGCACTTCTGAATAGTGCTCTACTAATGCTGATCGATTAAAAAAAAAAAAAAAAAAAAAAAAAAAAAAAAAAAAAAAAAAAAAAAAAAATTGTGACAAGAAAAATCGACTTACCCGACTTGCCTGATCTGACAATGAAGCGCCAACCCGATACGACACGCCAATAAATTTATCGATGGAGCTGGAGCCTTGAACTAATACGCGGGGGAGTGAATTTCAATCCAGTGATAAAGTGTGTCGAATGGGTCAGCTGGAACTATGTACACAGATATACTGTGTGTATGATGTGCAGCGTGTAATGTATTTACGAGCTTTTCAATAGCTTTAAGAGCGCGCGAAGCACAGTGGAGTAAGTCAATGGTAGAGGCCGAACATTGCGTGGCGACTTCAAAATGCGTGCATCTTTGTTAACACGCATAGAATAAGATTGAAATTGATTTCACTGGCTTCATTGTAAAATTGCCTACAAGACATGAATCACCATTTATAGTTTGTTTTCGATTGTAAACAAACATTCTTTATATTTTTAATAATAATTCCATGTCCGACTCCTCTTATCAGTGGCGTCGCCGTCGCGTCGCTTGCAATTTGGCAACACTTCACTCTACCTATTTAAACTCATGTAAAAGGTCGAATTCAGGGGGTGCACAGTGCACAAGGAAAATTCGATATATTCAAGGAGTTTAAATGGAGGAATCGCATTGTTGCCAGATGGACCGCGACGCCACTGCCTCTTATTGACTAGCTCCAATGTGCGTCGGCAGCATTGCTGAGTGAGCAATGAGCACGGCTCCAGTCGGGATTTTTTTGTCTGATTTTTTTTTTATTTTTTTTTTCATTTATCAATTTCAGAATTGCCCTGCATTTAATACAACTCTGCAGGAACGAAAACCTCCTTCGAACGCGTTTTCAACGCATGAGACGGTTTAGCATCGCACAATTTAGGAATCTCGGATGCATAAATATTAAATAGATTCTTTCAAGAATTGATTTTTCGATTCTTTTCCTCAGATTTTTTGAGTTTTGTTTTGTTTTGTTTTGTTTTTTGTTTTTGTCATTTTTTTACGCAGAATATCCATTTTTTTAGTATTCAGCGCGATGTTTGAATTTGCGGATTTTAAAAGGGGTACTGTTGAGTCGTGTGTTCTTTTCTTCGTAATTCTTACTAAAATCTAAGCGGGGTTGCATCTCAGCGCATACATGCAACCCCCTTCTTTTTGACGCACACATGTGCTTACCATCTTAGCTCTCGCCTCTCGGCTTGACCTTCAAGCCGAGGAGCAGCCTTTGTTTTATCTTTTTTTTCCAGCTTTCTCTTTTTCGTCGTTCCTTTTCAGTTTCAAAAATTATGTAAAATCAGTCGTCGTAGTTTCACCCTCGCTAACGCACGCACGACGAGACATGCTCTCCCCCAATTCTCTATTCTGTTCACCTACTTTACAATACAGTTCATACGTAATCTCTTAAAATCGTCTCAATTTTCATTTTTTCAACATCACCACCTATTGCCCCTTAATTGGCTGCAATAGGAGCGTCACCATGACGCAACATATGGTCCCTCGGGCCGGATCTGCTATCCGGAAATCGAAGTGAATTCTGTGAACTTTAAAATCATGGCTTGTGCGCTTTGCCAATCGCGTGTGATAAAATACGTTCTAACCGAAACTTCGGAAAACTTTTACCAAACGACAAGTTATTGTGATGATTGTTTGTATCGATCCGCGTACGCAACAGAAATCGGTGCAGTGCTCTCAACGATGTGCGAATGTCATCTGATGTAACACGTGATGTCACCGACGCATCACACTAAAATTTCAATAGCACACACTCTCGTTTTCACAATGTGTAAACTCGCGCAAAGGATGTTTTCGCAAGCTCTGCAGACGCCTTTCGGACTTACGCGTTGTGCGGCTACATGCGAAGTGTTACATGTGCTTGGATTAATTCAGTGTCAATAAATCTCCAAAATTACGCGTACTTTCGCGTCTAGATTTGCATTTTTTACATTGCAACAACACAAATTATTACGTCACATTGGTATAAATACACATACGTTTATGCCTGCGTACTTTTGCATACTTTTGCATACTTTGCATACTTCTACTTAAATCTCTTGTGAGCGTTCACATTTCAATCGCAGCTTTGCGGAAAGTTAACCTAACTTTGCGCGCATCTTTGTTGCTAAATAACAGAACTTTCGCGTCCAATTTGTTGTGCGTTTTTCACAACTTACGCGTGAACTTTTGCTGCTATTCAACAAAAACTTTGTGTCAATACTTAAATTTCGTGTCTTTATTTATTTTAATATCTTTCACATTTCGATCGCAGCTTTGCGGAAAGTTAACCTTACTTTGCGCGCATCTTTGTTGCTAAATAACAGAACTTTCGCGTCCAATTTGTTGTGCGTTTTTCACGACTTACGCGTAAGCTTTTGCTGCAATTCAACAAAAACGTTGCGTCAACACTTATATTTCGTGTCTTTATTTATTTGGATGCCTTTCACATTTCTCGCCAACCGGCAAACGATTTATTGGAAACTATTATTGGAGAAC